>OY757142.1:36267385-36375043 GCA_963583835.1 Drosophila immigrans
CTATATAAGTAGGTGTGGTCCCCGGTCTGGAAACTTTTTTTTTCAAGTCATCCTATGTTAAGTTGACCGGCCTATTGTAGCAGTGTGTTATCATTAATGCCTGTATAAGTTGGTCTGGTCCCCGGTCAGGAAACTATGTTAAGTTGTCCGGCCTATTGTAGCAGTGTGTTATCATTAATGCCTATATAAGTAGGTGTGGTCCCCGGTCTGGAAACTTTTTTTTTCAAGTCATCCTATGTTAAGTTGACCGGCCTATTGTAGCAGTGTGTTATCATTAATGCCTATAGAAGTAGGTCTGGTCCCCCGTCTGGAAACTTTTTTTTTTTCAAGTCATCCTGTGTTAAGTTGACCGGCCTATTGTAGCAGTGTGTTATCATTAATGCCTATATAAGTAGGTCTGGTCCCCGGTCTGGAAACTTTTTTGTTGCAAGTCATCCTATGTTAAATTGACCGGTCTATTGTTGCAGTGTGTTATCATTACTGCCTATATAAGTAGGTCTGGTCCCCGGTCTGGAAACTTTTTTTTTCAAGTCATCCTATGTTAAGTTGACCTGCCTATTGTAGCAGTGTGTTATCATTAATGCCTGTATAAGTAGGTCTGGTCCCGGTCTGGAAACTTTTTTTTTTGCAAGTCATCCTATGTTATGTTGACCGGCCTATTGTAGCAGTATGTTATCATTAATGCCTATATAAGTTGGTCGGGTCCCCGGTCTGGAAACTTTTTTTTTGCAAGTCATCCTATGTTAAGTTGATCGTCCTATTGTAGCAGTGTGTTATCATTACTGCTTATATAAGTAGGTCTGGTCCCCGGTCTGGAAACTTTTTTGTTGCAAGTCATCCTATGTTAAATTGACCGGTCTATTGTTGCAGTGTGTTATCATTACTGCCTATATAAGTAGGTCTGGTCCCCGGTCTGGAAACTTTTTTGTTGCAAGTCATCCCTGTTAAGTTGACCGGTCTATTGTTGCAGTGTGTTATCATTACTGCCTATATAAGTTGGTCTGGTCCCCGGTCAGGAAACTTTATTGTTTGCAAGTCATCCTATGTTAAGTTGACCGGCCTATTGTAGCAGTGTGTTATCATTAATGCCTATATAAGTAGGTCTGGTCCCCGGTCTGGAAACTTTGTTAAGTTGTCCGGCCTATTGTAGCAGTGTGTTATCATTAATGCCTATATAAGTAGGTCTGGTCCCCGGTCTGGAAACTTTTTTTTTCAAGTCATCCTATGTTAAGTTGACCGGCCTATTGTAGCAGTGTGTTATCATTAATGCCTGTATAAGTAGGTCTGGTCCCTGGTCTGGAAACTTTTTTTTTTGCAAGTCACCCTATGTTAAGTTGACCGGCCTATTGTAGTAGTGTGTTATCATTAATGCCTATATAAGTAGGTCTGGTTCCCGGTCTGGAATCTTTTTTTTTTGCAAGTCATCCTATATTAAGTTGACCGGCCTATTGTAGCAGTGTGTTATCATTAATGCATATATAAGTAGGTCTGGTCACCGGTCTGGAAACTTTTTTTTTTGCAAGTCATCCTATGTTAAGTTGACCGGTCTATTGTAGCAGTGTGTTATCATTAATGCCTATATAAGTAGGTCTGGTTCCCGGTCTGGAAACTTTTTTTTTTGCAAGTCATCCTATGTTAAGTTGACCGGCCTATTGTAGCAGTGTGTTATCATTAATGCCTATATAAGTAGGTCTGGTCCCCGGTCTGGAAACTTTTTTGTTTGCAAGTCATCCTATGTTAAGTTGACCGGTCTATTGTAGCAGTGTGTTATCATTACTGCCTATATAAGTTGGTCTGGTCCCCGGTCAGGAAACTATGTTAAGTTGTCCGGCCTATTGTAGCAATGTGTTATCATTACTGCCTATATAAGTAGGTCTTGTCCCCGGTCTGGAAACTTTTTTTTTTCAAGTCATCCTATGTTAAGTTGACCGGCCTATTGTAGCAGTGTGTTATCATTACTGCCTATATAAGTAGGTCTGGTCCCCGGTCTTGAAACTTTTTTTTGTACAAGTCATCCTATGTTAAGTTGACCGGCCTATTGTAGCAGTGTGTTATCATTAATGCCTATAGAAGTAGGTCTGGTCCCCGGTCTGGAATTTTTTTTTTTTCAAGTCATCCTATGTTAAGTTGACCGGCCTATTGTAGCAGTGTGTTATCATTACTGCCTATATAAGTAGGTCTGGTCCCCGGTCTGGAAACTTTTTTTTTTGCAAGTCATCCTATGTTAAGTTGACCGGCCTATTGTAGCAGTGTGTTATCATTACTGCCTATATAAGTAGGTCTGGTCCCCGGTCTGGAAACTTTTTTGTTTGCAAGTCATCCTATGTTAAGTTGACCGGTCTATTGTAGCAGTGTGTTATCATTACTGCCTATATAAGTTGGTCTGGTCCCCGGTCTGGAAACTTTTTTTTGTACAAGTCATCCTATGTTAAGTTGACCGGCCTATTGTAGCAGTGTGTTATCATTAATGCCTATAGAAGTAGGTCTGGTCCCCGGTCTGGAATTTTTTTTTTTTCAAGTCATCCTATGTTAAGTTGACCGGCCTATTGTAGCAGTGTGTTATCATTACTGCCTATATAAGTAGGTCTGGTCCCCGGTCTGGAAACTTTTTTTTTTGCAAGTCATCCTATGTTAAGTTGACCGGCCTATTGTAGCAGTGTGTTATCATTACTGCCTATATAAGTAGGTCTGGTCCCCGGTCTGGAAACTTTTTTGTTTGCAAGTCATCCTATGTTAAGTTGACCGGTCTATTGTAGCAGTGTGTTATCATTACTGCCTATATAAGTTGGTCTGGTCCCCGGTCAGGAAACTATGTTAAGTTGTCCGGCCTATTGTAGCAATGTGTTATCATTACTGCCTATATAAGTAGGTCTGGTCCCCGGTCTGGAAACTTTTTTGTTGCAAGTCATCCTATGTTAAGTTGACCGGTCTATTGTTGCAGTGAGTTATCATTACTGCCTATATAAGTTGGTCTGGTCCCCGGTCAGGAAACTTTTTTGTTTGCAAGTCATCCTATGTTAAGTTGACCGGCCTATTGTAGCAGTGTGTTATCATTACTGCCTATATAAGTAGGTCTGGTCCCCGGTCTGGAAACTTTTTTGTTTGCAAGTCATCCTATGTTAAGTTGACCGGTCTATTGTAGCAGTGTGTTATCATTACTGCCTATATAAGTTGGTCTGGTCCCCGGTCTGGAAACTTTTTTGTTTGCAAGTCATCCTATGTTAAGTTGACCGGTCTATTGTAGCAGTGTGTTATCATTACTGCCTATATAAGTTGGTCTGGTCCCCGGTCAGGAAACTATGTTAAGTTGTCCGGCCTATTGTAGCAGTGTGTTATCATTACTGCCTATATAAGTTGGTCTGGTCCCCGGTCTGGAAACTTTTTTTTGTACAAGTCATCCTATGTTAAGTTGACCGGCCTATTGTAGCAGTGTGTTATCATTAATGCCTGTATAAGTAGGTCTGGTCCCCGGTCTGGAAACTTTTTTTTTTGCAAGTCACCCTATGTTAAGTTGACCGGCCTATTGTAGTAGTGTGTTATCATTAATGCCTATATAAGTAGGTCTGGTTCCCGGTCTGGAAACTTTTTTTTTTGCAAGTCATCCTATGTTAAGTTGACCGGCCTATTGTAGCAGTGTGTTATCATTAATGCATATATAAGTAGGTCTGGTCACCGGTCTGGAAACTTTTTTTTTTGCAAGTCATCCTATGTTAAGTTGACCGGTCTATTGTAGCAGTGTGTTATCATTAATGCCTATATAAGTAGGTCTGGTTCCCGGTCTGGAAACTTTTTTTTTTGCAAGTCATCCTATGTTAAGTTGACCGGTCTATTGTAGCAGTGTGTTATCATTACTGCCTATATAAGTTGGTCTGGTCCCCGGTCTGGAAACTTTTTTGTTTGCAAGTCATCCTATGTTAAGTTGACCGGTCTATTGTAGCAGTGTGTTATCATTACTGCCTATATAAGTTGGTCTGGTCCCCGGTCAGGAAACTATGTTAAGTTGTCCGGCCTATTGTAGCAGTGTGTTATCATTACTGCCTATATAAGTTGGTCTGGTCCCCGGTCTGGAAACTTTTTTTTGTACAAGTCATCCTATGTTAAGTTGACCGGCCTATTGTAGCAGTGTGTTATCATTAATGCCTGTATAAGTAGGTCTGGTCCCCGGTCTGGAAACTTTTTTTTTTGCAAGTCACCCTATGTTAAGTTGACCGGCCTATTGTAGTAGTGTGTTATCATTAATGCCTATATAAGTAGGTCTGGTTCCCGGTCTGGAAACTTTTTTTTTTGCAAGTCATCCTATGTTAAGTTGACCGGCCTATTGTAGCAGTGTGTTATCATTAATGCATATATAAGTAGGTCTGGTCACCGGTCTGGAAACTTTTTTTTTTGCAAGTCATCCTATGTTAAGTTGACCGGTCTATTGTAGCAGTGTGTTATCATTAATGCCTATATAAGTAGGTCTGGTTCCCGGTCTGGAAACTTTTTTTTTTGCAAGTCATCCTATGTTAAGTTGACCGGCCTATTGTAGCAGTGTGTTATCATTAATGCCTATATAAGTAGGTCTGGTCCCCGGTCTGGAAACTTTTTTGTTTGCAAGTCATCCTATGTTAAGTTGACCGGTCTATTGTAGCAGTGTGT
This sequence comes from Drosophila immigrans, assembly GCA_963583835.1. NCBI lineage: Eukaryota > Metazoa > Arthropoda > Insecta > Diptera > Drosophilidae > Drosophila > Drosophila immigrans. Next base: position 36,272,024 of record OY757142.1, read on the forward strand.
TATCATTACTGCCTATATAAGTTGGTCTGGTCCCCGGTCAGGAAACTATGTTAAGTTGTCCGGCCTATTGTAGCAATGTGTTATCATTACTGCCTATATAAGTAGGTCTTGTCCCCGGTCTGGAAACTTTTTTTTTTCAAGTCATCCTATGTTAAGTTGACCGGCCTATTGTAGCAGTGTGTTATCATTACTGCCTATATAAGTAGGTCTGGTCCCCGGTCTTGAAACTTTTTTTTGTACAAGTCATCCTATGTTAAGTTGACCGGCCTATTGTAGCAGTGTGTTATCATTAATGCCTATAGAAGTAGGTCTGGTCCCCGGTCTGGAATTTTTTTTTTTTCAAGTCATCCTATGTTAAGTTGACCGGCCTATTGTAGCAGTGTGTTATCATTACTGCCTATATAAGTAGGTCTGGTCCCCGGTCTGGAAACTTTTTTTTTTGCAAGTCATCCTATGTTAAGTTGACCGGCCTATTGTAGCAGTGTGTTATCATTACTGCCTATATAAGTAGGTCTGGTCCCCGGTCTGGAAACTTTTTTGTTTGCAAGTCATCCTATGTTAAGTTGACCGGTCTATTGTAGCAGTGTGTTATCATTACTGCCTATATAAGTTGGTCTGGTCCCCGGTCTGGAAACTTTTTTTTGTACAAGTCATCCTATGTTAAGTTGACCGGCCTATTGTAGCAGTGTGTTATCATTAATGCCTATAGAAGTAGGTCTGGTCCCCGGTCTGGAATTTTTTTTTTTTCAAGTCATCCTATGTTAAGTTGACCGGCCTATTGTAGCAGTGTGTTATCATTACTGCCTATATAAGTAGGTCTGGTCCCCGGTCTGGAAACTTTTTTTTTTGCAAGTCATCCTATGTTAAGTTGACCGGCCTATTGTAGCAGTGTGTTATCATTACTGCCTATATAAGTAGGTCTGGTCCCCGGTCTGGAAACTTTTTTGTTTGCAAGTCATCCTATGTTAAGTTGACCGGTCTATTGTAGCAGTGTGTTATCATTACTGCCTATATAAGTTGGTCTGGTCCCCGGTCAGGAAACTATGTTAAGTTGTCCGGCCTATTGTAGCAATGTGTTATCATTACTGCCTATATAAGTAGGTCTGGTCCCCGGTCTGGAAACTTTTTTGTTGCAAGTCATCCTATGTTAAGTTGACCGGTCTATTGTTGCAGTGAGTTATCATTACTGCCTATATAAGTTGGTCTGGTCCCCGGTCAGGAAACTTTTTTGTTTGCAAGTCATCCTATGTTAAGTTGACCGGCCTATTGTAGCAGTGTGTTATCATTAATGCCCATATAAGTAGGTCAGGTCCCCGGTCTGGAAACTATGTTAAGTTGTCCGGCCTATTGTAGCAGTGTGTTATCATTAATGCCTATATAAGTAGGTGTGGTCCCCGGTCTGGAAACTTTTTTTTTCAAGTCATCCTATGTTAAGTTGACCGGCCTATTGTAGCAGTGTGTTATCATTAATGCCTGTATAAGTAGGTCTGGTCCCCGGTCTGGAAACTTTTTTTTTTGCAAGTCATCCTATGTTAAGTTGACCGGTCTATTGTAGCAGTGTGTTATCATTACTGCCTATATAAGTTGGTCTGGTCCCCGGTCAGGAAACTATGTTAAGTTGTCCGGCCTATTGTAGCAATGTGTTATCATTACTGCCTATATAAGTAGGTCTGGTCCCCGGTCTGGAAACTTTTTTTTTTCAAGTCATCCTATGTTAAGTTGACCGGCCTATTGTAGCAGTGTGTTATCATTACTGCCTATATAAGTAGGTCTGGTCCCCGGTCTGGAAACTTTTTTTTGTACAAGTCATCCTATGTTAAGTTGACCGGCCTATTGTAGCAGTGTGTTATCATTAATGCCTATAGAAGTAGGTCTGGTCCCCGGTCTGGAATTTTTTTTTTTTCAAGTCATCCTATGTTAAGTTGACCGGCCTATTGTAGCAGTGTGTTATCATTACTGCCTATATAAGTAGGTCTGGTCCCCGGTCTGGAATCTTTTTTTTTTGCAAGTCATCCTATGTTAAGTTGACCGGCCTATTGTAGCAGTGTGTTATCATTACTGCCTATATAAGTAGGTCTGGTCCCCGGTCTGGAAACTTTTTTGTTTGCAAGTCATCCTATGTTAAGTTGACCGGTCTATTGTAGCAGTGTGTTATCATTACTGCCTATATAAGTTGGTCTGGTCCCCGGTCAGGAAACTATGTTAAGTTGTCCGGCCTATTGTAGCAATGTGTTATCATTACTGCCTATATAAGTAGGTCTGGTCCCCGGTCTGGAAACTTTTTTGTTGCAAGTCATCCTATGTTAAGTTGACCGGTCTATTGTTGCAGTGAGTTATCATTACTGCCTATATAAGTTGGTCTGGTCCCCGGTCAGGAAACTTTTTTGTTTGCAAGTCATCCTATGTTAAGTTGACCGGCCTATTGTAGCAGTGTGTTATCATTAATGCCCATATAAGTAGGTCAGGTCCCCGGTCTGGAAACTATGTTAAGTTGTCCGGCCTATTGTAGCAGTGTGTTATCATTAATGCCTATATAAGTAGGTGTGGTCCCCGGTCTGGAAACTTTTTTTTTCAAGTCATCCTATGTTAAGTTGACCGGCCTATTGTAGCAGTGTGTTATCATTAATGCCTGTATAAGTAGGTCTGGTCCCCGGTCTGGAAACTTTTTTTTTTGCAAGTCATCCTATGTTAAGTTGACCGGCCTATTGTAGCAGTGTGTTATCATTACTGCCTATATAAGTAGGTCTGGTCCCCGGTCTGGAAACTTTTTTTTTTGCAAGTCATCCTATGTTAAGTTGACCGGCCTATTGTAGCAGTGTGTTATCATTACTGCCTATATAAGTAGGTCTGGTCCCCGGTCTGGAAACTATGTTAAGTTGTCCGGCCTATTGTAGCAGTGTGTTATCATTACTGTCTATATTAGTAGGTCTGGTCCCTGGTCTGGAAATTTTTTTTTTTCAAGTCATCCCATGTTAAGTTGACCGGCCTATTGTAGCAGTGTGTTATCATTACTGTCTATATTAGTAGGTCTGGTCCCTGGTCTGGAAACTTTTTTGTTTGCAAGTCATCCTATGTTAAGTTGACCGGTCTATTGTAGCAGTGTGTTATCATTACTGCCTATATAAGTTGGTCTGGTCCCCGGTCAGGAAACTATGTTAAGTTGTCCGGCCTATTGTAGCAATGTGTTATCATTACTGCCTATATAAGTAGGTCTGGTCCCCGGTCTGGAAACTTTTTTGTTGCAAGTCATCCTATGTTAAGTTGACCGGTCTATTGTTGCAGTGAGTTATCATTACTGCCTATATAAGTTGGTCTGGTCCCCGGTCAGGAAACTTTTTTGTTTGCAAGTCATCCTATGTTAAGTTGACCGGCCTATTGTAGCAGTGTGTTATCATTAATGCCCATATAAGTAGGTCAGGTCCCCGGTCTGGAAACTATGTTAAGTTGTCCGGCCTATTGTAGCAGTGTGTTATCATTAATGCCTATATAAGTAGGTGTGGTCCCCGGTCTGGAAACTTTTTTTTTCAAGTCATCCTATGTTAAGTTGACCGGCCTATTGTAGCAGTGTGTTATCATTAATGCCTGTATAAGTAGGTCTGGTCCCCGGTCTGGAAACTTTTTTTTTTGCAAGTCATCCTATGTTAAGTTGACCGGCCTATTGTAGCAGTGTGTTATCATTACTGCCTATATAAGTAGGTCTGGTCCCCGGTCTGGAAACTTTTTTTTTGCAAGTCATCCTATGTTAAGTTGATCGTCCTATTGTAGCAGTGTGTTATCATTACTGCTTATATAAGTAGGTCTGGTCCCCGGTATGGAAACTTTTTTTTTGCAAGTCATCCTGTGTTATGTTGACCGGCCTATTGTAGCAGTGTGTTATCATTAATGCCAGTATAAGTAGTACTGGTCCCCGGTCTGGAAACTTTTTTTTTTGCAAGTCATCCTATGTTAAGTTGACCGGCCTATTGTAGCAATGTGTTATCATTACTGCCTATATAAGTAGGTCTGGTCCCCGGTCTGGAAACTTTTTTTTTTGCAAGTCATCCTATGTTAAGTTGACCGGCCTATTGTAGCAGTGTGTTATCATTACTGCCTATATAAGTAGGTCTGGTCCCCGGTCTGGAAACTATGTTAAGTTGTCCGGCCTATTGTAGCAGTGTGTTATCATTACTGTCTATATTAGTAGGTCTGGTCCCTGGTCTGGAAATTTTTTTTTTTCAAGTCATCCCATGTTAAGTTGACCGGCCTATTGTAGCAGTGTGTTATCATTACTGTTTTTATAAGTAGGTCTGGTCCCCGGTCTGGAAACTTTTTTTTGTACAAGTCATCCTATGTTAAGTTGACGGGCCTATTGTAGCAGTGTGTTACCATTAATGCCTATAGAAGTAGGTCTGGTCTCGGGTCTGGAAACTTTTTTTTTGCAAGTCATCCTATGTTAAGTTGACCGGCCTATTGTGGCAGTGTGTTATCATTACTGCCTATATAAGTAGGTCTGGTCCCCGGTCTGGAAACTTTTTTGTTGCAAGTCATCCTATGTTTAGTTGACCGACCTATTGTAGCAGTGTGTTATCATTAATGCATATATAAAAAGGTCTGGTCCCCGGTCTGGATCCTTTTTTTTTTGCATGTCATCCTATGTTAAGTTGACCGGTCTATTGTAGCAGTGTGTTATCATTAATGCCTATATAAGTAGGTCTGGTCCTCGGCCTGGAAACTGTTTTTTTTGCAAGTCATCCTATGTTAAGTTGACCGGCCTATTGTAGCAGCGTGTTATCATTACTGCCTATATAAGTAGGTGTGGTCCCCGGTCTGGAAACTTTTTTTTTTGCAAGTCATCCTATGTTAAGTTGACCGGCCTATTGTAGCAGTGTGTTATTATTAATGCCTATATAAGTAGGTGTGGTCCCCGGTCTGGAAAATTTTTTGTTTGCAAGTCATCCTATGTTAAGTTGACCGGTCTAATGTAGCAGTGTGTTATCATTACTGCCTATATAAGTTGGTCTGGTCGCCGGTCAGGAAACTTTTTTGTTTGCAAGTCAACCTATGTTAAGTTGACCGGCCTATTGTAGCAGTGTGTTATCATTAATGCCTATATAAGTAGGTCTAGTCCCCGGTCTGGAAACTATGTTAAGTTGTCCGACCTATTGTAGCAGTGTGTTATCATTAATGCTTATATAAGTAGGTCTGGTCCCCGGTCTGGAAACTATGTTAAGTTGTCCGGCCTATTGTAGCAGTGTGTTATCATTCATGCCTATATAAGTTGGTCTGGTCCCCGGTCTGGAAACTTTTTTTTTCAAGTCATCCTATGTTAAGTTGACCGGCCTATTGTAGCAGTGTGTTATCATTAATGCCTATATAAGTTGGTCTGGTTCCCATTCTGGAAACTTTTTTTTTGCAAGTCACCCTATGTTAAGTTGACCGGCCTATTGTAGTAGTGTGTTATCATTAATGCCTATATAAGTAGGTCTGGTCCTCGGTCTGGAAACTATGTTAAGTTGTCCGGCCTATTGTAGCAGTGTGTTATCATTAATGCCTATATAAGTAGGTCTGGTCCCCGGTCTGGAAACTTTTTTTTTCAAGTCATCCTATGTTAAGTTGACCGGCCTATTGTAGCAGTGTGTTATCATGAATGCCTGTATAAGTAGGTCTGGTCCCCGGTCTGGAAACTTTTTTTTTTGCAAGTCATTCTATGTTATGTTGACCGGCCTATTGTAGCAGTGTGTTATCATTAATGCCTATATAAGTTGGTCTGGTTCCCATTCTGGAAACTTTTTTTTTGCAAGTCACCCTATGTTAAGTTGACCGGCCTATTGTAGCAGTGTGTTATCATTACTGCCTATATAAGTAGGTCTGGTCCCCGGTCTGGAAACTTTTTTTTATACAAGTCATCCTATGTTAAGTTGACCGGCCTATTGTAGCAGTGTGTTATCATTGATGCCTATAGAAGTAGGTCTGGTCCCCGGTCTGGAAACTTTTTTTTTTTCAAGTCATCCTATGTTAAGTTGATCGTCCTATTGTAGCAGTGTGTTATCATTAATGCCTATATAAGTTGGTCTGGTTCCCATTCTGGAAACTTTTTTTTTGCAAGTCACCCTATGTTAAGTTGACCGGCCTATTGTAGTAGTGTGTTATCATTAATGCCTATATAAGTAGGTCAGGTCCCCGGTCTGGAAACTATGTTAAGTTGTCCGGCCTATTGTAGCAGTGTGTTATCATTAATGCCTATATAAGTAGGTCTGGTCCCCGGTCTGGAAACTTTTTTTTTCAAGTCATCCTATGTTAAGTTGACCGGCCTATTGTAGCAGTGTGTTATCATTAATGCCTGTATAAGTAGGTCTGGTCCCCGGTCTGGAATTTTTTTTTTTTGCAAGTCATCCTATGTTAAGTTGACCGGCCTATTGTAGCAGTGTGTTATCATTACTGCCTATATAAGTAGGTCTGGTCCCCGGTCTGGAAACTTTTTTTTTGCAAGTCATCCTATGTTAAGTTGATCGTCCTATTGTAGCAGTGTGTTATCATTACTGCTTATATAAGTAGGTCTGGTCCCCGGTATGGAAACTTTTTTTTTGCAAGTCATCCTGTGTTATGTTGACCGGCAGTGTGTTATCATTAATGCCAGTATTGTAGCAGTGTGTTATCATTAATGCCAGTATAAGTAGTTCTGGTCCCCGGTCTGGAAACTTTTTTTTTTGCAAGTCATCCTATGTTAAGTTGACCGGCCTATTGTAGCAATGTGTTATCATTACTGCCTATATAAGTAGGTCTGGTCCCCGGTCTGGAAACTTTTTTTTTGCAAGTCATTCTATGTTAAGTTGACCGGCCTATTGTAGCAGTGTGTTATCATTACTGCCTATTTAAGTAGGTCTGGTCCCCGGTCTGGAAACTTTTTTGTTTGCAAGTCATCCTATGTTAAGTTGACCGGTCTATTGTAGCAGTGTGTTATCATTACTGCCTATATAAGTTGGTCTGGTCCCCGGTCAGGAAACTTTTTTTTTTGCTAGTCATCCTATGTGAAGTTGACCGGCCTATTGTAGCAGTGTGTTATCATTAATGCCTATATAATTAGGTCTGGTCCCCGGTCTGGAAACTATGTTAAGTTGTCCGGCCTATTGTAGCAGTGTGTTATCATTACTGCAAATATAAGTAGGTCTGGTCCCCGGTCTGGAAACTTTTTTTTTCAAGTCATCCTATGTTAAGTTGACCTGCCTATTGTAGCAGTGTGTTATCATTAATGCCTGTATAAGTAGGTCTGGTCCCGGTCTGGAAACTTTTTTTTTTGCAAGTCATCCTATGTTATGTTGACCGGCCTATTGTAGCAGTATGTTATCATTAATGCCTATATAAGTTGGTCGGGTCCCCGGTCTGGAAACTTTTTTTTTGCAAGTCATCCTATGTTAAGTTGATCGTCCTATTGTAGCAGTGTGTTATCATTACTGCTTATATAAGTAGGTCTGGTCCCCGGTCTGGAAACTTTTTTGTTGCAAGTCATCCTATGTTAAATTGACCGGTCTATTGTTGCAGTGTGTTATCATTACTGCCTATATAAGTAGGTCTGGTCCCCGGTCTGGAAACTTTTTTTTCAAGTCATCCTATGTTAAGTTGACCGGCCTATTGTAGCAGTGTGTTATCATTAATGCCTGTATAAGTAGGTCTGGTCCCGGTCTGGAAACTTTTTTTTTTTGCAAGTCATCCTATGTTAAGTTGACCGGTCTATTGTAGCAGTGTGTTATCATTACTGCCTATATAAGTTGGTCTGGTCCCCGGTCAGGAAACTATGTTAAGTTGTCCGGCCTATTGTAGCAATGTGTTATCATTACTGCCTATATAAGTAGGTCTGGTCCCCGGTCTGGAAACTTTTTTGTTGCAAGTCATCCTATGTTAAGTTGACCGGTCTATTGTTGCAGTGTGTTATCATTACTGCCTATATAAGTTGGTCTGGTCCCCGGTCAGGAAACTTTTTTGTTTGCAAGTCATCCTATGTTAAGTTGACCGGCCTATTGTAGCAGTGTGTTATCATTAATGCCCATATAAGTAGGTCAGGTCCCCGGTCTGGAAACTATGTTAAGTTGTCCGGCCTATTGTAGCAGTGTGTTATCATTAATGCCTATATAAGTAGGTGTGGTCCCCGGTCTGGAAACTTTTTTTTTCAAGTCATCCTATGTTAAGTTGACCGGCCTATTCTAGCAGTGTGTTATCATTAATGCCTGTATAAGTAGGTCTGGTCCCCGGTCTGGAAACTTTTTTTTTTGCAAGTCATCCTATGTTAAGTTGACCGGCCTATTGTAGCAGTGTGTTATCATTACTGCCTATATAAGTAGGTCTGGTCCCCGGTCTGGAAACTTTTTTTTTGCAAGTCATCCTATGTTAAGTTGATCGTCCTATTGTAGCAGTGTGTTATCATTACTGCTTATATAAGTAGGTCTGGTCCCCGGTCTGGAAACTATGTTAAGTTGTCCGGCCTATTGTAGCAGTGTGTTATCATTACTGTCTATATTAGTAGGTCTGGTCCCTGGTCTGGAAACTTTTTTGTTGCAAGTCATCCTATGTTAAGTTGACCGGTCTATTGTTGCAGTGAGTTATCATTACTGCCTATATAAGTTGGTCTGGTCCCCGGTCAGGAAACTTTTTTGTTTGCAAGTCATCCTATGTTAAGTTGACCGGCCTATTGTAGCAGTGTGTTATCATTAATGCCCATATAAGTAGGTCAGGTCCCCGGTCTGGAAACTATGTTAAGTTGTCCGGCCTATTGTAGCAGTGTGTTATCATTAATGCCTATATAAGTAGGTGTGGTCCCCGGTCTGGAAACTTTTTTTTTCAAGTCATCCTATGTTAAGTTGACCGGCCTATTGTAGCAGTGTGTTATCATTAATGCCTGTATAAGTAGGTCTGGTCCCCGGTCTGGAAACTTTTTTTTTTGCAAGTCATCCTATGTTAAGTTGACCGGCCTATTGTAGCAGTGTGTTATCATTACTGCCTATATAAGTAGGTCTGGTCCCCGGTCTGGAAACTTTTTTTTTGCAAGTCATCCTATGTTAAGTTGATCGTCCTATTGTAGCAGTGTGTTATCATTACTGCTTATATAAGTAGGTCTGGTCCCCGGTATGGAAACTTTTTTTTTGCAAGTCATCCTGTGTTATGTTGACCGGCCTATTGTAGCAGTGTGTTATCATTAATGCCAGTATAAGTAGTACTGGTCCCCGGTCTGGAAACTTTTTTTTTTGCAAGTCATCCTATGTTAAGTTGACCGGCCTATTGTAGCAATGTGTTATCATTACTGCCTATATAAGTAGGTCTGGTCCCCGGTCTGGAAACTTTTTTTTTTGCAAGTCATCCTATGTTAAGTTGACCGGCCTATTGTAGCAGTGTGTTATCATTACTGCCTATATAAGTAGGTCTGGTCCCCGGTCTGGAAACTATGTTAAGTTGTCCGGCCTATTGTAGCAGTGTGTTATCATTACTGTCTATATTAGTAGGTCTGGTCCCTGGTCTGGAAATTTTTTTTTTTCAAGTCATCCCATGTTAAGTTGACCGGCCTATTGTAGCAGTGTGTTATCATTACTGTTTTTATAAGTAGGTCTGGTCCCCGGTCTGGAAACTTTTTTTTGTACAAGTCATCCTATGTTTAGTTGACCGACCTATTGTAGCAGTGTGTTATCATTAATGCATACATAAAAAGGTCTGGTCCCCGGTCTGGATCCTTTTTTTTTTGCATGTCATCCTATGTTAAGTTGACCGGTCTATTGTAGCAGTGTGTTATCATTAATGCCTATATAAGTAGGTCTGGTCCTCGGCCTGGAAACTGTTTTTTTTGCAAGTCATCCTATGTTAAGTTGACCGGCCTATTGTAGCAGCGTGTTATCATTACTGCCTATATAAGTAGGTCTGGTCCCCGGTCTGGAAACTTTTTTTTTTGCAAGTCATCCTATGTTAAGTTGACCGGCCTATTGTAGCAGTGTGTTATTATTAATGCCTATATAAGTAGGTGTGGTCCCCGGTCTGGAAAATTTTTTGTTTGCAAGTCATCCTATGTTAAGTTGACCGGTCTAATGTAGCAGTGTGTTATCATTACTGCCTATATAAGTTGGTCTGGTCGCCGGTCAGGAAACTTTTTTGTTTGCAAGTCAACCTATGTTAAGTTGACCGACCTATTGTAGCAGTGTGTTATCATTAATGCCTATATAAGTAGGTCTAGTCCCCGGTCTGGAAACTATGTTAAGTTGTCCGACCTATTGTAGCAGTGTGTTATCATTAATGCTTATATAAGTAGGTCTGGTCCCCGGTCTGGAAACTATGTTAAGTTGTCCGGCCTATTGTAGCAGTGTGTTATCATTAATGCCTATATAAGTTGGTCTGGTCCCCGGTCTGGAAACTTTTTTTTTCAAGTCATCCTATGTTAAGTTGACCGGCCTATTGTAGCAGTGTGTTATCATTAATGCCTATATAAGTTGGTCTGGTTCCCATTCTGGAAACTTTTTTTTTGCAAGTCACCCTATGTTAAGTTGACCGGCCTATTGTAGTAGTGTGTTATCATTAATGCCTATATAAGTAGGTCTGGTCCCCGGTCTGGAAACTATGTTAAGTTGTCCGGCCTATTGTAGCAGTGTGTTATCATTAATGCCTATATAAGTAGGTCTGGTCCCCGGTCTGGAAACTTTTTTGTTTGCAAGTCATCCTATGTTAAGTTGACCGGCCTATTGTAGCAGTGTGTTATCATGAATGCCTGTATAAGTAGGTCTGGTCCCCGGTCTGGAAACTTTTTTTTTTGCAAGTCATTCTATGTTATGTTGACCGGCCTATTGTAGCAGTGTGTTATCATTAATGCCTATATAAGTTGGTCTGGTTCCCATTCTGGAAACTTTTTTTTTGCAAGTCACCCTATGTTAAGTTGACCGGCCTATTGTAGCAGTGTGTTATCATTACTGCCTATATAAGTAGGTCTGGTCCCCGGTCTGGAAACTTTTTTTTATACAAGTCATCCTATGTTAAGTTGACCGGCCTATTGTAGCAGTGTGTTATCATTGATGCCTATAGAAGTAGGTCTGGTCCCCGGTCTGGAAACTTTTTTTTTTTCAAGTCATCCTATGTTAAGTTGATCGTCCTATTGTAGCAGTGTGTTATCATTAATGCCTATATAAGTTGGTCTGGTTCCCATTCTGGAAACTTTTTTTTTGCAAGTCACCCTATGTTAAGTTGACCGGCCTATTGTAGTAGTGTGTTATCATTGATGCCTATATAAGTAGGTCAGGTCCCCGGTCTGGAAACTATGTTAAGTTGTCCGGCCTATTGTAGCAGTGTGTTATCATTAATGCCTATATAAGTAGGTCTGGTCCCCGGTCTGGAAACTTTTTTTTTCAAGTCATCCTATATTAAGTTGACCGGCCTATTGTAGCAGTGTGTTATCATTAATGCCTGTAAAAGTAGGTCTGGTCCCCGGTCTGGAAACTCTTTTTTTTGCAAGTCATCCTATGTTAAGTTGACCGGCCTATTGTAGCAGTGTGTTATCATTACTGCCTATATAAGTAGGTCTGGTCCCCGGTCTGGAAACTTTTTTTTTGCAAGTCATCCTATGTTAAGTTGATCGTCCTATTGTAGCAGTGTGTTATCATTACTGCTTATATAAGTAGGTCTGGTCCCCGGTATGGAAACTTTTTTTTTGCAAGTCATCCTGTGTTATGTTGACCGGCCTATTGTAGCAGTGTGTTATCATTAATGCCAGTATAAGTAGTTCTGGTCCCCGGTCTGGAAACTTTTTTGTTTGCAAGTCATCCTATGTTAAGTTGACCGGTCTATTGTAGCAGTGTGTTATCATTACTGCCTATATAAGTTGGTCTGGTCCCCGGTCAGGAAACTTTTTTTTTTGCTAGTCATCCTATGTGAAGTTGACCGGCCTATTGTAGCAGTGTGTTATCATTAATGCCTATATAATTAGGTCTGGTCCCCGGTCTGGAAACTATGTTAAGTTGTCCGGCCTATTGTAGCAGTGTGTTATCATTACTGCAAATATAAGTAGGTCTGGTCCCCGGCCTGGAAACTTTTTTTTTTGCAAGTCATCCTATGTTAAGTTGACCGGCCTATTGTAGCAGTGTGTTATCATTACTGCCTATATAAGTAGGTCTGGTCCCCGGTCTGGAAACTTTTTTTTTTCAAGTCATCCTATGTTAAGTTGACCGGCCTATTGTAGCAGTGTGTTATCATTACTGCCTATATAAGTAGGTCTGGTCCCCGGTCTGGAAACTTTTTTTTGTACAAGTCATCCTATGTTAAGTTGACCGGCCTATTGTAGCAGTGTGTTATCATTAATGCCTATAGAAGTAGGTCTGGTCCCCCGTCTGGAAACTTTTTTTTTTTTCAAGTCATCCTGTGTTAAGTTGACCGGCCTATTGTAGCAGTGTGTTATCATTAATGCCTATATAAGTAGGTCTGGTCCCCGGTCTGGAAACTTTTTTGTTGCAAGTCATCCTATGTTAAATTGACCGGTCTATTGTTGCAGTGTGTTATCATTACTGCCTATATAAGTAGGTCTGGTCCCCGGTCTGGAAACTTTTTTTTTCAAGTCATCCTATGTTAAGTTGACCTGCCTATTGTAGCAGTGTGTTATCATTAATGCCTGTATAAGTAGGTCTGGTCCCGGTCTGGAAACTTTTTTTTTTGCAAGTCATCCTATGTTATGTTGACCGGCCTATTGTAGCAGTATGTTATCATTAATGCCTATATAAGTTGGTCGGGTCCCCGGTCTGGAAACTTTTTTTTTGCAAGTCATCCTATGTTAAGTTGATCGTCCTATTGTAGCAGTGTGTTATCATTACTGCTTATATAAGTAGGTCTGGTCCCCGGTCTGGAAACTTTTTTGTTGCAAGTCATCCTATGTTAAATTGACCGGTCTATTGTTGCAGTGTGTTATCATTACTGCCTATATAAGTAGGTCTGGTCCCCGGTCTGGAAACTTTTTTGTTGCAAGTCATCCCTGTTAAGTTGACCGGTCTATTGTTGCAGTGTGTTATCATTACTGCCTATATAAGTTGGTCTGGTCCCCGGTCAGGAAACTTTATTGTTTGCAAGTCATCCTATGTTAAGTTGACCGGCCTATTGTAGCAGTGTGTTATCATTAATGCCTATATAAGTAGGTCTGGTCCCCGGTCTGGAAACTTTGTTAAGTTGTCCGGCCTATTGTAGCAGTGTGTTATCATTAATGCCTATATAAGTAGGTCTGGTCCCCGGTCTGGAAACTTTTTTTTTCAAGTCATCCTATGTTAAGTTGACCGGCCTATTGTAGCAGTGTGTTATCATTAATGCCTGTATAAGTAGGTCTGGTCCCCGGTCTGGAAACTTTTTTCTTTGCAAGTCACCCTATGTTAAGTTGACCGGCCTATTGTAGTAGTGTGTTATCATTAATGCCTATATAAGTAGGTCTGGTTCCCGGTCTGGAAACTTTTTTTTTTGCAAGTCATCCTATGTTAAGTTGACCGGCCTATTGTAGCAGTGTGTTATCATTAATGCATATATAAGTAGGTCTGGTCACCGGTCTGGAAACTTTTTTTTTTGCAAGTCATCCTATGTTAAGTTGACCGGTCTATTGTAGCAGTGTGTTATCATTAATGCCTATATAAGTAGGTCTGGTTCCCGGTCTGGAAACTTTTTTTTTTGCAAGTCATCCTATGTTAAGTTGACCGGCCTATTGTAGCAGTGTGTTATCATTAATGCCTATATAAGTAGGTCTGGTCCCCGGTCTGGAAACTTTTTTGTTTGCAAGTCATCCTATGTTAAGTTGACCGGTCTATTGTAGCAGTGTGTTATCATTACTGCCTATATAAGTTGGTCTGGTCCCCGGTCAGGAAACTATGTTAAGTTGTCCGTCATCCTATGTTAAGTTGACCGGTCTATTGTTGCAGTGTGTTATCATTACTGCCTATATAAGTAGGTCTGGTCCCCGGTCAGGAAACTTTATTGTTTGCAAGTCATCCTATGTTAAGTTGACCGGCCTATTGTAGCAGTGTGTTATCATTAATGCCTATATAAGTAGGTCTGGTCCCCGGTCTGGAAACTTTGTTAAGTTGTCCGGCCTATTGTAGCAGTGTGTTATCATTAATGCCTATATAAGTAGGTCTGGTTCCCGGTCTGGAAACTTTTTTTTTTGCAAGTCATCCTATGTTAAGTTGACCGGCCTATTGTAGCAGTGTGTTATCATTACTGCCTATATAAGTAGGTCTGGTCCCCGGTCTGGAAACTTTTTTTTATACAAGTCATCCTATGTTAAGTTGACCGGCCTATTGTAGCAGTGTGTTATCATTGATGCCTATAGAAGTAGGTCTGGTCCCCGGTCTGGAAACTTTTTTTTTTTCAAGTCATCCTATGTTAAGTTGATCGTCCTATTGTAGCAGTGTGTTATCATTAATGCCTATATAAGTTGGTCTGGTTCCCATTCTGGAAACTTTTTTTTTGCAAGTCACCCTATGTTAAGTTGACCGGCCTATTGTAGTAGTGTGTTATCATTAATGCCTATATAAGTAGGTCAGGTCCCCGGTCTGGAAACTATGTTAAGTTGTCCGGCCTATTGTAGCAGTGTGTTATCATTAATGCCTATATAAGTAGGTCTGGTCCCCGGTCTGGAAACTTTTTTTTTCAAGTCATCCTATATTAAGTTGACCGGCCTATTGTAGCAGTGTGTTATCATTAATGCCTGTAAAAGTAGGTCTGGTCCCCGGTCTGGAAACTCTTTTTTTTGCAAGTCATCCTATGTTAAGTTGACCGGCCTATTGTAGCAGTGTGTTATCATTACTGCCTATATAAGTAGGTCTGGTCCCCGGTCTGGAAACTTTTTTTTTGCAAGTCATCCTATGTTAAGTTGATCGTCCTATTGTAGCAGTGTGTTATCATTACTGCTTATATAAGTAGGTCTGGTCCCCGGTATGGAAACTTTTTTTTTGCAAGTCATCCTGTGTTATGTTGACCGGCCTATTGTAGCAGTGTGTTATCATTAATGCCAGTATAAGTAGTTCTGGTCCCCGGTCTGGAAACTTTTTTGTTTGCAAGTCATCCTATGTTAAGTTGACCGGTCTATTGTAGCAGTGTGTTATCATTACTGCCTATATAAGTTGGTCTGGTCCCCGGTCAGGAAACTTTTTTTTTTGCTAGTCATCCTATGTGAAGTTGACCGGCCTATTGTAGCAGTGTGTTATCATTAATGCCTATATAATTAGGTCTGGTCCCCGGTCTGGAAACTATGTTAAGTTGTCCGGCCTATTGTAGCAGTGTGTTATCATTACTGCAAATATAAGTAGGTCTGGTCCCCGGCCTGGAAACTTTTTTTTTTGCAAGTCATCCTATGTTAAGTTGACCGGCCTATTGTAGCAGTGTGTTATCATTACTGCCTATATAAGTAGGTCTGGTCCCCGGTCTGGAAACTTTTTTTTTTCAAGTCATCCTATGTTAAGTTGACCGGCCTATTGTAGCAGTGTGTTATCATTACTGCCTATATAAGTAGGTCTGGTCCCCGGTCTGGAAACTTTTTTTTGTACAAGTCATCCTATGTTAAGTTGACCGGCCTATTGTAGCAGTGTGTTATCATTAATGCCTATAGAAGTAGGTCTGGTCCCCCGTCTGGAAACTTTTTTTTTTTCAAGTCATCCTGTGTTAAGTTGACCGGCCTATTGTAGCAGTGTGTTATCATTAATGCCTATATAAGTAGGTCTGGTCCCCGGTCTGGAAACTTTTTTGTTGCAAGTCATCCTATGTTAAATTGACCGGTCTATTGTTGCAGTGTGTTATCATTACTGCCTATATAAGTAGGTCTGGTCCCCGGTCTGGAAACTTTTTTTTTCAAGTCATCCTATGTTAAGTTGACCTGCCTATTGTAGCAGTGTGTTATCATTAATGCCTGTATAAGTAGGTCTGGTCCCGGTCTGGAAACTTTTTTTTTTGCAAGTCATCCTATGTTATGTTGACCGGCCTATTGTAGCAGTATGTTATCATTAATGCCTATATAAGTTGGTCGGGTCCCCGGTCTGGAAACTTTTTTTTTGCAAGTCATCCTATGTTAAGTTGATCGTCCTATTGTAGCAGTGTGTTATCATTACTGCTTATATAAGTAGGTCTGGTCCCCGGTCTGGAAACTTTTTTGTTGCAAGTCATCCTATGTTAAATTGACCGGTCTATTGTTGCAGTGTGTTATCATTACTGCCTATATAAGTAGGTCTGGTCCCCGGTCTGGAAACTTTTTTGTTGCAAGTCATCCCTGTTAAGTTGACCGGTCTATTGTTGCAGTGTGTTATCATTACTGCCTATATAAGTTGGTCTGGTCCCCGGTCAGGAAACTTTATTGTTTGCAAGTCATCCTATGTTAAGTTGACCGGCCTATTGTAGCAGTGTGTTATCATTAATGCCTATATAAGTAGGTCTGGTCCCCGGTCTGGAAACTTTGTTAAGTTGTCCGGCCTATTGTAGCAGTGTGTTATCATTAATGCCTATATAAGTAGGTCTGGTCCCCGGTCTGGAAACTTTTTTTTTCAAGTCATCCTATGTTAAGTTGACCGGCCTATTGTAGCAGTGTGTTATCATTAATGCCTGTATAAGTAGGTCTGGTCCCCGGTCTGGAAACTTTTTTTTTTGCAAGTCACCCTATGTTAAGTTAACCGGCCTATTGTAGTAGTGTGTTATCATTAATGCCTATATAAGTAGGTCTGGTTCCCGGTCTGGAAACTTTTTTTTTTGCAAGTCATCCTATGTTAAGTTGACCGGCCTATTGTAGCAGTGTGTTATCATTAATGCATATATAAGTAGGTCTGGTCACCGGTCTGGAAACTTTTTTTTTTGCAAGTCATCCTATGTTAAGTTGACCGGTCTATTGTAGCAGTGTGTTATCATTAATGCCTATATAAGTAGGTCTGGTTCCCGGTCTGGAAACTTTTTTTTTTGCAAGTCATCCTATGTTAAGTTGACCGGCCTATTGTAGCAGTGTGTTATCATTAATGCCTATATAAGTAGGTCTGGTCCCCGGTCTGGAAACTTTTTTGTTTGCAAGTCATCCTATGTTAAGTTGACCGGTCTATTGTAGCAGTGTGTTATCATTACTGCCTATATAAGTTGGTCTGGTCCCCGGTCAGGAAACTATGTTAAGTTGTCCGGCCTATTGTAGCAATGTGTTATCATTACTGCCTATATAAGTAGGTCTTGTCCCCGGTCTGGAAACTTTTTTTTTTCAAGTCATCCTATGTTAAGTTGACCGGCCTATTGTAGCAGTGTGTTATCATTACTGCCTATATAAGTAGGTCTGGTCCCCGGTCTTGAAACTTTTTTTTGTACAAGTCATCCTATGTTAAGTTGACCGGCCTATTGTAGCAGTGTGTTATCATTACTGCTTATATAAGTAGGTCTGGTCCCCGGTCTGGAAACTTTTTTTTTTTCAAGTCATCCTATGTTAAGTTGATCGTCCTATTGTAGCAGTGTGTTATCATTAATGCCTATATAAGTTGGTCTGGTTCCCATTCTGGAAACTTTTTTTTTTGCAAGTCATCCTATGTTAAGTTGACCGGCCTATTGTAGCAGTGTGTTATCATTACTGCCTATATAAGTAGGTCTGGTTCCCGGTCTGGAAACTTTTTTTTTTGCAAGTCATCCTATGTTAAGTTGACCGGTCTATTGTTGCAGTGTGTTATCATTACTGCCTATATAAGTTGGTCTGGTCCCCGGTCAGGAAACTTTATTGTTTGCAAGTCATCCTATGTTAAGTTGACCGGCCTATTGTAGCAGTGTGTTATCATTAATGCCTATATAAGTAGGTCTGGTCCCCGGTCTGGAAACTTTGTTAAGTTGTCCGGCCTATTGTAGCAGTGTGTTATCATTAATGCCTATATAAGTAGGTCTGGTTCCCGGTCTGGAAACTTTTTTTTTTGCAAGTCATCCTATGTTAAGTTGACCGGCCTATTGTAGCAGTGTGTTATCATTACTGCCTATATAAGTAGGTCTGGTCCCCGGTCTGGAAACTTTTTTTTATACAAGTCATCCTATGTTAAGTTGACCGGCCTATTGTAGCAGTGTGTTATCATTGATGCCTATAGAAGTAGGTCTGGTCCCCGGTCTGGAAACTTTTTTTTTTTCAAGTCATCCTATGTTAAGTTGATCGTCCTATTGTAGCAGTGTGTTATCATTAATGCCTATATAAGTTGGTCTGGTTCCCATTCTGGAAACTTTTTTTTTGCAAGTCACCCTATGTTAAGTTGACCGGCCTATTGTAGTAGTGTGTTATCATTAATGCCTATATAAGTAGGTCAGGTCCCCGGTCTGGAAACTATGTTAAGTTGTCCGGCCTATTGTAGCAGTGTGTTATCATTAATGCCTATATAAGTAGGTCTGGTCCCCGGTCTGGAAACTTTTTTTTTCAAGTCATCCTATATTAAGTTGACCGGCCTATTGTAGCAGTGTGTTATCATTAATGCCTGTAAAAGTAGGTCTGGTCCCCGGTCTGGAAACTCTTTTTTTTGCAAGTCATCCTATGTTAAGTTGACCGGCCTATTGTAGCAGTGTGTTATCATTACTGCCTATATAAGTAGGTCTGGTCCCCGGTCTGGAAACTTTTTTTTTGCAAGTCATCCTATGTTAAGTTGATCGTCCTATTGTAGCAGTGTGTTATCATTACTGCTTATATAAGTAGGTCTGGTCCCCGGTATGGAAACTTTTTTTTTGCAAGTCATCCTGTGTTATGTTGACCGGCCTATTGTAGCAGTGTGTTATCATTAATGCCAGTATAAGTAGTTCTGGTCCCCGGTCTGGAAACTTTTTTGTTTGCAAGTCATCCTATGTTAAGTTGACCGGTCTATTGTAGCAGTGTGTTATCATTACTGCCTATATAAGTTGGTCTGGTCCCCGGTCAGGAAACTTTTTTTTTTGCTAGTCATCCTATGTGAAGTTGACCGGCCTATTGTAGCAGTGTGTTATCATTAATGCCTATATAATTAGGTCTGGTCCCCGGTCTGGAAACTATGTTAAGTTGTCCGGCCTATTGTAGCAGTGTGTTATCATTACTGCAAATATAAGTAGGTCTGGTCCCCGGCCTGGAAACTTTTTTTTTTGCAAGTCATCCTATGTTAAGTTGACCGGCCTATTGTAGCAGTGTGTTATCATTACTGCCTATATAAGTAGGTCTGGTCCCCGGTCTGGAAACTTTTTTTTTTCAAGTCATCCTATGTTAAGTTGACCGGCCTATTGTAGCAGTGTGTTATCATTACTGCCTATATAAGTAGGTCTGGTCCCCGGTCTGGAAACTTTTTTTTGTACAAGTCATCCTATGTTAAGTTGACCGGCCTATTGTAGCAGTGTGTTATCATTAATGCCTATAGAAGTAGGTCTGGTCCCCCGTCTGGAAACTTTTTTTTTTTCAAGTCATCCTGTGTTAAGTTGACCGGCCTATTGTAGCAGTGTGTTATCATTAATGCCTATATAAGTAGGTCTGGTCCCCGGTCTGGAAACTTTTTTGTTGCAAGTCATCCTATGTTAAATTGACCGGTCTATTGTTGCAGTGTGTTATCATTACTGCCTATATAAGTAGGTCTGGTCCCCGGTCTGGAAACTTTTTTTTTCAAGTCATCCTATGTTAAGTTGACCTGCCTATTGTAGCAGTGTGTTATCATTAATGCCTGTATAAGTAGGTCTGGTCCCGGTCTGGAAACTTTTTTTTTTGCAAGTCATCCTATGTTATGTTGACCGGCCTATTGTAGCAGTATGTTATCATTAATGCCTATATAAGTTGGTCGGGTCCCCGGTCTGGAAACTTTTTTTTTGCAAGTCATCCTATGTTAAGTTGATCGTCCTATTGTAGCAGTGTGTTATCATTACTGCTTATATAAGTAGGTCTGGTCCCCGGTCTGGAAACTTTTTTGTTGCAAGTCATCCTATGTTAAATTGACCGGTCTATTGTTGCAGTGTGTTATCATTACTGCCTATATAAGTAGGTCTGGTCCCCGGTCTGGAAACTTTTTTGTTGCAAGTCATCCCTGTTAAGTTGACCGGTCTATTGTTGCAGTGTGTTATCATTACTGCCTATATAAGTTGGTCTGGTCCCCGGTCAGGAAACTTTATTGTTTGCAAGTCATCCTATGTTAAGTTGACCGGCCTATTGTAGCAGTGTGTTATCATTAATGCCTATATAAGTAGGTCTGGTCCCCGGTCTGGAAACTTTGTTAAGTTGTCCGGCCTATTGTAGCAGTGTGTTATCATTAATGCCTATATAAGTAGGTCTGGTCCCCGGTCTGGAAACTTTTTTTTTCAAGTCATCCTATGTTAAGTTGACCGGCCTATTGTAGCAGTGTGTTATCATTAATGCCTGTATAAGTAGGTCTGGTCCCCGGTCTGGAAACTTTTTTTTTTGCAAGTCACCCTATGTTAAGTTAACCGGCCTATTGTAGTAGTGTGTTATCATTAATGCCTATATAAGTAGGTCTGGTTCCCGGTCTGGAAACTTTTTTTTTTGCAAGTCATCCTATGTTAAGTTGACCGGCCTATTGTAGCAGTGTGTTATCATTAATGCCTATATAAGTAGGTCTGGTCCCCGGTCTGGAAACTTTTTTGTTTGCAAGTCATCCTATGTTAAGTTGACCGGTCTATTGTAGCAGTGTGTTATCATTACTGCCTATATAAGTTGGTCTGGTCCCCGGTCAGGAAACTATGTTAAGTTGTCCGGCCTATTGTAGCAATGTGTTATCATTACTGCCTATATAAGTAGGTCTTGTCCCCGGTCTGGAAACTTTTTTTTTTCAAGTCATCCTATGTTAAGTTGACCGGCCTATTATAGCAGTGTGTTATCATTACTGCCTATATAAGTAGGTCTGGTCCCCGGTCTTGAAACTTTTTTTTGTACAAGTCATCCTATGTTAAGTTGACCGGCCTATTGTAGCAGTGTGTTATCATTAATGCCTATAGAAGTAGGTCTGGTCCCCGGTCTGGAATTTTTTTTTTTTCAAGTCATCCTATGTTAAGTTGACCGGCCTATTGTAGCAGTGTGTTATCATTACTGCCTATATAAGTAGGTCTGGTCCCCGGTCTGGAAACTTTTTTTTTTGCAAGTCATCCTATGTTAAGTTGACCGGCCTATTGTAGCAGTGTGTTATCATTACTGCCTATATAAGTAGGTCTGGTCCCCGGTCTGGAAACTTTTTTGTTTGCAAGTCATCCTATGTTAAGTTGACCGGTCTATTGTAGCAGTGTGTTATCATTACTGCCTATATAAGTTGGTCTGGTCCCCGGTCTGGAAACTTTTTTTTGTACAAGTCATCCTATGTTAAGTTGACCGGCCTATTGTAGCAGTGTGTTATCATTAATGCCTATAGAAGTAGGTCTGGTCCCCGGTCTGGAATTTTTTTTTTTCAAGTCATCCTATGTTAAGTTGACCGGCCTATTGTAGCAGTGTGTTATCATTACTGCCTATATAAGTAGGTCTGGTCCCCGGTCTGGAAACTTTTTTTTTTGCAAGTCATCCTATGTTAAGTTGACCGGCCTATTGTAGCAGTGTGTTATCATTACTGCCTATATAAGTAGGTCTGGTCCCCGGTCTGGAAACTTTTTTGTTTGCAAGTCATCCTATGTTAAGTTGACCGGTCTATTGTAGCAGTGTGTTATCATTACTGCCTATATAAGTTGGTCTGGTCCCCGGTCAGGAAACTATGTTAAGTTGTCCGGCCTATTGTAGCAATGTGTTATCATTACTGCCTATATAAGTAGGTCTGGTCCCCGGTCTGGAAACTTTTTTGTTGCAAGTCATCCTATGTTAAGTTGACCGGTCTATTGTTGCAGTGAGTTATCATTACTGCCTATATAAGTTGGTCTGGTCCCCGGTCAGGAAACTTTTTTGTTTGCAAGTCATCCTATGTTAAGTTGACCGGCCTATTGTAGCAGTGTGTTATCATTAATGCCCATATAAGTAGGTCAGGTCCCCGGTCTGGAAACTATGTTAAGTTGTCCGGCCTATTGTAGCAGTGTGTTATCATTAATGCCTATATAAGTAGGTGTGGTCCCCGGTCTGGAAACTTTTTTTTTCAAGTCATCCTATGTTAAGTTGACCGGCCTATTGTAGCAGTGTGTTATCATTAATGCCTATATAAGTAGGTCTGGTCCCCGGTCTGGAAACTTTTTTGTTTGCAAGTCATCCTATGTTAAGTTGACCGGTCTATTGTAGCAGTGTGTTATCATTACTGCCTATATAAGTTGGTCTGGTCCCCGGTCAGGAAACTATGTTAAGTTGTCCGGCCTATTGTAGCAATGTGTTATCATTACTGCCTATATAAGTAGGTCTTGTCCCCGGTCTGGAAACTTTTTTTTTTCAAGTCATCCTATGTTAAGTTGACCGGCCTATTGTAGCAGTGTGTTATCATTACTGCCTATATAAGTAGGTCTGGTCCCCGGTCTTGAAACTTTTTTTTGTACAAGTCATCCTATGTTAAGTTGACCGGCCTATTGTAGCAGTGTGTTATCATTAATGCCTATAGAAGTAGGTCTGGTCCCCGGTCTGGAATTTTTTTTTTTTCAAGTCATCCTATGTTAAGTTGACCGGCCTATTGTAGCAGTGTGTTATCATTACTGCCTATATAAGTAGGTCTGGTCCCCGGTCTGGAAACTTTTTTTTTTGCAAGTCATCCTATGTTAAGTTGACCGGCCTATTGTAGCAGTGTGTTATCATTACTGCCTATATAAGTAGGTCTGGTCCCCGGTCTGGAAACTTTTTTGTTTGCAAGTCATCCTATGTTAAGTTGACCGGTCTATTGTAGCAGTGTGTTATCATTACTGCCTATATAAGTTGGTCTGGTCCCCGGTCTGGAAACTTTTTTTTGTACAAGTCATCCTATGTTAAGTTGACCGGCCTATTGTAGCAGTGTGTTATCATTAATGCCTATAGAAGTAGGTCTGGTCCCCGGTCTGGAATTTTTTTTTTTCAAGTCATCCTATGTTAAGTTGACCGGCCTATTGTAGCAGTGTGTTATCATTACTGCCTATATAAGTAGGTCTGGTCCCCGGTCTGGAAACTTTTTTTTTTGCAAGTCATCCTATGTTAAGTTGACCGGCCTATTGTAGCAGTGTGTTATCATTACTGCCTATATAAGTAGGTCTGGTCCCCGGTCTGGAAACTTTTTTGTTTGCAAGTCATCCTATGTTAAGTTGACCGGTCTATTGTAGCAGTGTGTTATCATTACTGCCTATATAAGTTGGTCTGGTCCCCGGTCAGGAAACTATGTTAAGTTGTCCGGCCTATTGTAGCAATGTGTTATCATTACTGCCTATATAAGTAGGTCTGGTCCCCGGTCTGGAAACTTTTTTGTTGCAAGTCATCCTATGTTAAGTTGACCGGTCTATTGTTGCAGTGAGTTATCATTACTGCCTATATAAGTTGGTCTGGTCCCCGGTCAGGAAACTTTTTTGTTTGCAAGTCATCCTATGTTAAGTTGACCGGCCTATTGTAGCAGTGTGTTATCATTAATGCCCATATAAGTAGGTCAGGTCCCCGGTCTGGAAACTATGTTAAGTTGTCCGGCCTATTGTAGCAGTGTGTTATCATTAATGCCTATATAAGTAGGTGTGGTCCCCGGTCTGGAAACTTTTTTTTTCAAGTCATCCTATGTTAAGTTGACCGGCCTATTGTAGCAGTGTGTTATCATTAATGCCTGTATAAGTAGGTCTGGTCCCCGGTCTGGAAACTTTTTTTTTTGCAAGTCATCCTATGTTAAGTTGACCGGTCTATTGTAGCAGTGTGTTATCATTACTGCCTTTATAAGTTGGTCTGGTCCCCGGTCAGGAAACTATGTTAAGTTGTCCGGCCTATTGTAGCAATGTGTTATCATTACTGCCTATATAAGTAGGTCTGGTCCCCGGTCTGGAAACTTTTTTTTTTGCTAGTCATCCTATGTTAAGTTGACCGGCCTATTGTAGCAGTGTGTTATCATTACTGCCTATATAAGTAGGTCTGGCCCCCGGTCTTGAAACTTTTTTTTGTACAAGTCATCCTATGTTAAGTTGACCGGCCTATCGTAGCAGTGTGTTATCATTAATGCCTATAGAAGTAGGTCTGGTCCCCGGTCTGGAATTTTTTTTTTTTCAAGTCATCCTATGTTAAGTTGACCGGCCTATTGTAGCAGTGTGTTATCATTACTGCCTATATAAGTAGGTCTGGTCCCCGGTCTGGAATCTTTTTTTTTTGCAAGTCATCCTATGTTAAGTTGACCGGCCTATTGTAGCAGTGTGTTATCATTACTGCCTATATAAGTAGGTCTGGTCCCCGGTCTGGATACTTTTTTGTTTGCAAGTCATCCTATGTTAAGTTGACCGGTCTATTGTAGCAGTGTGTTATCATTACTGCCTATATAAGTTGGTCTGGTCCCCGGTCAGGAAACTATGTTAAGTTGTCCGGCCTATTGTAGCAATGTGTTATCATTACTGCCTATATAAGTAGGTCTGGTCCCCGGTCTGGAAACTTTTTTGTTGCAAGTCATCCTATGTTAAGTTGACCGGTCTATTGTTGCAGTGAGTTATCATTACTGCCTATATAAGTTGGTCTGGTCCCCGGTAAGGAAACTTTTTTGTTTGCAAGTCATCCTATGTTAAGTTGACCGGCCTATTGTAGCAGTGTGTTATCATTAATGCCCATATAAGTAGGTCAGGTCCCCGGTCTGGAAACTATGTTAAGTTGTCCGGCCTATTGTAGCAGTGTGTTATCATTAATGCCTATATAAGTAGGTGTGGTCCCCGGTCTGGAAACTTTTTTTTTCAAGTCATCCTATGTTAAGTTGACCGGCCTATTGTAGCAGTGTGTTATCATTAATGCCTGTATAAGTTGGTCTGGTCCCCGGTCAGGAAACTATGTTAAGTTGTCCGGCCTATTGTAGCAGTGTGTTATCATTAATGCCTATATAAGTAGGTGTGGTCCCCGGTCTGGAAACTTTTTTTTTCAAGTCATCCTATGTTAAGTTGACCGGCCTATTGTAGCAGTGTGTTATCATTAATGCCTATAGAAGTAGGTCTGGTCCCCCGTCTGGAAACTTTTTTTTTTTCAAGTCATCCTGTGTTAAGTTGACCGGCCTATTGTAGCAGTGTGTTATCATTAATGCCTATATAAGTAGGTCTGGTCCCCGGTCTGGAAACTTTTTTGTTGCAAGTCATCCTATGTTAAATTGACCGGTCTATTGTTGCAGTGTGTTATCATTACTGCCTATATAAGTAGGTCTGGTCCCCGGTCTGGAAACTTTTTTTTTCAAGTCATCCTATGTTAAGTTGACCTGCCTATTGTAGCAGTGTGTTATCATTAATGCCTGTATAAGTAGGTCTGGTCCCGGTCTGGAAACTTTTTTTTTTGCAAGTCATCCTATGTTATGTTGACCGGCCTATTGTAGCAGTATGTTATCATTAATGCCTATATAAGTTGGTCGGGTCCCCGGTCTGGAAACTTTTTTTTTGCAAGTCATCCTATGTTAAGTTGATCGTCCTATTGTAGCAGTGTGTTATCATTACTGCTTATATAAGTAGGTCTGGTCCCCGGTCTGGAAACTTTTTTGTTGCAAGTCATCCTATGTTAAATTGACCGGTCTATTGTTGCAGTGTGTTATCATTACTGCCTATATAAGTAGGTCTGGTCCCCGGTCTGGAAACTTTTTTGTTGCAAGTCATCCCTGTTAAGTTGACCGGTCTATTGTTGCAGTGTGTTATCATTACTGCCTATATAAGTTGGTCTGGTCCCCGGTCAGGAAACTTTATTGTTTGCAAGTCATCCTATGTTAAGTTGACCGGCCTATTGTAGCAGTGTGTTATCATTAATGCCTATATAAGTAGGTCTGGTCCCCGGTCTGGAAACTTTGTTAAGTTGTCCGGCCTATTGTAGCAGTGTGTTATCATTAATGCCTATATAAGTAGGTCTGGTCCCCGGTCTGGAAACTTTTTTTTTCAAGTCATCCTATGTTAAGTTGACCGGCCTATTGTAGCAGTGTGTTATCATTAATGCCTGTATAAGTAGGTCTGGTCCCTGGTCTGGAAACTTTTTTTTTTGCAAGTCACCCTATGTTAAGTTGACCGGCCTATTGTAGTAGTGTGTTATCATTAATGCCTATATAAGTAGGTCTGGTTCCCGGTCTGGAATCTTTTTTTTTTGCAAGTCATCCTATATTAAGTTGACCGGCCTATTGTAGCAGTGTGTTATCATTAATGCATATATAAGTAGGTCTGGTCACCGGTCTGGAAACTTTTTTTTTTGCAAGTCATCCTATGTTAAGTTGACCGGTCTATTGTAGCAGTGTGTTATCATTAATGCCTATATAAGTAGGTCTGGTTCCCGGTCTGGAAACTTTTTTTTTTGCAAGTCATCCTATGTTAAGTTGACCGGCCTATTGTAGCAGTGTGTTATCATTAATGCCTATATAAGTAGGTCTGGTCCCCGGTCTGGAAACTTTTTTGTTTGCAAGTCATCCTATGTTAAGTTGACCGGTCTATTGTAGCAGTGTGTTATCATTACTGCCTATATAAGTTGGTCTGGTCCCCGGTCAGGAAACTATGTTAAGTTGTCCGGCCTATTGTAGCAATGTGTTATCATTACTGCCTATATAAGTAGGTCTTGTCCCCGGTCTGGAAACTTTTTTTTTTCAAGTCATCCTATGTTAAGTTGACCGGCCTATTGTAGCAGTGTGTTATCATTACTGCCTATATAAGTAGGTCTGGTCCCCGGTCTTGAAACTTTTTTTTGTACAAGTCATCCTATGTTAAGTTGACCGGCCTATTGTAGCAGTGTGTTATCATTAATGCCTATAGAAGTAGGTCTGGTCCCCGGTCTGGAATTTTTTTTTTTTCAAGTCATCCTATGTTAAGTTGACCGGCCTATTGTAGCAGTGTGTTATCATTACTGCCTATATAAGTAGGTCTGGTCCCCGGTCTGGAAACTTTTTTTTTTGCAAGTCATCCTATGTTAAGTTGACCGGCCTATTGTAGCAGTGTGTTATCATTACTGCCTATATAAGTAGGTCTGGTCCCCGGTCTGGAAACTTTTTTGTTTGCAAGTCATCCTATGTTAAGTTGACCGGTCTATTGTAGCAGTGTGTTATCATTACTGCCTATATAAGTTGGTCTGGTCCCCGGTCTGGAAACTTTTTTTTGTACAAGTCATCCTATGTTAAGTTGACCGGCCTATTGTAGCAGTGTGTTATCATTAATGCCTATAGAAGTAGGTCTGGTCCCCGGTCTGGAATTTTTTTTTTTTCAAGTCATCCTATGTTAAGTTGACCGGCCTATTGTAGCAGTGTGTTATCATTACTGCCTATATAAGTAGGTCTGGTCCCCGGTCTGGAAACTTTTTTTTTTGCAAGTCATCCTATGTTAAGTTGACCGGCCTATTGTAGCAGTGTGTTATCATTACTGCCTATATAAGTAGGTCTGGTCCCCGGTCTGGAAACTTTTTTGTTTGCAAGTCATCCTATGTTAAGTTGACCGGTCTATTGTAGCAGTGTGTTATCATTACTGCCTATATAAGTTGGTCTGGTCCCCGGTCAGGAAACTATGTTAAGTTGTCCGGCCTATTGTAGCAATGTGTTATCATTACTGCCTATATAAGTAGGTCTGGTCCCCGGTCTGGAAACTTTTTTGTTGCAAGTCATCCTATGTTAAGTTGACCGGTCTATTGTTGCAGTGAGTTATCATTACTGCCTATATAAGTTGGTCTGGTCCCCGGTCAGGAAACTTTTTTGTTTGCAAGTCATCCTATGTTAAGTTGACCGGCCTATTGTAGCAGTGTGTTATCATTACTGCCTATATAAGTAGGTCTGGTCCCCGGTCTGGAAACTTTTTTGTTTGCAAGTCATCCTATGTTAAGTTGACCGGTCTATTGTAGCAGTGTGTTATCATTACTGCCTATATAAGTTGGTCTGGTCCCCGGTCTGGAAACTTTTTTGTTTGCAAGTCATCCTATGTTAAGTTGACCGGTCTATTGTAGCAGTGTGTTATCATTACTGCCTATATAAGTTGGTCTGGTCCCCGGTCAGGAAACTATGTTAAGTTGTCCGGCCTATTGTAGCAGTGTGTTATCATTACTGCCTATATAAGTTGGTCTGGTCCCCGGTCTGGAAACTTTTTTTTGTACAAGTCATCCTATGTTAAGTTGACCGGCCTATTGTAGCAGTGTGTTATCATTAATGCCTGTATAAGTAGGTCTGGTCCCCGGTCTGGAAACTTTTTTTTTTGCAAGTCACCCTATGTTAAGTTGACCGGCCTATTGTAGTAGTGTGTTATCATTAATGCCTATATAAGTAGGTCTGGTTCCCGGTCTGGAAACTTTTTTTTTTGCAAGTCATCCTATGTTAAGTTGACCGGCCTATTGTAGCAGTGTGTTATCATTAATGCATATATAAGTAGGTCTGGTCACCGGTCTGGAAACTTTTTTTTTTGCAAGTCATCCTATGTTAAGTTGACCGGTCTATTGTAGCAGTGTGTTATCATTAATGCCTATATAAGTAGGTCTGGTTCCCGGTCTGGAAACTTTTTTTTTTGCAAGTCATCCTATGTTAAGTTGACCGGTCTATTGTAGCAGTGTGTTATCATTACTGCCTATATAAGTTGGTCTGGTCCCCGGTCTGGAAACTTTTTTGTTTGCAAGTCATCCTATGTTAAGTTGACCGGTCTATTGTAGCAGTGTGTTATCATTACTGCCTATATAAGTTGGTCTGGTCCCCGGTCAGGAAACTATGTTAAGTTGTCCGGCCTATTGTAGCAGTGTGTTATCATTACTGCCTATATAAGTTGGTCTGGTCCCCGGTCTGGAAACTTTTTTTTGTACAA
Organism: Drosophila immigrans; assembly: GCA_963583835.1. Classification (NCBI taxonomy): domain Eukaryota; kingdom Metazoa; phylum Arthropoda; class Insecta; order Diptera; family Drosophilidae; genus Drosophila; species Drosophila immigrans. The sequence goes on from OY757142.1 coordinate 36,300,806, forward strand.
GTCATCCTATGTTAAGTTGACCGGCCTATTGTAGCAGTGTGTTATCATTAATGCCTGTATAAGTAGGTCTGGTCCCCGGTCTGGAAACTTTTTTTTTTGCAAGTCACCCTATGTTAAGTTGACCGGCCTATTGTAGTAGTGTGTTATCATTAATGCCTATATAAGTAGGTCTGGTTCCCGGTCTGGAAACTTTTTTTTTTGCAAGTCATCCTATGTTAAGTTGACCGGCCTATTGTAGCAGTGTGTTATCATTAATGCATATATAAGTAGGTCTGGTCACCGGTCTGGAAACTTTTTTTTTTGCAAGTCATCCTATGTTAAGTTGACCGGTCTATTGTAGCAGTGTGTTATCATTAATGCCTATATAAGTAGGTCTGGTTCCCGGTCTGGAAACTTTTTTTTTTGCAAGTCATCCTATGTTAAGTTGACCGGCCTATTGTAGCAGTGTGTTATCATTAATGCCTATATAAGTAGGTCTGGTCCCCGGTCTGGAAACTTTTTTGTTTGCAAGTCATCCTATGTTAAGTTGACCGGTCTATTGTAGCAGTGTGTTATCATTACTGCCTATATAAGTTGGTCTGGTCCCCGGTCAGGAAACTATGTTAAGTTGTCCGGCCTATTGTAGCAATGTGTTATCATTACTGCCTATATAAGTAGGTCTTGTCCCCGGTCTGGAAACTTTTTTTTTTCAAGTCATCCTATGTTAAGTTGACCGGCCTATTGTAGCAGTGTGTTATCATTACTGCCTATATAAGTAGGTCTGGTCCCCGGTCTTGAAACTTTTTTTTGTACAAGTCATCCTATGTTAAGTTGACCGGCCTATTGTAGCAGTGTGTTATCATTAATGCCTATAGAAGTAGGTCTGGTCCCCGGTCTGGAATTTTTTTTTTTTCAAGTCATCCTATGTTAAGTTGACCGGCCTATTGTAGCAGTGTGTTATCATTACTGCCTATATAAGTAGGTCTGGTCCCCGGTCTGGAAACTTTTTTTTTTGCAAGTCATCCTATGTTAAGTTGACCGGCCTATTGTAGCAGTGTGTTATCATTACTGCCTATATAAGTAGGTCTGGTCCCCGGTCTGGAAACTTTTTTGTTTGCAAGTCATCCTATGTTAAGTTGACCGGTCTATTGTAGCAGTGTGTTATCATTACTGCCTATATAAGTTGGTCTGGTCCCCGGTCTGGAAACTTTTTTTTGTACAAGTCATCCTATGTTAAGTTGACCGGCCTATTGTAGCAGTGTGTTATCATTAATGCCTATAGAAGTAGGTCTGGTCCCCGGTCTGGAATTTTTTTTTTTTCAAGTCATCCTATGTTAAGTTGACCGGCCTATTGTAGCAGTGTGTTATCATTACTGCCTATATAAGTAGGTCTGGTCCCCGGTCTGGAAACTTTTTTTTTTGCAAGTCATCCTATGTTAAGTTGACCGGCCTATTGTAGCAGTGTGTTATCATTACTGCCTATATAAGTAGGTCTGGTCCCCGGTCTGGAAACTTTTTTGTTTGCAAGTCATCCTATGTTAAGTTGACCGGTCTATTGTAGCAGTGTGTTATCATTACTGCCTATATAAGTTGGTCTGGTCCCCGGTCAGGAAACTATGTTAAGTTGTCCGGCCTATTGTAGCAATGTGTTATCATTACTGCCTATATAAGTAGGTCTGGTCCCCGGTCTGGAAACTTTTTTGTTGCAAGTCATCCTATGTTAAGTTGACCGGTCTATTGTTGCAGTGAGTTATCATTACTGCCTATATAAGTTGGTCTGGTCCCCGGTCAGGAAACTTTTTTGTTTGCAAGTCATCCTATGTTAAGTTGACCGGCCTATTGTAGCAGTGTGTTATCATTAATGCCCATATAAGTAGGTCAGGTCCCCGGTCTGGAAACTATGTTAAGTTGTCCGGCCTATTGTAGCAGTGTGTTATCATTAATGCCTATATAAGTAGGTGTGGTCCCCGGTCTGGAAACTTTTTTTTTCAAGTCATCCTATGTTAAGTTGACCGGCCTATTGTAGCAGTGTGTTATCATTAATGCCTGTATAAGTAGGTCTGGTCCCCGGTCTGGAAACTTTTTTTTTTGCAAGTCATCCTATGTTAAGTTGACCGGTCTATTGTAGCAGTGTGTTATCATTACTGCCTATATAAGTTGGTCTGGTCCCCGGTCAGGAAACTATGTTAAGTTGTCCGGCCTATTGTAGCAATGTGTTATCATTACTGCCTATATAAGTAGGTCTGGTCCCCGGTCTGGAAACTTTTTTTTTTCAAGTCATCCTATGTTAAGTTGACCGGCCTATTGTAGCAGTGTGTTATCATTACTGCCTATATAAGTAGGTCTGGTCCCCGGTCTGGAAACTTTTTTTTGTACAAGTCATCCTATGTTAAGTTGACCGGCCTATTGTAGCAGTGTGTTATCATTAATGCCTATAGAAGTAGGTCTGGTCCCCGGTCTGGAATTTTTTTTTTTTCAAGTCATCCTATGTTAAGTTGACCGGCCTATTGTAGCAGTGTGTTATCATTACTGCCTATATAAGTAGGTCTGGTCCCCGGTCTGGAATCTTTTTTTTTTGCAAGTCATCCTATGTTAAGTTGACCGGCCTATTGTAGCAGTGTGTTATCATTACTGCCTATATAAGTAGGTCTGGTCCCCGGTCTGGAAACTTTTTTGTTTGCAAGTCATCCTATGTTAAGTTGACCGGTCTATTGTAGCAGTGTGTTATCATTACTGCCTATATAAGTTGGTCTGGTCCCCGGTCAGGAAACTATGTTAAGTTGTCCGGCCTATTGTAGCAATGTGTTATCATTACTGCCTATATAAGTAGGTCTGGTCCCCGGTCTGGAAACTTTTTTGTTGCAAGTCATCCTATGTTAAGTTGACCGGTCTATTGTTGCAGTGAGTTATCATTACTGCCTATATAAGTTGGTCTGGTCCCCGGTCAGGAAACTTTTTTGTTTGCAAGTCATCCTATGTTAAGTTGACCGGCCTATTGTAGCAGTGTGTTATCATTAATGCCCATATAAGTAGGTCAGGTCCCCGGTCTGGAAACTATGTTAAGTTGTCCGGCCTATTGTAGCAGTGTGTTATCATTAATGCCTATATAAGTAGGTGTGGTCCCCGGTCTGGAAACTTTTTTTTTCAAGTCATCCTATGTTAAGTTGACCGGCCTATTGTAGCAGTGTGTTATCATTAATGCCTGTATAAGTAGGTCTGGTCCCCGGTCTGGAAACTTTTTTTTTTGCAAGTCATCCTATGTTAAGTTGACCGGCCTATTGTAGCAGTGTGTTATCATTACTGCCTATATAAGTAGGTCTGGTCCCCGGTCTGGAAACTTTTTTTTTTGCAAGTCATCCTATGTTAAGTTGACCGGCCTATTGTAGCAGTGTGTTATCATTACTGCCTATATAAGTAGGTCTGGTCCCCGGTCTGGAAACTATGTTAAGTTGTCCGGCCTATTGTAGCAGTGTGTTATCATTACTGTCTATATTAGTAGGTCTGGTCCCTGGTCTGGAAATTTTTTTTTTTCAAGTCATCCCATGTTAAGTTGACCGGCCTATTGTAGCAGTGTGTTATCATTACTGTCTATATTAGTAGGTCTGGTCCCTGGTCTGGAAACTTTTTTGTTTGCAAGTCATCCTATGTTAAGTTGACCGGTCTATTGTAGCAGTGTGTTATCATTACTGCCTATATAAGTTGGTCTGGTCCCCGGTCAGGAAACTATGTTAAGTTGTCCGGCCTATTGTAGCAATGTGTTATCATTACTGCCTATATAAGTAGGTCTGGTCCCCGGTCTGGAAACTTTTTTGTTGCAAGTCATCCTATGTTAAGTTGACCGGTCTATTGTTGCAGTGAGTTATCATTACTGCCTATATAAGTTGGTCTGGTCCCCGGTCAGGAAACTTTTTTGTTTGCAAGTCATCCTATGTTAAGTTGACCGGCCTATTGTAGCAGTGTGTTATCATTAATGCCCATATAAGTAGGTCAGGTCCCCGGTCTGGAAACTATGTTAAGTTGTCCGGCCTATTGTAGCAGTGTGTTATCATTAATGCCTATATAAGTAGGTGTGGTCCCCGGTCTGGAAACTTTTTTTTTCAAGTCATCCTATGTTAAGTTGACCGGCCTATTGTAGCAGTGTGTTATCATTAATGCCTGTATAAGTAGGTCTGGTCCCCGGTCTGGAAACTTTTTTTTTTGCAAGTCATCCTATGTTAAGTTGACCGGCCTATTGTAGCAGTGTGTTATCATTACTGCCTATATAAGTAGGTCTGGTCCCCGGTCTGGAAACTTTTTTTTTGCAAGTCATCCTATGTTAAGTTGATCGTCCTATTGTAGCAGTGTGTTATCATTACTGCTTATATAAGTAGGTCTGGTCCCCGGTATGGAAACTTTTTTTTTGCAAGTCATCCTGTGTTATGTTGACCGGCCTATTGTAGCAGTGTGTTATCATTAATGCCAGTATAAGTAGTACTGGTCCCCGGTCTGGAAACTTTTTTTTTTGCAAGTCATCCTATGTTAAGTTGACCGGCCTATTGTAGCAATGTGTTATCATTACTGCCTATATAAGTAGGTCTGGTCCCCGGTCTGGAAACTTTTTTTTTTGCAAGTCATCCTATGTTAAGTTGACCGGCCTATTGTAGCAGTGTGTTATCATTACTGCCTATATAAGTAGGTCTGGTCCCCGGTCTGGAAACTATGTTAAGTTGTCCGGCCTATTGTAGCAGTGTGTTATCATTACTGTCTATATTAGTAGGTCTGGTCCCTGGTCTGGAAATTTTTTTTTTTCAAGTCATCCCATGTTAAGTTGACCGGCCTATTGTAGCAGTGTGTTATCATTACTGTTTTTATAAGTAGGTCTGGTCCCCGGTCTGGAAACTTTTTTTTGTACAAGTCATCCTATGTTAAGTTGACGGGCCTATTGTAGCAGTGTGTTACCATTAATGCCTATAGAAGTAGGTCTGGTCTCGGGTCTGGAAACTTTTTTTTTGCAAGTCATCCTATGTTAAGTTGACCGGCCTATTGTGGCAGTGTGTTATCATTACTGCCTATATAAGTAGGTCTGGTCCCCGGTCTGGAAACTTTTTTGTTGCAAGTCATCCTATGTTTAGTTGACCGACCTATTGTAGCAGTGTGTTATCATTAATGCATATATAAAAAGGTCTGGTCCCCGGTCTGGATCCTTTTTTTTTTGCATGTCATCCTATGTTAAGTTGACCGGTCTATTGTAGCAGTGTGTTATCATTAATGCCTATATAAGTAGGTCTGGTCCTCGGCCTGGAAACTGTTTTTTTTGCAAGTCATCCTATGTTAAGTTGACCGGCCTATTGTAGCAGCGTGTTATCATTACTGCCTATATAAGTAGGTGTGGTCCCCGGTCTGGAAACTTTTTTTTTTGCAAGTCATCCTATGTTAAGTTGACCGGCCTATTGTAGCAGTGTGTTATTATTAATGCCTATATAAGTAGGTGTGGTCCCCGGTCTGGAAAATTTTTTGTTTGCAAGTCATCCTATGTTAAGTTGACCGGTCTAATGTAGCAGTGTGTTATCATTACTGCCTATATAAGTTGGTCTGGTCGCCGGTCAGGAAACTTTTTTGTTTGCAAGTCAACCTATGTTAAGTTGACCGGCCTATTGTAGCAGTGTGTTATCATTAATGCCTATATAAGTAGGTCTAGTCCCCGGTCTGGAAACTATGTTAAGTTGTCCGACCTATTGTAGCAGTGTGTTATCATTAATGCTTATATAAGTAGGTCTGGTCCCCGGTCTGGAAACTATGTTAAGTTGTCCGGCCTATTGTAGCAGTGTGTTATCATTCATGCCTATATAAGTTGGTCTGGTCCCCGGTCTGGAAACTTTTTTTTTCAAGTCATCCTATGTTAAGTTGACCGGCCTATTGTAGCAGTGTGTTATCATTAATGCCTATATAAGTTGGTCTGGTTCCCATTCTGGAAACTTTTTTTTTGCAAGTCACCCTATGTTAAGTTGACCGGCCTATTGTAGTAGTGTGTTATCATTAATGCCTATATAAGTAGGTCTGGTCCTCGGTCTGGAAACTATGTTAAGTTGTCCGGCCTATTGTAGCAGTGTGTTATCATTAATGCCTATATAAGTAGGTCTGGTCCCCGGTCTGGAAACTTTTTTTTTCAAGTCATCCTATGTTAAGTTGACCGGCCTATTGTAGCAGTGTGTTATCATGAATGCCTGTATAAGTAGGTCTGGTCCCCGGTCTGGAAACTTTTTTTTTTGCAAGTCATTCTATGTTATGTTGACCGGCCTATTGTAGCAGTGTGTTATCATTAATGCCTATATAAGTTGGTCTGGTTCCCATTCTGGAAACTTTTTTTTTGCAAGTCACCCTATGTTAAGTTGACCGGCCTATTGTAGCAGTGTGTTATCATTACTGCCTATATAAGTAGGTCTGGTCCCCGGTCTGGAAACTTTTTTTTATACAAGTCATCCTATGTTAAGTTGACCGGCCTATTGTAGCAGTGTGTTATCATTGATGCCTATAGAAGTAGGTCTGGTCCCCGGTCTGGAAACTTTTTTTTTTTCAAGTCATCCTATGTTAAGTTGATCGTCCTATTGTAGCAGTGTGTTATCATTAATGCCTATATAAGTTGGTCTGGTTCCCATTCTGGAAACTTTTTTTTTGCAAGTCACCCTATGTTAAGTTGACCGGCCTATTGTAGTAGTGTGTTATCATTAATGCCTATATAAGTAGGTCAGGTCCCCGGTCTGGAAACTATGTTAAGTTGTCCGGCCTATTGTAGCAGTGTGTTATCATTAATGCCTATATAAGTAGGTCTGGTCCCCGGTCTGGAAACTTTTTTTTTCAAGTCATCCTATGTTAAGTTGACCGGCCTATTGTAGCAGTGTGTTATCATTAATGCCTGTATAAGTAGGTCTGGTCCCCGGTCTGGAATTTTTTTTTTTTGCAAGTCATCCTATGTTAAGTTGACCGGCCTATTGTAGCAGTGTGTTATCATTACTGCCTATATAAGTAGGTCTGGTCCCCGGTCTGGAAACTTTTTTTTTGCAAGTCATCCTATGTTAAGTTGATCGTCCTATTGTAGCAGTGTGTTATCATTACTGCTTATATAAGTAGGTCTGGTCCCCGGTATGGAAACTTTTTTTTTGCAAGTCATCCTGTGTTATGTTGACCGGCAGTGTGTTATCATTAATGCCAGTATTGTAGCAGTGTGTTATCATTAATGCCAGTATAAGTAGTTCTGGTCCCCGGTCTGGAAACTTTTTTTTTTGCAAGTCATCCTATGTTAAGTTGACCGGCCTATTGTAGCAATGTGTTATCATTACTGCCTATATAAGTAGGTCTGGTCCCCGGTCTGGAAACTTTTTTTTTGCAAGTCATTCTATGTTAAGTTGACCGGCCTATTGTAGCAGTGTGTTATCATTACTGCCTATATAAGTAGGTCTGGTCCCCGGTCTGGAAACTTTTTTGTTTGCAAGTCATCCTATGTTAAGTTGACCGGTCTATTGTAGCAGTGTGTTATCATTACTGCCTATATAAGTTGGTCTGGTCCCCGGTCAGGAAACTTTTTTTTTTGCTAGTCATCCTATGTGAAGTTGACCGGCCTATTGTAGCAGTGTGTTATCATTAATGCCTATATAATTAGGTCTGGTCCCCGGTCTGGAAACTATGTTAAGTTGTCCGGCCTATTGTAGCAGTGTGTTATCATTACTGCAAATATAAGTAGGTCTGGTCCCCGGCCTGGAAACTTTTTTTTTTGCAAGTCATCCTATGTTAAGTTGACCGGCCTATTGTAGCAGTGTGTTATCATTACTGCCTATATAAGTAGGTCTGGTCCCCGGTCTGGAAACTTTTTTTTTTTCAAGTCATCCTATGTTAAGTTGACCGGCCTATTGTAGCAGTGTGTTATCATTACTGCCTATATAAGTAGGTCTGGTCCCCGGTCTGGAAACTTTTTTTTGTACAAGTCATCCTATGTTAAGTTGACCGGCCTATTGTAGCAGTGTGTTATCATTAATGCCTATAGAAGTAGGTCTGGTCCCCCGTCTGGAAACTTTTTTTTTTCAAGTCATCCTGTGTTAAGTTGACCGGCCTATTGTAGCAGTGTGTTATCATTAATGCCTATATAAGTAGGTCTGGTCCCCGGTCTGGAAACTTTTTTGTTGCAAGTCATCCTATGTTAAATTGACCGGTCTATTGTTGCAGTGTGTTATCATTACTGCCTATATAAGTAGGTCTGGTCCCCGGTCTGGAAACTTTTTTTTTCAAGTCATCCTATGTTAAGTTGACCTGCCTATTGTAGCAGTGTGTTATCATTAATGCCTGTATAAGTAGGTCTGGTCCCGGTCTGGAAACTTTTTTTTTTTGCAAGTCATCCTATGTTATGTTGACCGGCCTATTGTAGCAGTATGTTATCATTAATGCCTATATAAGTTGGTCGGGTCCCCGGTCTGGAAACTTTTTTTTTGCAAGTCATCCTATGTTAAGTTGATCGTCCTATTGTAGCAGTGTGTTATCATTACTGCTTATATAAGTAGGTCTGGTCCCCGGTCTGGAAACTTTTTTGTTGCAAGTCATCCTATGTTAAATTGACCGGTCTATTGTTGCAGTGTGTTATCATTACTGCCTATATAAGTAGGTCTGGTCCCCGGTCTGGAAACTTTTTTTTTCAAGTCATCCTATGTTAAGTTGACCGGCCTATTGTAGCAGTGTGTTATCATTAATGCCTGTATAAGTAGGTCTGGTCCCGGTCTGGAAACTTTTTTTTTTTGCAAGTCATCCTATGTTAAGTTGACCGGTCTATTGTAGCAGTGTGTTATCATTACTGCCTATATAAGTTGGTCTGGTCCCCGGTCAGGAAACTATGTTAAGTTGTCCGGCCTATTGTAGCAATGTGTTATCATTACTGCCTATATAAGTAGGTCTGGTCCCCGGTCTGGAAACTTTTTTGTTGCAAGTCATCCTATGTTAAGTTGACCGGTCTATTGTTGCAGTGTGTTATCATTACTGCCTATATAAGTTGGTCTGGTCCCCGGTCAGGAAACTATGTTAAGTTGTCCGGCCTATTGTAGCAATGTGTTATCATTACTGCCTATATAAGTAGGTCTGGTCCCCGGTCTGGAAACTTTTTTGTTGCAAGTCATCCTATGTTAAGTTGACCGGTCTATTGTTGCAGTGTGTTATCATTACTGCCTATATAAGTTGGTCTGGTCCCCGGTCAGGAAACTTTTTTGTTTGCAAGTCATCCTATGTTAAGTTGACCGGCCTATTGTAGCAGTGTGTTATCATTAATGCCCATATAAGTAGGTCAGGTCCCCGGTTTGGAAACTATGTTAAGTTGTCCGGCCTATTGTAGCAGTGTGTTATCATTAATGCCTATATAAGTAGGTGTGGTCCCCGGTCTGGAAACTTTTTTTTTCAAGTCATCCTATGTTAAGTTGACCGGCCTATTGTAGCAGTGTGTTATCATTAATGCCAGTATAAGTAGGTCTGGTCCCCGGTCTGGAAACTTTTTTTTTGCAAGTCATCCTATGTTAAGTTGATCGTCCTATTGTAGCAGTGTGTTATCATTACTGCTTATATAAGTAGGTCTGGTCCCCGGTATGGAAACTTTTTTTTTGCAAGTCATCCTGTGTTATGTTGACCGGCCTATTGTAGCAGTGTGTTATCATTAATGCCAGTATAAGTAGTACTGGTCCCCGGTCTGGAAACTTTTTTTTTTGCAAGTCATCCTATGTTAAGTTGACCGGCCTATTGTAGCAGTGTGTTATCATTACTGCCTATATAAGTAGGTCTGGTCCCCGGTCTGGAAACTTTTTTTTTTGCAAGTCGTCCTATGTTAAGTTGATCGTCCTATTGTAGCAGTGTGTTATCATTACTGCTTATATAAGTAGGTCTGGTCCCCGGTATGGAAACTTTTTTTTTGCAAGTCATCCTGTGTTATGTTGACCGGCCTATTGTAGCAGTGTGTTATCATTAATGCCAGTATAAGTAGTTCTGGTCCCCGGTCTGGAAACTTTTTTTTTTGCAAGTCATCCTATGTTAAGTTGACCGGCCTATTGTAGCAATGTGTTATCATTACTGCCTATATAAGTAGGTCTGGTCCCCGGTCTGGAAACTTTTTTTTTTGCAAGTCATTCTATGTTAAGTTGACCGGCCTATTGTAGCAGTGTGTTATCATTACTGCCTATATAAGTAGGTCTGGTCCCCGGACTGGAAACTTTTTTGTTTGCAAGTCATCCTATGTTAAGTTGACCGGTCTATTGTAGCAGTGTGTTATCATTACTGCCTATATAAGTTGGTCTGGTCCCCGGTCAGGAAACTTTTTTTTTTGCTAGTCATCCTATGTGAAGTTGACCGGCCTATTGTAGCAGTGTGTTATCATTAATGCCTATATAATTAGGTCTGGTCCCCGGTCTGGAAACTATGTTAAGTTGTCCGGCCTATTGTAGCAGTGTGTTATCATTACTGCAAATATAAGTAGGTCTGGTCCCCGGCCTGGAAACTTTTTTTTTTGCAAGTCATCCTATGTTAAGTTGACCGGCCTATTGTAGCAGTGTGTTATCATTACTGCCTATATAAGTAGGTCTGGTCCCCGGTCTGGAAACTTTTTTTTTTCAAGTCATCCTATGTTAAGTTGACCGGCCTATTGTAGCAGTGTGTTATCATTACTGCCTATATAAGTAGGTCTGGTCCCCGGTCTGGAAACTTTTTTTTGTACAAGTCATCCTATGTTAAGTTGACCGGCCTATTGTAGCAGTGTGTTATCATTAATGCCTATAGAAGTAGGTCTGGTCCCCCGTCTGGAAACTTTTTTTTTTTCAAGTCATCCTGTGTTAAGTTGACCGGCCTATTGTAGCAGTGTGTTATCATTAATGCCTATATAAGTAGGTCTGGTCCCCGGTCTGGAAACTTTTTTGTTGCAAGTCATCCTATGTTAAATTGACCGGTCTATTGTTGCAGTGTGTTATCATTACTGCCTATATAAGTAGGTCTGGTCCCCGGTCTGGAAACTTTTTTTTTCAAGTCATCCTATGTTAAGTTGACCTGCCTATTGTAGCAGTGTGTTATCATTAATGCCTGTATAAGTAGGTCTGGTCCCGGTCTGGAAACTTTTTTTTTTGCAAGTCATCCTATGTTATGTTGACCGGCCTATTGTAGCAGTATGTTATCATTAATGCCTATATAAGTTGGTCGGGTCCCCGGTCTGGAAACTTTTTTTTTGCAAGTCATCCTATGTTAAGTTGACCGGTCTATTGTTGCAGTGTGTTATCATTACTGCCTATATAAGTTGGTCTGGTCCCCGGTCAGGAAACTTTTTTGTTTGCAAGTCATCCTATGTTAAGTTGACCGGCCTATTGTAGCAGTGTGTTATCATTAATGCCCATATAAGTAGGTCAGGTCCCCGGTCTGGAAACTATGTTAAGTTGTCCGGCCTATTGTAGCAGTGTGTTATCATTAATGCCTATATAAGTAGGTGTGGTCCCCGGTCTGGAAACTTTTTTTTTCAAGTCATCCTATGTTAAGTTGACCGGCCTATTCTAGCAGTGTGTTATCATTAATGCCTGTATAAGTAGGTCTGGTCCCCGGTCTGGAAACTTTTTTTTTTGCAAGTCATCCTATGTTAAGTTGACCGGCCTATTGTAGCAGTGTGTTATCATTACTGCCTATATAAGTAGGTCTGGTCCCCGGTCTGGAAACTTTTTTTTTGCAAGTCATCCTATGTTAAGTTGATCGTCCTATTGTAGCAGTGTGTTATCATTACTGCTTATATAAGTAGGTCTGGTCCTCGGTATGTAAACTTTTTTTTTGCAAGTCATCCTGTGTTATGTTGACTCGCCTATTGTAGCAGTGTGTTATCATTAATGCCAGTATAAGTAGTACTGGTCCCCGGTCTGGAAACTTTTTTTTTTGCAAGTCATCCTATGTTAAGTTGACCGGCCTATTGTAGCAATGTGTTATCATTACTGCCTATATAAGTAGGTCTGGTCCCCGGTCTGGAAACTTTTTTTTTTGCAAGTCATCCTATGTTAAGTTGACCGGCCTATTGTAGCAGTGTGTTATCATTACTGCCTATATAGGTAGGTCTGGTCCCCGGTCTGGAAACTTTTTTGTTTGCAAGTCATTCTATGTTAAGTTGACCGGCCTATTGTAGCAATGTGTTATCATTACTGCCTATATAAGTAGGTCTGGTCCCCGGTCTGGAAACTTTTTTTTTTGCAAGTCATCCTATGTTAAGTTGACCGGCCTATTGTAGCAGTGTGTTATCATTACTGCCTATATAGGTAGGTCTGGTCCCCGGTCTGGAAACTTTTTTGTTTGCAAGTCATTCTATGTTAAGTTGACCGGTCTATTGTAGCAGTGTGTTATCATTACTGCCTATATAAGTAGGTCTGGTCCCCGGTCAGGAAACTTTTTTTTTTGCTAGTCATCCTATGTGAAATTGACCGGCATATTGTAGCAATGTGTTATCATTACTGCCTATATAAGTAGGTCTGGTCCCCGGTCTGGAAACTTTTTTTTTGCAAGTCATCCTATGTTAAGTTGATCGTCCTATTGTAGCAGTGTGTTATCATTACTGCTTATATAAGTAGGTCTGGTCCCCGGTCTGGAAACTTTTTTTTTGCAAGTCATCCTATGTTAAGTTGACCGGCCTATTGTAGCAGTGTGTTATCATTAATGCCTGTATAAGTAGGTCTGGTCCCGGTCTGGAAACTTTTTTTTTTGCAAGTCATCCTATGTTAAGTTGACCAGTCTATTGTAGCAGTGTGTTATCATTACTGCCTATATAAGTTGGTCTGGTCCCCGGTCAGGAAACTATGTTAAGTTGTCCGGCCTATTGTAGCAATGTGTTATCATTACTGCCTATATAAGTAGGTCTGGTCCCCGGTCTGGAAACTTTTTTGTTGCAAGTCATCCTATGTTAAGTTGACCGGTCTATTGTTGCAGTGTGTTATCATTACTGCCTATATAAGTTGGTCTGGTCCCCGGTCAGGAAACTTTTTTGTTTGCAAGTCATCCTATGTTCAGTTGACCGGCCTATTGTAGCAGTGTGTTATCATTAATGCCCATATAAGTAGGTCAGGTCCCCGGTTTGGAAACTATGTTAAGTTGTCCGGCCTATTGTAGCAGTGTGTTATCATTAATGCCTATATAAGTAGGTGTGGTCCCCGGTCTGGAAACTTTTTTTTTCAAGTCATCCTATGTTAAGTTGACCGGCCTATTGTAGCAGTGTGTTATCATTAATGCCAGTATAAGTAGGTCTGGTCCCCGGTCTGGAAACTTTTTTTTTGCAAGTCATCCTATGTTAAGTTGATCGTCCTATTGTAGCAGTGTGTTATCATTACTGCTTATATAAGTAGGTCCGGTCCCCGGTATGGAAACTTTTTTGTTGCAAGTCATCCTATGTGTAGTTGACCGACCTATTGTAGCAGTGTGTTATCATTAATGCATATATAAAAAGGTCTGGTCCCCGGTCTGGATCCTTTTTTTTTGCATGTCATCCTATGTTAAGTTGACCGGTCTATTGTAGCAGTGTGTTATCATTAATGCCTATATAAGTAGGACTGGTCCTCGGCCTGGAAACTGTTTTTTTTGCAAGTCATCCTATGTTAAGTTGACCGGCCTATTGTAGCAGCGTGTTATCATTACTGCCTATATAAGTAGGTCTGGTCCCCGGTCTGGAAACTTTTTTTTTTGCAAGTCATCCTATGTTAAGTTGACCGGCCTATTGTAGCAGTGTGTTATTATTAATGCCTATATAAGTAGGTGTGGTCCCCGGTCTGGAAAATTTTTTGTTTGCAAGTCATCCTATGTTAAGTTGACCGGCCTATTGTAGCAGTGTGTTATCATTAATGCATATATAAGTAGGTCTGGTCACCGGTCTGGAAACTTTTTTTTTTGCAAGTCATCCTATGTTAAGTTGACCGGTCTATTGTAGCAGTGTGTTATCATTAATGCCTATATAAGTAGGTCTGGTTCCCGGTCTGGAAACTTTTTTTTTTGCAAGTCATCCTATGTTAAGTTGACCGGCCTATTGTAGCAGGGTGTTATCATTAATGTCTATATAAGTAGGTCTGGTCCCCGTACTGGAAACTTTTTTGTTTGCAAGTCATCCTATGTTAAGTTGACCGGTCTATTGTAGCAGTGTGTTATCAAGCGATGGGCAAAGGAATTTGATGACCCTTATACTACAAAGCTTCTTTTTGTTTCGCTTGTCCGTCCCATTCTGGAATACGGTTCTTGTATTTGGTCACCACAATACTCAAATCATATAAATCTTATCGAGTCTGTACAAAAGAAATTTCTGCTTTTTGCGTTGAGAGGCTTTAACTGGGTTCCAGGTATTGACTTACCCTCTTATTATAGTAGACTTCTTTTACTTAATCTTCCCTCATTAACTAATCGTCGTAGCATGCTTGGGGTTATGTTTATAGTCAAACTACTTAAGGGTGAAATTGATTCTCCCTACCTGCTTAGGCATATAAACCTTTCTGTCCCAGTTAGACATACACGTAACTTCACACCTTTATCGCTTAACCTATGTACAACTAACTATTCTAAGCATGAACCTTTTCGAGTTCTCTGTGCTGACTACAACAGACTCTACTGTGTTTTCAACGCCGATGCATCTCTTATAAATATTAAAAATTGTATTCTATCATTCTTAGCTAACAATAATTAATAACTAACATGGTGTTGGAAATTAAAACAAAAATTTAATACTAGCTAACTAACCTACCATCTGACCTGATTGGGTTTTTTCTGGGTTTTCCCCAATCCATGCAGCGAATGCTGGGTTAGATTAATATTGCTTAAACACCCCCAGAGATTTCAAATTTTAATTTTAACTGAATTATTTTTTTCTATTTTAAACTATAAAAATATTTTTAATCATAATGTAACTCTTTTAGCCATAATTATATTAATTTCTTCAATGTCGACTGTTCATAGTCGACTTTAAATAAATAAATTACTGCCTATATAAGTTGGTCTGGTCCCCGGTCAGGAAACTTTTTTTTTTGCTAGTCATCCTATGTTAAGTTGACCGGCCTATTGTAGCAGTGTGTTATCATTAATGCCTATATAAGTAGGTCTGGTCCCCGGTCTGGAAACTATGTTAAGTTGTCCGGCCTATTGTAGCAATGTGTTATCATTACTGCCTATATAAGTAGGTCTGGTCCCCGGTCTGGAAACTTTTTTTTTTCAAGTCATCCTATGTTAAGTTGACCGGCCTATTGTAGCAGTGTGTTATCATTACTGCCTATATAAGTAGGTCTGGTCCCCGGTCTGGAAACTTTTTTTTGTACAAGTCATCCTATGTTAAGTTGACCGGCCTATTGTAGCAGTGTGTTATCATTAATGCCTATAGAAGTAGGTCTGGTCCCCGGTCTGGAAACTTTTTTTTTTTCAAGTCATCATATGTTAAGTTGACCGGCCTATTGTAGCAGTGTGTTATCATTACTGCCTATATAAGTAGGTCTTGTCCCCGGTCTGGAAACTTTTTTGTTGCAAGTCATCCTATGTTAAGTTGACCGGTCTATTGTTGCAGTGTGTTATCATTACTGCCTATATAAGTTGGTCTGGTCCCCGGTCAGGAAACTTTTTTGTTTGCATGTCATCCTATGTTAAGTTGACCGGCCTATTGTAGCTCTGTGTTATCATTAATGCCTATATAAGTTGGTCTGGTTCCCATTCTGGAAACTTTTTTTTTGCAAGTCACCCTATGTTAAGTTGACCGGCCTATTGTAGTAGTGTGTTATCATTAATGCCTATATAAGTAGGTTAGGTCCCCGGTCTGGAAACTATGTTAAGTTGTCCGGCCTATTGTAGCAGTGTGTTATCATTAATGCCTATATAAGTAGGTCTGGTCCCCGGTCTGGAAACTTTTTTTTTGCAAGTCGTCCTATGTTAAGTTGACCGGTCTATTGTTGCAGTGTGTTATCATTACTGCCTATATAAGTAGGTCTGGTCCCCGGTCTGGAAACTTTTTTGTTGCAAGTCATCCTATGTTAAGTTGACCGATCTATTGTTGCAGTGTGTTATCATTACTGCCTATATAAGTTGGTCTGGTCCCCGGTCAGGAAACTTTTTTGTTTGCATGTCATCCTATGTTAAGTTGACCGGCCTATTGTAGCAGTGTGTTATCATTAATGCCTATATAAGTTGGTCTGGTTCCCATTCTGGAAACTTTTTTTTTGCAAGTCACCCTATGTTAAGTTGACCGGCCTATTGTAGCAGTGTGTTATCATTAATGCCTATATAAGTAGGTCTGGTCCCCGGTCTGGAAACTTTTTTTTCTGCTAGTAATCCTATGTTAAGTTGACCGGCCTATTGTAGCAGTGTGTTATCATTAATGCCTATATAAGTAGGTCTGGTCCCCGGTCTGGAAACTATGTTAAGTTGTCCGGCCTATTGTAGCAGTGTGTTATCATTACTGCCTATATAAGTAGGTCTGGTCCCCGGTCTGGAAACTTTTTTTTTTTTCAAGTCATCCTATGTTAAGTTGACCGGCCTATTGTAGCAGTGTGTTATCATTAATGCCTATATAAGTAGGTCTGGTCCCCGGTCTGGAAACTTTTTTGTTTGCAAGTCATCCTATGTTAAGTTGACCGGTCTATTGTAGCAGTGTGTTATCATTACTGCCTATATAAGTTGGTCTGGTCCCCGTTCAGGAAACTTTTTTTTTTGCTAGTCATCCTATGTTAAGTTGACCGGCCTATTGTAGCAGTGTGTTATCATTAATGCCTATATAAGTAGGTCTGGTCCCCGGTCTGGAAACTATGTTAAGTTGTCCGGCCTATTGTAGCAATGTGTTATCATTACTGCCTATATAAGTAGGTCTGGTCCCCGGTCTGGAAACTTTTTTTTTTCAAGTCATCCTATGTTAAGTTGACCGGCCTATTGTAGCAGTGTGTTATCATTACTGCTTGTATAAGTAGGTCTGGTCCCCGGTCTGGAAACTTTTTTTTGTACAAGTCATCCTATGTTAAGTTGACCGGCCTATTGTAGCAGTGTGTTATCATTAATGCCTATAGAAGTAGGTCTGGTCCCCGGTCTGGAATTTTTTTTTTTTTCAAGTCATCCTATGTTAAGTTGACCGGCCTATTGTAGCAGTGTGTTATCATTACTGCCTTTATAAGTAGGTCTGGTCCCCGGTCTGGAAACTTTTTTGTTGCAAGTCATCCTATGTTAAATTGACCGGTCTATTGTTGCAGTGTGTTATCATTACTGCCTATATAAGTAGGTCTGGTCCCCGGTCTGGAAACTTTTTTTTTCAAGTCATCCTATGTTAAGTTGACCGGCCTATTGTAGCAGTGTGTTATCATTAATGCCTATATAAGAAGGTCTGGTCCCCGGTCTGGAAACTATGTTAAGTTGTCCGGCCTATTGTAGCAGTGTGTTATCATTAATGCCTATATAAGTAGGTCTGGTCCCCAGTCTGGAAACTATGTTAAGTTGTCCGGCCTATTGTAGCAGTGTGTTATCATTACTGCCTATATAAGAAAGTCTCTTCCACGGTCTGGAAACTTTTTTTTTTTGCAAGTCATCCTATGTTAAGTTGACCGGCCTATTGTAGCAGTGTGTTATCATTACTGCCTATATAAGTAGGTCTGGTTACCGGTCTGGAAACTTTTTTTTTGCAAGTCACCCTATGTTAAGTTGTCCGGCCTATTGTAGCAGTGTGTTATCATTAATGCCTTTATAAGTAGGTCTGGTCCCCGGTCTGGAAACTTTTTTTTCTGCTAGTAATCCTATGTTAAGTTGACCGGTCTATTGTTGCAGTGTGTTATCATTACTGCCTATATAAGTAGGTCTGGTCCCCGGTCTGGAAACTTTTTTGTTGCAAGTCATCCTATGTTAAGTTGACCGGTCTATTGTTGCAGTGTGTTATCATTACTGCCTATATAAGTTGGTCTGGTCCCCGGTCAGGAAACTTTTTTGTTTGCATGTCATCCTATGTTAAGTTGACCGGCCTATTGTAGCAGTGTGTTATCATTACTGCCTATATAAGTTGGTCTGGTCCCCGGTCAGGAAACTTTTTTTTCTGCTAGTAATCCTATGTTAAGTTGACCGGTCTATTGTTGCAGTGTGTTATCATTACTGCCTATATAAGTAGGTCTGGTCCCCGCTCTGGAAACTATGTTAAGTTGACCGGCCTATTGTAGCAGTGTGTTATCATTAATGCCTATATAAGTTGGTCTGGTTCCCATTCTGGAAACTTTTTTTTTGCAAGTCACCCTATGTTAAGTTGTCCGGCCTATTGTAGCAGTGTGTTATCATTAATGCCTTTATAAGTAGGTCTGGTCCCCGGTCTGGAAACTTTTTTTTCTGCTAGTAATCCTATGTTAAGTTGACCGGTCTATTGTTGCAGTGTGTTATCATTACTGCCTATATAAGTAGGTCTGGTCCCCGGTCTGGAAACTTTTTTGTTGCAAGTCATCCTATGTTAAGTTGACCGGTCTATTGTTGCAGTGTGTTATCATTACTGCCTATATAAGTTGGTCTGGTCCCCGGTCAGGAAACTTTTTTGTTTGCATGTCATCCTATGTTAAGTTGACCGGCCTATTGTAGCAGTGTGTTATCATTAATGCCTATATAAGTTGGTCTGGTTCCCATTCTGGAAACTTTTTTTTTGCAAGTCACCCTATGTTAAGTTGTCCGGCCTATTGTAGCAGTGTGTTATCATTAATGCCTTTATAAGTAGGTCTGGTCCCCGGTCTGGAAACTTTTTTTTCTGCTAGTAATCCTATGTTAAGTTGACCGGCCTATTGTAGCAGTGTGTTATCATTAATGCCTATATAAGTAGGTCTGGTCCCCGCTCTGGAAACTATGTTAAGTTGACCGGCCTATTGTAGCAGTGTGTTATCATTAATGCCTATATAAGTTGGTCTGGTTCCCATTCTGGAAACTTTTTTTTTGCAAGTCACCCTATGTTAAGTTGTCCGGCCTATTGTAGCTGTGTGTTATCATTAATGCCTATATAAGTTGGTCTGGTTCCCATTCTGGAAACTTTTTTTTTGCAAGTCATCCTATGTGAAGTTGACCGGCCTATTGTAGCAGTGTGTTATCATTAATGCCTATATAAGTAGGTCTGGTCCCCGGTCTGGAAACTATGTTAAGTTGTCCGGCCTATTGTAGCAGTGTGTTATCATTACTGCCTATATAAGTAGGTATGGTCCCTGGTCTGGAAATTTTCTTTTTTCAAGTCATCCCATGTTAAGTTGACCGGCCTATTGTAGCAGTGTGTTATCATTACTGCCTATATAAGTAGGTCTGGTCCCCGGTCTGGAAACTTTTTTTTGTACAAGTCATCCTATGTTAAGTTGACCGGTCTATTGTAGCAGTGTGTTATCATTAATGCCTGTATAAGTAGGTCTGGTCCCCGGTCTGGAAACTTTTTTTTTTGCAAGTCATCCTATGTTAAGTTGACCGGCCTATTGTAGCAGTGTGTTATCATTACTGCCTATATAAGTAGGTCTGGTCCCCGGTCTGGAAACTTTTTTTTTGCAAGTCATCCTATGTTAAGTTGATCGTCCTATTGTAGCAGTGTGTTATCATTACTGCTTATATAAGTAGGTCTGGTCCCCGGTATGGAAACTTTTTTTTTGCAAGTCATCCTGTGTTAAGTTGACCGGCCTATTGTAGCAGTGTGTTATCATTAATGCCAGTATAAGTAGTACTGGTCCCCGGTCTGGAAACTTTTTTTTTGCAAGTCATCCTATGTTAAGTTGATCGTCCTATTGTAGCAGTGTGTTATCATTACTGCCTATATAAGTAGGTCTGGTCCCCGGTCTGGAAACTTTTTTGTTGCAAGTCATCCTATGTGTAGTTGACCGACATATTGTAGCAGTGTGTTATCATTAATGCATATATAAAAAGGTCTGGTCCCCGGTTTGGATCCTTTTTTTTTGCATGTCATCCTATGTTAAGTTGACCGGTCTATTGTAGCAGTGTGTTATCATTAATGCCTATATAAGTAGGTCTGGTCCTCGGCCTGGAAACTGTTTTTTTTGCAAGTCATCCTATGTTAAGTTGACCGGCCTATTGTAGCAGCGTGTTATCATTACTGCCTATATAAGTAGGTCTGGTCCCCGGTCTGGAAACTTTTTTTTTTGCAAGTCATCCTATGTTAAGTTGACCGGCCTATTGTAGCAGTGTGTTATTATTAATGCCTATATAAGTAGGTGTGGTCCCCGGTCTGGAAAATTTTTTGTTTGCAAGTCATCCTATGTTAAGTTGACCGGCCTATTGTAGCAGTGTGTTATCATTAATGCATATATAAGTAGGTCTGGTCACCGGTCTGGAAACTTTTTTTTTTGCAAGTCATCCTATGTTAAGTTGACCGGTCTATTGTAGCAGTGTGTTATCATTAATGCCTATATAAGTAGGTCTGGTTCCCGGTCTGGAAACTTTTTTTTTTGCAAGTCATCCTATGTTAAGTTGACCGGCCTATTGTAGCAGGGTGTTATCATTAATGTCTATATAAGTAGGTCTGGTCCCCGTACTGGAAACTTTTTTGTTTGCAAGTCATCCTATGTTAAGTTGACCGGTCTATTGTAGCAGTGTGTTATCAAGCGATGGGCAAAGGAATTTGATGACCCTTATACTACAAAGCTTCTTTTTGTTTCGCTTGTCCGTCCCATTCTGGAATACGGTTCTTGTATTTGGTCACCACAATACTCAAATCATATAAATCTTATCGAGTCTGTACAAAAGAAATTTCTGCTTTTTGCGTTGAGAGGCTTTAACTGGGTTCCAGGTATTGACTTACCCTCTTATTATAGTAGACTTCTTTTACTTAATCTTCCCTCATTAACTAATCGTCGTAGCATGCTTGGGGTTATGTTTATAGTCAAACTACTTAAGGGTGAAATTGATTCTCCCTACCTGCTTAGGCATATAAACCTTTCTGTCCCAGTTAGACATACACGTAACTTCACACCTTTATCGCTTAACCTATGTACAACTAACTATTCTAAGCATGAACCTTTTCGAGTTCTCTGTGCTGACTACAACAGACTCTACTGTGTTTTCAACGCCGATGCATCTCTTATAAATATTAAAAATTGTATTCTATCATTCTTAGCTAACAATAATTAATAACTAACATGGTGTTGGAAATTAAAACAAAAATTTAATACTAGCTAACTAACCTACCATCTGACCTGATTGGGTTTTTTCTGGGTTTTCCCCAATCCATGCAGCGAATGCTGGGTTAGATTAATATTGCTTAAACACCCCCAGAGATTTCAAATTTTAATTTTAACTGAATTATTTTTTTCTATTTTAAACTATAAAAATATTTTTAATCATAATGTAACTCTTTTAGCCATAATTATATTAATTTCTTCAATGTCGACTGTTCATAGTCGACTTTAAATAAATAAATTACTGCCTATATAAGTTGGTCTGGTCCCCGGTCAGGAAACTTTTTTTTTTGCTAGTCATCCTATGTTAAGTTGACCGGCCTATTGTAGCAGTGTGTTATCATTAATGCCTATATAAGTAGGTCTGGTCCCCGGTCTGGAAACTATGTTAAGTTGTCCGGCCCATTGTAGCAATGTGTTATCATTACTGCCTATATAAGTAGGTCTGGTCCCCGGTCTGGAAACTTTTTTTTTTCAAGTCATCCTATGTTAAGTTGACCGGCCTATTGTAGCAGTGTGTTATCATTACTGCCTATATAAGTAGGTCTGGTCCCCGGTCTGGAAACTTTTTTTTGTACAAGTCATCCTATGTTAAGTTGACCGGCCTATTGTAGCAGTGTGTTATCATTAATGCCTATAGAAGTAGGTCTGGTCCCCGGTCTGGAAACTTTTTTTTTTTCAAGTCATCATATGTTAAGTTGACCGGCCTATTGTAGCAGTGTGTTATCATTACTGCCTATATAAGTAGGTCTTGTCCCCGGTCTGGAAACTTTTTTGTTGCAAGTCATCCTATGTTAAGTTGACCGGTCTATTGTTGCAGTGTGTTATCATTACTGCCTATATAAGTTGGTCTGGTCCCCGGTCAGGAAACTTTTTTGTTTGCATGTCATCCTATGTTAAGTTGACCGGCCTATTGTAGCTCTGTGTTATCATTAATGCCTATATAAGTTGGTCTGGTTCCCATTCTGGAAACTTTTTTTTTGCAAGTCACCCTATGTTAAGTTGACCGGCCTATTGTAGTAGTGTGTTATCATTAATGCCTATATAAGTAGGTTAGGTCCCCGGTCTGGAAACTATGTTAAGTTGTCCGGCCTATTGTAGCAGTGTGTTATCATTAATGCCTATATAAGTAGGTCTGGTCCCCGGTCTGGAAACTTTTTTTTTGCAAGTCGTCCTATGTTAAGTTGACCGGTCTATTGTTGCAGTGTGTTATCATTACTGCCTATATAAGTAGGTCTGGTCCCCGGTCTGGAAACTTTTTTGTTGCAAGTCATCCTATGTTAAGTTGACCGATCTATTGTTGCAGTGTGTTATCATTACTGCCTATATAAGTTGGTCTGGTCCCCGGTCAGGAAACTTTTTTGTTTGCATGTCATCCTATGTTAAGTTGACCGGCCTATTGTAGCAGTGTGTTATCATTAATGCCTATATAAGTTGGTCTGGTTCCCATTCTGGAAACTTTTTTTTTGCAAGTCACCCTATGTTAAGTTGTCCGGCCTATTGTAGCAGTGTGTTATCATTAATGCCTATATAAGTAGGTCTGGTCCCCGGTCTGGAAACTTTTTTTTCTGCTAGTAATCCTATGTTAAGTTGACCGGCCTATTGTAGCAGTGTGTTATCATTAATGCCTATATAAGTAGGTCTGGTCCCCGGTCTGGAAACTATGTTAAGTTGTCCGGCCTATTGTAGCAGTGTGTTATCATTACTGCCTATATAAGTAGGTCTGGTCCCCGGTCTGGAAACTTTTTTTTTTTCAAGTCATCCTATGTTAAGTTGACCGGCCTATTGTAGCAGTGTGTTATCATTAATGCCTATATAAGTAGGTCTGGTCCCCGGTCTGGAAACTTTTTTGTTTGCAAGTCATCCTATGTTAAGTTGACCGGTCTATTGTAGCAGTGTGTTATCATTACTGCCTATATAAGTTGGTCTGGTCCCCGTTCAGGAAACTTTTTTTTTTGCTAGTCATCCTATGTTAAGTTGACCGGCCTATTGTAGCAGTGTGTTATCATTAATGCCTATATAAGTAGGTCTGGTCCCCGGTCTGGAAACTATGTTAAGTTGTCCGGCCTATTGTAGCAATGTGTTATCATTACTGCCTATATAAGTAGGTCTGGTCCCCGGTCTGGAAACTTTTTTTTTTCAAGTCATCCTATGTTAAGTTGACCGGCCTATTGTAGCAGTGTGTTATCATTACTGCTTGTATAAGTAGGTCTGGTCCCCGGTCTGGAAACTTTTTTTTGTACAAGTCATCCTATGTTAAGTTGACCGGCCTATTGTAGCAGTGTGTTATCATTAATGCCTATAGAAGTAGGTCTGGTCCCCGGTCTGGAATTTTTTTTTTTTTCAAGTCATCCTATGTTAAGTTGACCGGCCTATTGTAGCAGTGTGTTATCATTACTGCCTTTATAAGTAGGTCTGGTCCCCGGTCTGGAAACTTTTTTGTTGCAAGTCATCCTATGTTAAATTGACCGGTCTATTGTTGCAGTGTGTTATCATTACTGCCTATATAAGTAGGTCTGGTCCCCGGTCTGGAAACTTTTTTTTTCAAGTCATCCTATGTTAAGTTGACCGGCCTATTGTAGCAGTGTGTTATCATTAATGCCTATATAAGAAGGTCTGGTCCCCGGTCTGGAAACTATGTTAAGTTGTCCGGCCTATTGTAGCAGTGTGTTATCATTAATGCCTATATAAGTAGGTCTGGTCCCCAGTCTGGAAACTATGTTAAGTTGTCCGGCCTATTGTAGCAGTGTGTTATCATTACTGCCTATATAAGAAAGTCTCTTCCACGGTCTGGAAACTTTTTTTTTTTGCAAGTCATCCTATGTTAAGTTGACCGGCCTATTGTAGCAGTGTGTTATCATTACTGCCTATATAAGTAGGTCTGGTTACCGGTCTGGAAACTTTTTTTTCTGCTAGTAATCCTATGTTAAGTTGACCGGCCTATTGTAGCAGTGTGTTATCATTAATGCCTATATAAGTAGGTCTGGTCCCCGGTCTGGAAACTATGTTAAGTTGTCCGGCCTATTGTAGCAGTGTGTTATCATTACTGCCTATATAAGTAGGTCTGGTCCCCGGTCTGGAAACTTTTTTTTTTCAAGTCATCCTATGTTAAGTTGACCGGCCTATTGTAGCAGTGTGTTATCATTAATGCCAGTATAAGTAGTTCTGGTCCCCGGTCTGGAAACTTTTTTTTTTGCAAGTCATCCTATGTTAAGTTGACCGGCCTATTTTAGCAATGTGTTATCAACACTGCCTATATAAGTAGGTCTGGTCCCCGGTCTGGAAACTTTTTTTTTTGCAAGTCATCCTATGTTAAGTTGACCGGCCTATTGTAGCTGTGTGTTATCACTAATGCCTATATAAGTAGGACTGGTCCCCAGTCTGGAAACTTTTTTTTTTGCAAGTCATCCTAAGTTAAGTTGACCGGCCTATTGTTGCAGTGTGTTATCATTAATGCCTATATAAGTTGGTCTGGTTCCCATTCTGGAAACTTTTTTTTTGCAAGTCACCCTATGTTAAGTTGACCGGCCTATTGTAGTAGTGTGTTATCATTAATGCCTATATAAGTAGGTCTGGTCCCCGGTCTGGAAACTTTTTTTTTTGCAAGTCATCCTATGTTAAGTTGACCGGCCTATTGTAGCAGTGTGTTATCATTAATGCCTATATAAGTAGGGCTGGTCCCCGGTCTGGAAACTTTTTTTTTTGCAAGTCATCCTATGTTAAGTTGACCGGCCTATTGTAGCAGTGTGTTATCATTACTGCCTATATAAGTAGGTCTGGTCCCCGGTCTGGAAACTTTTTTTTTTGCAAGTCATCCTATGTTAAGTTGACCGGCCTATTGTAGCAGTGTGTTATCATTAATGCCTATATAAGTAGGTCTGGTCCCCGGCCTGGAAACTTTTTTTTTTGCAAGTCATCCTATGTTAAGTTGATCGTCCTATTGTAGCAGTGTGTTATCATTACTGCTTATATAAGTAGGTCTGGTCCCCGGTCTGGAAACTTTTTTGTTGCAAGTCATCCTATGTTAAATTGACCGGTCTATTGTTGCAGTGTGTTATCATTACTGCCTATATAAGTAGGTCTGGTCCCCGGTCTGGAAACTTTTTTTTTCAAGTCATCCTATGTTAAGTTGACCGGCCTATTGTAGCAGTGTGTTATCATTAATGCCTGTATAAGTAGGTCTGGTCCCGGTCTGGAAACTTTTTTTTTTGCAAGTCATCCTATGTTAAGTTGACCAGTCTATTGTAGCAGTGTGTTATCATTACTGCCTATATAAGTTGGTCTGGTCCCCGGTCAGGAAACTATGTTAAGTTGTCCGGCCTATTGTAGCAATGTGTTATCATTACTGCCTATATAAGTAGGTCTGGTCCCCGGTCTGGAAACTTTTTTGTTGCAAGTCATCCTATGTTAAGTTGACCGGTCTATTGTTGCAGTGTGTTATCATTACTGCCTATATAAGTTGGTCTGGTCCCCGGTCAGGAAACTTTTTTGTTTGCAAGTCATCCTATGTTAAGTTGACCGGCCTATTGTAGCAGTGTGTTATCATTAATGCCCATATAAGTAGGTCAGGTCCCCGGTTTGGAAACTATGTTAAGTTGTCCGGCCTATTGTAGCAGTGTGTTATCATTAATGCCTATATAAGTAGGTGTGGTCCCCGGTCTGGAAACTTTTTTTTTCAAGTCATCCTATGTTAAGTTGACCGGCCTATTGTAGCAGTGTGTTATCATTAATGCCAGTATAAGTAGGTCTGGTCCCCGGTCTGGAAACTTTTTTTTTGCAAGTCATCCTATGTTAAGTTGATCGTCCTATTGTAGCAGTGTGTTATCATTACTGCTTATATAAGTAGGTCTGGTCCCCGGTATGGAAACTTTTTTGTTGCAAGTCATCCTATGTGTAGTTGACCGACCTATTGTAGCAGTGTGTTATCATTAATGCATATATAAAAAGGTCTGGTCCCCGGTCTGGATCCTTTTTTTTTGCATGTCATCCTATGTTAAGTTGACCGGTCTATTGTAGCAGTGTGTTATCATTAATGCCTATATAAGTAGGACTGGTCCTCGGCCTGGAAACTGTTTTTTTTGCAAGTCATCCTATGTTAAGTTGACCGGCCTATTGTAGCAGCGTGTTATCATTACTGCCTATATAAGTAGGTCTGGTCCCCGGTCTGGAAACTTTTTTTTTTGCAAGTCATCCTATGTTAAGTTGACCGGCCTATTGTAGCAGTGTGTTATTATTAATGCCTATATAAGTAGGTGTGGTCCCCGGTCTGGAAAATTTTTTGTTTGCAAGTCATCCTATGTTAAGTTGACCGGCCTATTGTAGCAGTGTGTTATCATTAATGCATATATAAGTAGGTCTGGTCACCGGTCTGGAAACTTTTTTTTTTGCAAGTCATCCTATGTTAAGTTGACCGGTCTATTGTAGCAGTGTGTTATCATTAATGCCTATATAAGTAGGTCTGGTTCCCGGTCTGGAAACTTTTTTTTTTGCAAGTCATCCTATGTTAAGTTGACCGGCCTATTGTAGCAGGGTGTTATCAAGCGATGGGCAAAGGAATTTGATGACCCTTATACTACAAAGCTTCTTTTTGTTTCGCTTGTCCGTCCCATTCTGGAATACGGTTCTTGTATTTGGTCACCACAATACTCAAATCATATAAATCTTATCGAGTCTGTACAAAAGAAATTTCTGCTTTTTGCGTTGAGAGGCTTTAACTGGGTTCCAGGTATTGACTTACCCTCTTATTATAGTAGACTTCTTTTACTTAATCTTCCCTCATTAACTAATCGTCGTAGCATGCTTGGGGTTATGTTTATAGTCAAACTACTTAAGGGTGAAATTGATTCTCCCTACCTGCTTAGGCATATAAACCTTTCTGTCCCAGTTAGACATACACGTAACTTCACACCTTTATCGCTTAACCTATGTACAACTAACTATTCTAAGCATGAACCTTTTCGAGTTCTCTGTGCTGACTACAACAGATTCTACTGTGTTTTCAACGCCGATGCATCTCTTATAAATATTAAAAATTGTATTCTATCATTCTTAGCTAACAATAATTAATAACTAACATGGTGTTGGAAATTAAAACAAAAATTTAATACTAGCTAACTAACCTACCATCTGACCTGATTGGGTTTTTTCTGGGTTTTCCCCAATCCATGCAGCGAATGCTGGGTTAGATTAATATTGCTTAAACACCCCCAGAGATTTCAAATTTTAATTTTAACTGAATTATTTTTTTCTATTTTAAACTATAAAAATATTTTTAATCATAATGTAACTCTTTTAGCCATAATTATATTAATTTCTTCAATGTCGACTGTTCATAGTCGACTTTAAATAAATAAATTACTGCCTATATAAGTTGGTCTGGTCCCCGGTCAGGAAACTTTTTTTTTTGCTAGTCATCCTATGTTAAGTTGACCGGCCTATTGTAGCAGTGTGTTATCATTAATGCCTATATAAGTAGGTCTGGTCCCCGGTCTGGAAACTATGTTAAGTTGTCCGGCCTATTGTAGCAATGTGTTATCATTACTGCCTATATAAGTAGGTCTGGTCCCCGGTCTGGAAACTTTTTTTTTTCAAGTCATCCTATGTTAAGTTGACCGGCCTATTGTAGCAGTGTGTTATCATTACTGCCTATATAAGTAGGTCTGGTCCCCGGTCTGGAAACTTTTTTTTGTACAAATCATCCTATGTTAAGTTGACCGGCCTATTGTAGCAGTGTGTTATCATTAATGCCTATAGAAGTAGGTCTGGTCCCCGGTCTGGAAACTTTTTTTTTTTCAAGTCATCCTATGTTAAGTTGACCGGCCTATTGTAGCAGTGTGTTATCATTACTGCCTATATAAGTAGGTCTTGTCCCCGGTCTGGAAACTTTTTTGTTGCAAGTCATCCTATGTTAAGTTGACCGGTCTATTGTTGCAGTGTGTTATCATTACTGCCTATATAAGTTGGTCTGGTCCCCGGTCAGGAAACTTTTTTTTTTGCATGTCATCCTATGTTAAGTTGACCGGCCTATTGTAGCTGTGTGTTATCATTAATGCCTATATAAGTTGGTCTGGTTCCCATTCTGGAAACTTTTTTTTTGCAAGTCACCCTATGTTAAGTTGACCGGCCTATTGTAGTAGTGTGTTATCATTAATGCCTATATAAGTAGGTTAGGTCCCCGGTCTGGAAACTATGTTAAGTTGTCCGGCCTATTGTAGCAGTGTGTTATCATTAATGCCTATATATGTAGGTCTGGTCCCCGGTCTGGAAACTTTTTTTTTCAAGTCATCCTATGTTAAGTTGACCGGTCTATTGTTGCAGTGTGTTATCATTACTGCCTATATAAGTAGGTCTGGTCCCCGGTCTGGAAACTTTTTTGTTGCAAGTCATCCTATGTTAAGTTGACCGGTCTATTGTTGCAGTGTGTTATCATTACTGCCTATATAAGTTGGTCTGGTCCCCGGTCAGGAAACTTTTTTGTTTGCATGTCATCCTATGTTAAGTTGACCGGCCTATTGTAGCAGTGTGTTATCATTAATGCCTATATAAGTTGGTCTGGTTCCCATTCTGGAAACTTTTTTTTTGCAAGTCACCCTATGTTAAGTTGTCCGGCCTATTGTAGCAGTGTGTTATCATTAATGCCTTTATAAGTAGGTCTGGTCCCCGGTCTGGAAACTTTTTTTTCTGCTAGTAATCCTATGTTAAGTTGACCGGCCTATTGTAGCAGTGTGTTATCATTAATGCCTATATAAGTAGGTCTGGTCCCCGCTCTGGAAACTATGTTAAGTTGACCGGCCTATTGTAGCAGTGTGTTATCATTAATGCCTATATAAGTTGGTCTGGTTCCCATTCTGGAAACTTTTTTTTTGCAAGTCACCCTATGTTAAGTTGTCCGGCCTATTTTAGCTGTGTGTTATCATTAATGCCTATATAAGTTGGTCTGGTTCCCATTCTGGAAACTTTTTTTTTGCAAGTCATCCTATGTGAAGTTGACCGGCCTATTGTAGCAGTGTGTTATCATTAATGCCTATATAAGTAGGTCTGGTCCCCGGTCTGGAAACTATGTTAAGTTGTCCGGCCTATTGTAGCAGTGTGTTATCATTACTGCCTATATAAGTAGGTATGGTCCCTGGTCTGGAAATTTTCTTTTTTCAAGTCATCCCATGTTAAGTTGACCGGCCTATTGTAGCAGTGTGTTATCATTACTGCCTATATAAGTAGGTCTGGTCCCCGGTCTGGAAACTTTTTTTTGTACAAGTCATCCTATGTTAAGTTGACCGGTCTATTGTAGCAGTGTGTTATCATTAATGCCTGTATAAGTAGGTCTGGTCCCCGGTCTGGAAACTTTTTTTTTTGCAAGTCATCCTATGTTAAGTTGACCGGCCTATTGTAGCAGTGTGTTATCATTACTGCCTATATAAGTAGGTCTGGTCCCCGGTCTGGAAACTTTTTTTTTGCAAGTCATCCTATGTTAAGTTGATCGTCCTATTGTAGCAGTGTGTTATCATTACTGCTTATATAAGTAGGTCTGGTCCCCGGTATGGAAACTTTTTTTTTGCAAGTCATCCTGTGTTAAGTTGACCGGCCTATTGTAGCAGTGTGTTATCATTAATGCCAGTATAAGTAGTACTGGTCCCCGGTCTGGAAACTTTTTTTTTGCAAGTCATCCTATGTTAAGTTGATCGTCCTATTGTAGCAGTGTGTTATCATTACTGCCTATATAAGTAGGTCTGGTCCCCGGTCTGGAAACTTTTTTGTTGCAAGTCATCCTATGTGTAGTTGACCGACATATTGTAGCAGTGTGTTATCATTAATGCATATATAAAAAGGTCTGGTCCCCGGTTTGGATCCTTTTTTTTTGCATGTCATCCTATGTTAAGTTGACCGGTCTATTGTAGCAGTGTGTTATCATTAATGCCTATATAAGTAGGTCTGGTCCTCGGCCTGGAAACTGTTTTTTTTGCAAGTCATCCTATGTTAAGTTGACCGGCCTATTGTAGCAGCGTGTTATCATTACTGCCTATATAAGTAGGTCTGGTCCCCGGTCTGGAAACTTTTTTTTTTGCAAGTCATCCTATGTTAAGTTGACCGGCCTATTGTAGCAGTGTGTTATTATTAATGCCTATATAAGTAGGTGTGGTCCCCGGTCTGGAAAATTTTTTGTTTGCAAGTCATCCTATGTTAAGTTGACCGGCCTATTGTAGCAGTGTGTTATCATTAATGCATATATAAGTAGGTCTGGTCACCGGTCTGGAAACTTTTTTTTTTGCAAGTCATCCTATGTTAAGTTGACCGGTCTATTGTAGCAGTGTGTTATCATTAATGCCTATATAAGTAGGTCTGGTTCCCGGTCTGGAAACTTTTTTTTTTGCAAGTCATCCTATGTTAAGTTGACCGGCCTATTGTAGCAGGGTGTTATCATTATTGTCTATATAAGTAGGTCTGGTCCCCGTACTGGAAACTTTTTTGTTTGCAAGTCATCCTATGTTAAGTTGACCGGTCTATTGTAGCAGTGTGTTATCAAGCGATGGGCAAAGGAATTTGATGACCCTTATACTACAAAGCTTCTTTTTGTTTCGCTTGTCCGTCCCATTCTGGAATACGGTTCTTGTATTTGGTCACCACAATACTCAAATCATATAAATCTTATCGAGTCTGTACAAAAGAAATTTCTGCTTTTTGCGTTGAGAGGCTTTAACTGGGTTCCAGGTATTGACTTACCCTCTTATTATAGTAGACTTCTTTTACTTAATCTTCCCTCATTAACTAATCGTCGTAGCATGCTTGGGGTTATGTTTATAGTCAAACTACTTAAGGGTGAAATTGATTCTCCCTACCTGCTTAGGCATATAAGCCTTTCTGTCCCAGTTAGACATACACGTAACTTCACACCTTTATCGCTTAACCTATGTACAACTAACTATTCTAAGCATGAACCTTTTCGAGTTCTCTGTGCTGACTACAACAGACTCTACTGTGTTTTCAACGCCGATGCATCTCTTATAAATATTAAAAATTGTATTCTATCATTCTTAGCTAACAATAATTAATAACTAACATGGTGTTGGAAATTAAAACAAAAATTTAATACTAGCTAACTAACCTACCATCTGACCTGATTGGGTTTTTTCTGGGTTTTCCCCAATCCATGCAGCGAATGCTGGGTTAGATTAATATTGCTTAAACACCCCCAGAGATTTCAAATTTTAATTTTAACTGAATTATTTTTTTCTATTTTAAACTATAAAAATATTTTTAATCATAATGTAACTCTTTTAGCCATAATTATATTAATTTCTTCAATGTCGACTGTTCATAGTCGACTTTAAATAAATAAATTACTGCCTATATAAGTTGGTCTGGTCCCCGGTCAGGAAACTTTTTTTTTTGCTAGTCATCCTATGTTAAGTTGACCGGCCTATTGTAGCAGTGTGTTATCATTAATGCCTATATAAGTAGGTCTGGTCCCCGGTCTGGAAACTATGTTAAGTTGTCCGGCCTATTGTAGCAATGTGTTATCATTACTGCCTATATAAGTAGGTCTGGTCCCCGGTCTGGAAACTTTTTTTTTTCAAGTCATCCTATGTTAAGTTGACCGGCCTATTGTAGCAGTGTGTTATCATTACTGCCTATATAAGTAGGTCTGGTCCCCGGTCTGGAAACTTTTTTTTGTACAAGTCATCCTATGTTAAGTTGACCGGCCTATTGTAGCAGTGTGTTATCATTAATGCCTATAGAAGTAGGTCTGGTCCCCGGTCTGGAAACTTTTTTTTTTTCAAGTCATCATATGTTAAGTTGACCGGCCTATTGTAGCAGTGTGTTATCATTACTGCCTATATAAGTAGGTCTTGTCCCCGGTCTGGAAACTTTTTTGTTGCAAGTCATCCTATGTTAAGTTGACCGGTCTATTGTTGCAGTGTGTTATCATTACTGCCTATATAAGTTGGTCTGGTCCCCGGTCAGGAAACTTTTTTGTTTGCATGTCATCCTATGTTAAGTTGACCGGCCTATTGTAGCTCTGTGTTATCATTAATGCCTATATAAGTTGGTCTGGTTCCCATTCTGGAAACTTTTTTTTTGCAAGTCACCCTATGTTAAGTTGACCGGCCTATTGTAGTAGTGTGTTATCATTAATGCCTATATAAGTAGGTTAGGTCCCCGGTCTGGAAACTATGTTAAGTTGTCCGGCCTATTGTAGCAGTGTGTTATCATTAATGCCTATATAAGTAGGTCTGGTCCCCGGTCTGGAAACTTTTTTGTTGCAAGTCATCCTATGTTAAGTTGACCGATCTATTGTTGCAGTGTGTTATCATTACTGCCTATATAAGTTGGTCTGGTCCCCGGTCAGGAAACTTTTTTGTTTGCATGTCATCCTATGTTTAGTTGACCGGCCTATTGTAGCAGTGTGTTATCATTAATGCCTATATAAGTTGGTCTGGTTCCCATTCTGGAAACTTTTTTTTTGCAAGTCACCCTATGTTAAGTTGTCCGGCCTATTGTAGCAGTGTGTTATCATTACTGCCTATATAAGTAGGTTAGGTCCCCGGTCTGGAAACTATGTTAAGTTGTCCGGCCTATTGTAGCAGTGTGTTATCATTAATGCCTATATAAGTAGGTCTGGTCCCCGGTCTGGAAACTATGTTAAGTTGTCCGGCCTATTGTAGCAGTGTGTTATCATTACTGCCTATATAAGTAGGTCTGGTCCCCGGTCTGGAAACTTTTTTTTCTGCTAGTAATCCTATGTTAAGTTGACCGGCCTATTGTAGCAGTGTGTTATCATTAATGCCTATATAAGTAGGTCTGGTCCCCGGTCTGGAAACTATGTTAAGTTGTCCGGCCTATTGTAGCAATGTGTTATCATTACTGCCTATATAAGTAGGTCTGGTCCCCGGTCTGGAAACTTTTTTTTTTCAAGTCATCCTATGTTAAGTTGACCGGCCTATTGTAGCAGTGTGTTATCATTACTGCCTATATAAGTAGGTCTGGTCCCCGGTCTGGAAACTTTTTTTTCTGCTAGTAATCCTATGTTAAGTTGACCGGCCTATTGTAGCAGTGTGTTATCATTAATGCCTATATAAGTAGGTCTGGTCCCCGGTCTGGAAACTATGTTAAGTTGTCCGGCCTATTGTAGCAATGTGTTATCATTACTGCCTATATAAGTAGGTCTGGTCCCCGGTCTGGAAACTTTTTTTTTTCAAGTCATCCTATGTTAAGTTGACCGGCCTATTGTAGCAGTGTGTTATCATTACTGCCTATATAAGTAGGTCTGGTCCCCGGTCTGGAAACTTTTTTTTTTTCAAGTCATCCTATGTTAAGTTGACCGGCCTATTGTAGCAGTGTGTTATCATTAATGCCTATATAAGTAGGTCTGGTCCCCGGTCTGGAAACTATTTTGTTGCAAGTCATCCTATGTTAAGTTGACCGGTCTATTGTTGCAGTGTGTTATCATTACTGCCTATATAAGTTGGTCTGGTCCCCGGTCAGGAAACTTTTTTGTTTGCAAGTCATCCTATGTTAAGTTGACCGGCCTATTGTAGCAGTGTGTTATCATTAATGCCTATATAAGTAGGTCTGGTCCCCGGTCTGGAAACTATGTTAAGTTGTCCGGCCTATTGTAGCAGTGTGTTATCATTACTGCCTATATAAGTAGGTTAGGTCCCCGGTCTGGAAACTATGTTAAGTTGTCCGGCCTATTGTAGCAGTGTGTTATCATTAATGCCTATATAAGTAGGTCTGGTCCCCGGTCTGGAAACTATGTTAAGTTGTCCGGCCTATTGTAGCAGTGTGTTATCATTACTGCCTATATAAGTAGGTCTGGTCCCCGGTCTGGAAACTTTTTTTTTTTCAAGTCATCCTATGTTAAGTTGACCGGCCTATTGTAGCAGTGTGTTATCATTAATGCCTATATAAGTAGGTCTGGTCCCCGGTCTGGAAACTTTTTTGTTTGCAAGTCATCCTATGTTAAGTTGACCGGTCTATTGTAGCAGTGTGTTATCATTACTGCCTATATAAGTTGGTCTGGTCCCCGTTCAGGAAACTTTTTTTTTTGCTAGTCATCCTATGTTAAGTTGACCGGCCTATTGTAGCAGTGTGTTATCATTAATGCCTATATAAGTAGGTCTGGTCCCCGGTCTGGAAACTATGTTAAGTTGTCCGGCCTATTGTAGCAATGTGTTATCATTACTGCCTATATAAGTAGGTCTGGTCCCCGGTCTGGAAACTTTTTTTTTTCAAGTCATCCTATGTTAAGTTGACCGGCCTATTGTAGCAGTGTGTTATCATTACTGCTTATATAAGTAGGTCTGGTCCCCGGTCTGGAAACTTTTTTTTGTACAAGTCATCCTATGTTAAGTTGACCGGCCTATTGTAGCAGTGTGTTATCATTAATGCCTATAGAAGTAGGTCTGGTCCCCGGTCTGGAATTTTTTTTTTTTTCAAGTCATCCTATGTTAAGTTGACCGGCCTATTGTAGCAGTGTGTTATCATTACTGCCTTTATAAGTAGGTCTGGTCCCCGGTCTGGAAACTTTTTTGTTGCAAGTCATCCTATGTTAAATTGACCGGTCTATTGTTGCAGTGTGTTATCATTACTGCCTATATAAGTAGGTCTGGTCCCCGGTCTGGAAACTTTTTTTTTCAAGTCATCCTATGTTAAGTTGACCGGCCTATTGTAGCAGTGTGTTATCATTAATGCCTATATAAGAAGGTCTGGTCCCCGGTCTGGAAACTATGTTAAGTTGTCCGGCCTATTGTAGCAGTGTGTTATCATTAATGCCTATATAAGTAGGTCTGGTCCCCAGTCTGGAAACTATGTTAAGTTGTCCGGCCTATTGTAGCAGTGTGTTATCATTACTGCCTATATAAGAAAGTCTCTTCCACGGTCTGGAAACTTTTTTTTTTTGCAAGTCATCCTATGTTAAGTTGACCGGCCTATTGTAGCAGTGTGTTATCATTACTGCCTATATAAGTAGGTCTGGTTACCGGTCTGGAAACTTTTTTTTCTGCTAGTAATCCTATGTTAAGTTGACCGGCCTTTTGTAGTAGTGTGTTATCATTAATGCCTATATAAGTAGGTCTGGTCCTCGGTCTGGAAACTTTTTTTTTGCAAGTCATCCTATGTTAAGTTGACCGGCCTATTGTAGCAGTGTGTTATCATTACTGCCTATATAAGTAGGTCTGGTCCCCGGTCTGGAAACTTTTTTTTTTTCAAGTCATCCTATGTTAAGTTGACCGGCCTATTGTAGCAGTGTGTTATCATTAATGCCAGTATAAGTAGTTCTGGTCCCCGGTCTGGAAACTTTTTTTTTTGCAAGTCATCCTATGTTAAGTTGACCGGCCTATTTTAGCAATGTGTTATCAACACTGCCTATATAAGTAGGTCTGGTCCCCGGTCTGGAAACTTTTTTTTTTGCAAGTCATCCTATGTTAAGTTGACCGGCCTATTGTAGCTGTGTGTTATCACTAATGCCTATATAAGTAGGACTGGTCCCCAGTCTGGAAACTTTTTTTTTTGCAAGTCATCCTAAGTTAAGTTGACCGGCCTATTGTTGCAGTGTGTTATCATTAATGCCTATATAAGTTGGTCTGGTTCCCATTCTGGAAACTTTTTTTTTGCAAGTCACCCTATGTTAAGTTGACCGGCCTATTGTAGTAGTGTGTTATCATTAATGCCTATATAAGTAGGTCTGGTCCCCGGTCTGGAAACTTTTTTTTTTGCAAGTCATCCTATGTTAAGTTGACCGGCCTATTGTAGCAGTGTGTTATCATTAATGCCTATATAAGTAGGGCTGGTCCCCGGTCTGGAAACTTTTTTTTTTGCAAGTCATCCTATGGTAAGTTGACCGGCCTATTGTAGCAGTGTGTTATCATTACTGCCTATATAAGTAGGTCTGGTCCCCGGTCTGGAAACTTTTTTTTTTGCAAGTCATCCTATGTTAAGTTGACCGGCCTATTGTAGCAGTGTGTTATCATTAATGCCTATATAAGTAGGTCTGGTCCCCGGCCTGGAAACTTTTTTTTTTGCAAGTCATCCTATGTTAAGTTGACCGGCCTATTGTAGGAGTGTGTTATCATTACTGCCTATATAAGTAGGTCTGGTCCCCGGTCTGGAAACTTTTTTTTTTGCAAGTCATCCTATGTTAAGTTGACCGGCCTTTTGTAGTAGTGTGTTATCATTAATGCCTATATAAGTAGGTCTGGTCCTCGGTCTGGAAACTTTTTTTTTGCAAGTCATCCTATGTTAAGTTGACCGGCCTATTGTAGCAGTGTGTTATCATTAATGCCTATATAAGTAGGTCTGGTCCCCGGTCTGGAAACTTTTTTTTGTACAAGTCATCCTATGTTAAGTTGACCTGCCTATTGTAGCAGTGTGTTGTCATTAATGCCTATAGAAGTAGGTCTGGTCCCCGGTCTGGAAACTTTTTTTTTTCAAGTCATCCTATGTTAAGTTGACCGGCCTATTGTAGCAGTGTGTTATCATTACTGCCTATATAAGTAGGTCTGGTCCCCGGTCTGGAAACTTTTTTGTTGCAAGTCATCCTATGTTAAGTTGACCGGTCTATTGTTGCAGTGTGTTATCATTACTGCCTATATAAGTTGGTCTGGTCCCCGGTCAGGAAACTTTTTTGTTTGCAAGTCATCCTATGTTAAGTTGACCGGCCTATTGTAGCAGTGTGTTATCATTAATGCCTATATAAGTAGGTCTGGTCCCCGGTCTGGAAACTATGTTAAGTTGACCGGCCTATTGTAGCAGTGTGTTATCATTAATGCCTATATAAGTAGGTCTGGTCCCCGGTCTGGAAACTTTTTTTTTTGCAAGTCATCCTATGTTAAGTTGACCGGCCTATTGTAGCAGTGTGTTATCATTAATGCCTATATAAGTAGGCCTGGTCCCCGGTCTGGAACTTTTTTTTTCAAGTCATCCTATGGTAAGTTGACCGGCCTATTGTAGCAGTGTGTTATCATTAATGCCTGTATAAGTAGGTCTGGTCCCCGGTCTGGAAACTTTTTTTTTTGCAAGTCATCCTATGTTATGTTGACCGGCCTATTGTAGCAGTGTGTTATCATTAATGCCTATATAAGTTGGTCTGGTTCCCATTCTGGAAACTTTTTTTTTGCAAGTCACCCTATGTTAAGTTGACCGGCCTATTGTAGTAGTGTGTTATCATTAATGCCTATATAAGTAGGTCTGGTCCCCGGTCTGGAAACTTTTTTTTTTGCAAGTCATCCTATGTTAAGTTGACCGGCCTATTGTAGCAGTGTGTTATCATTAATGCATACATAAGTAGGTCTGGTCACCGGTCTGGAAACTTTTTTTTTTGCAAGTCATCCTATGTTAAGTTGACCGGCCTATTGTAGTAGTGTGTTATCATTAATGCCTATATAAGTAGGTCTGGTCCCCGGTCTGGAAACTTTTTTTTTTTCAAGTCATCCTATGTTAAGTTGACCGGCCTATTGTAGCAGTGTGTTATCATTACTGCTTATATAAGTAGGTCTGGTCCCTGGTCTGGAAACTTTTTTTTGTACAAGTCATCCTATGTTAAGTTGACCGGCCTATTGTAGTAGTGTGTTATCATTAATGCCTATATAAGTAGGTCTGGTCCCCGGTCTGGAAACTTTTTTTTTTGCAAGTCATCCTATGTTAAGTTGACCGGCCAATTGTAGCAGTGTGTTATCATTAATGCCTATATAAGAAGGTCTGGTCCCCGGTCTGGAAACTATGTTAAGTTGACCGGCCTATTGTAGCAGTGTGTTATCATTAATGCCTATATAAGTAGGTCTGGTCCCCGGTCTGGAAACTTTTTTTTTCAAGTCATCCTAT
Organism: Drosophila immigrans; assembly: GCA_963583835.1. Classification (NCBI taxonomy): domain Eukaryota; kingdom Metazoa; phylum Arthropoda; class Insecta; order Diptera; family Drosophilidae; genus Drosophila; species Drosophila immigrans. Next base: position 36,338,740 of record OY757142.1, read on the forward strand.
GTTAAGTTGACCGGCCTATTGTAGCAGTGTGTTATCATTAATGCCTGTATAAGTAGGTCTGGTCCCCGGTCTGGAAACTTTTTTTTTTGCAAGTCATCCTATGTTATGTTGACCGGCCTATTGTAGCAGTGTGTTATCATTAATGCCTATATAAGTTGGTCTGGTTCCCATTCTGGAAACTTTTTTTTTGCAAGTCACCCTATGTTAAGTTGACCGGCCTATTGTAGTAGTGTGTTATCATTAATGCCTATATAAGTAGGTCTGGTCCCCGGTCTGGAAACTTTTTTTTTTGCAAGTCATCCTATGTTAAGTTGACCGGCCTATTGTAGCAGTGTGTTATCATTAATGCATATATAAGTAGGTCTGGTCACCGGTCTGGAAACTTTTTTTTTTGCAAGTCATCCTATGTTAAGTTGACCGGCCTATTGTAGTAGTGTGTTATCATTAATGCCTATATAAGTAGGTCTGGTCCCCGGTCTGGAAACTTTTTTTTTTGCAAGTCATCCTATGTTAAGTTGACCGGCCTATTGTAGCAGTGTGTTATCATTAATGCCTGTATAAGTAGGTCTGGTCCCCGGTCTGGAAACTTTTTTTTTGCAAGTCATCCTATGTTAAGTTGACCGGCCTTTTGTAGCAGTGTGTTATCATTACTGCCTATATAAGTAGGTCTGGTCCCCGGTCTGGAAACTTTTTTTTTTGCAAGTCATCCTATGTTAAGTTAACAGGCCTATTGTAGCAGTGTGTTATCATTAATGCCTATATTAGTAGGTCTGGTCCCCGTTCTGGAAACTATGTTAAGTTGACCGGCCTTTTGTAGCAGTGTGTTATCATTAATTCCTATATAAGTAGGTCTGGTCCCCAGTCTGGAAACTATGTTAAGTTGTCCGGCCTATTGTAGCAGTGTGTTATCATTACTGCCTATATAAGTAGGTCTGGTCCCCGGTCTGGAAACTTTTTTTTTTTCAAGTCATCCTATGTTAAGTTGACCGGCCTATTGTAGCAGTGTGTTATCATTAATGCCAGTATAAGTAGTTCTGGTCCCCGGTCTGGAAACTTTTTTTTTTGCAAGTCATCCTATGTTAAGTTGACCGGCCTATTGTAGCAATGTGTTATCAACACTGCCTATATAAGTAGGTCTGGTCCCCGGTCTGGAAACTTTTTTTTTTGCAAGTCATCCTATGTTAAGTTGACCGGCCTATTGTAGCAATGTGTTATCATTAATGCCTATATATGTAGGTCTGGTCCCCGGTCTGGAAACTTTTTTTTTTGCAAGTCATCCTATGTTAAGTTGACCGGCCTATTGTAGCAGTGTGTTATCATTAATGCATATATAAGTAGGTCTGGTCCCCGGTCTGGAAACTTTTTTTTTTGCAAGTCATCCTATGTTAAGTTGACCGGCCTATTGTAGCAGTGTGTTTTCATTAATGTCTATATAAGTAGGTCTGGTTCCCGGTCTGGAAACTTTTTTTTTGCAAGTCATCCTATGTTAAGTTGACCGGCCTATTGTAGTAGTGTGTTATCATTAATGCCTATATAAGTAGGTCTGGTCCCCGGTCTGGAAACTTTTTTTTTGCAAGTCATCCTATGTTAAGTTGACCGGCCTATTGTAGCAGTGTGTTATCATTAATGCCTATATAAGTAGGTCTGGTCCCCGGTCTGGAAACTTTTTTTTTTGCAAGTCATCCTATGTTAAGTTGACCGGCCTATTGTAGCAGTGTGTTATCATTAATGCATATACATATAAGTAGGTCTGGTCCCCGGTCTGGAAACTTTTTTTTTTGCAAGTCATCCTATGTTAAGTTGACCGGCCTATTGTAGTAGTGTGTTATCATTAATGCCTATATAAGTAGGTCTGGTCCCCGGTCTGGAAACTTTTTTTTGCAAGTCATCCTATGTTAAGTTGATCGACCTATTGTAGCAGTGTGTTATCATTACTGCAAATATAAGTAGGTCTGGTCCCCGGCCTGGAAACTTTTTTTTTTGCAAGTCATCCTATGTTAAGTTGACCGGCCTATTGTAGCAGCGTGTTATCATTACTGCCTATATAAGTAGGTCTGGTCCCCGGTCTGGAAACTTTTTTTTTTGCAAGTCATCCTATGTTAAGTTGACCGGCCTATTGTAGCAGTGTGTTATCATTAATGCCTATATAAGTAGGTCTGGTCCCCGGTCTGGAAACTATGTTAAGTTGTCCGGCCTATTGTAGCAGTGTGTTATCATTACTCCATATATAAGTAGGTCTGGTCCCCGGTCTGGAAACTTTTTTTTTTTCAAGTCATCCTATGTTAAAATGACCGGCCTATTGTAGCAGTGTGTTATCATTAATGCCAGTATAAGTAGTTCTGGTCCCCGGTCTGGAAACTTTTTTTTTTGCAAGTCATCCTATGTTAAGTTGACCGGCCTATTGTAGCAATGTGTCATCAACACTGCCTATATAAGTAGGTCTGGTCCCCGGTCTGGAAACTTTTTTTTTTGCAAGTCATCCTATGTTAAGTTGACCGGCCTATTGTAGCAGTGTGTTATCATTAATGCCTATATAAGTAGGTCTGGTCCCCGGTCTGGAAACTTTTTTTTTTGCAAGTCATCCTATGTTAAGTTGACCGGCCTATTGTAGCAGTGTGTTATCATTAATGCCTATATAAGTAGGTCTGGTCCCCGGTCTGGAAACTTTTTTTTTTGCAAGTCATCCTATGTTAAGTTGACCGGCCTATTGTAGCAGTGTGTTATCATTACTGCCTATATAAGTAGGTCTGGTCCCCGGTCTGGAAACTTTTTTTTTGCAAGTCATCCTATGTTAAGTTGACCGGCCTATTGTAGCAGTGTGTTATCATTACTGCCTATATAATTAGGTCTGGTCCCCGGTCTGAAAACTTTTTTTTTTGCAAGTCATCCTATGTTAAGTTGACCGGCCTATTGTAGCAGTGTGTTATCATTAATGCATATATAAGTAGGTCTGGTCCCCGGTCTGGAAACTTTTTTTTTTGCAAGTCATCCTATGTTAAGTTGACCGGCCTATTGTAGTAGTGTGTTATCATTAATGCCTATATAAGTAGGTCTGGTCCCCGGTCTGGAAACTTTTTTTTTGCAAGTCATCCTATGTTAAGTTGACCGGCCTATTGTAGCAGTGTGTTATCATTAATGCCTATATAAGTAGGTCTGGTCCCCGGTCTGGAAACTTTTTTTTTTGCAAGTCATCCTATGTTAAGTTGACCGGCCTATTGTAGCAGTGTGTTATCATTAATGCCTATATAAGTAGGTCTGGTGACCGGTCTGGAAACTTTTTTGTTTGCAAGTCATTCTATGTTAAGTTGACCGGCCTATTGTAGCACTGTGTTATCATTACTGCCTATATAAGTAGGTCTGGTCCCCGGTCTGGAAACTTTTTTTTTGCAAGTCATCCTATGTTAAGTTGATCGATCTATTGTAGCAGTGTGTTATCATTACTGCAAATAAAAGTAGGTCTGGTCCCCGGTCTGGAAACGATGTTAAGTTGTCCGGCCTATTGTAGCAGTGTGTTATCATTACTGCCTATATTAGTAGGTCTGGTCCCCGGTCTGGAAACTTTTTTTTTTCAAGTCATCCTTTGTTAAGTTGACCGGCCTATTGTAGCAGTGTGTTATCATTAATGCATATATAAGTAGGTCTGGTCACCGGTCTGGAAACTTTTTTTTTGCAAGTCATCCTATGTTAAGTTGACCGGTCTTTTGTAGCAGTGTGTTATCATTAATGCCTATATAAGTAGGTCCGGTTCCCGGTCTGGAAACTTTTTTTTTTGCAAGTCATCCTATGTTAAGTTGACCGGTCTATTGTAGCAGTGTGTTATCATTAATGCCTATATAAGTAGGTCTGGTCCCCGGTCTGGAAACTTTTTTGTTTGCAAGTCATCCTATGTTAAGTTGACCGGTCTATTGTAGCAGTGTGTTATCATTACTGCCTATATAAGTTGGTCTGGTCCCCGGTCAGGAAACTTTTTTTTTTCAAGTCATCCTATGTTAAGTTGACCGGCCTATTGTAGCAGTGTGTTATCATTACTGCTTATATAAGTAGGTCTGGTCCCCGGTCTGGAAACTTTTTTTTGTACAAGTCATCCTATGTTAAGTTGACCGGCCTATTGTAGCAGTGTGTTATCATTAATGCCCATAGAATTAGGTCTGGTCCCCGGTCTGGAATTTTTTTTTTTTTCAAGTCATCCAATGTTAAGTTGACCGGCCTATTGTAGCAGTGTTTTATCATTACTGCCTATATAAGTAGGTCTGGTCCCCGGTCTGGAAACTATGTTAAGTTGTCCGGCCTATTGTAGCAATGTGTTATCATTACTGCCTATATAAGTAGGTCTGGTCCCCGGTCTGGAAACTTTTTTTTTTCAAGTCATCCTATGTTAAGTTGACCGGCCTATTGTAGCAGTGTGTTATCATTACTGCTTATATAAGTAGGTCTGGTCCCCGGTCTGGAAACTTTTTTTTGTACAAGTCATCCTATGTTAAGTTGACCGGCCTATTGTAGCAGTGTGTAATCATTAATGCCCATAGAAGTAGGCCTGGTCCCCGGTCTGGAATTTTTTTTTTTTTCAAGTCATCCAATGTTAAGTTGACCGGTCTATTGTAGCAGTGTGTTATCATTACTGCCTATATAAGTAGGTCTGGTCCCCGGTCTGGAAACTTTTTTGTTGCAAGTCATCCTATGTTAAGTTGACCGGTCTATTGTTGAAGTGTGTTATCATTACTGCCTATATAAGTTGGTCTGGTCCCCGGTCAGGAAACTTTTTTGTTTGCAAGTCATCCTATGTTAAGTTGACCGGCATATTGTAGCAGTGTGTTATCATTAATGCCTATATAAGAAGGTCTGGTCCCCGGTCTGGAAACTATGTTAAGTTGTCCGGCCTATTGTAGCAGTGTGTTATCATTAATGCCTATATAAGTAGGTCTGGTCCCCGGTCTGGAAACTTTTTTTTTCAAGTCATCCTATGTTCAGTTGACCGGCCTATTGTAGCAGTGTGTTATCATTAATGCCCATAGAAGTAGGTCTGGTCCCCGGTCTGGAATTTTTTTTTTTTTCAAGTCATCCAATGTTAAGTTGACGTGCCTATTGTAGCAGTGTGTTATCATTACTGCCTATATAAGTAGGTCTGGTCCCCGGTCTGGAAACTATGTTAAGTTGTCCGGCCTATTGTAGCAATGTGTTATCATTACTGCCTATATAAGTAGGTCTGGTCCCCGGTCTGGAAACTTTTTTTTTTGCAAGTCATCCTATGTTAAGTTGACCGGCCTATTGTAGCAGTGTGTTATCATTAATGCCTATATAAGTAGGTCTGGTGACCGGTCTGGAAACTTTTTTGTTTGCAAGTCATTCTATGTTAAGTTGACCGGCCTATTGTAGCACTGTGTTATCATTACTGCCTATATAAGTAGGTCTGGTCCCCGGTCTGGAAACTTTTTTTTTGCAAGTCATCCTATGTTAAGTTGATCGACCTATTGTAGCAGTGTGTTATCATTACTGCAAATAAAAGTAGGTCTGGTCCCCGGTCTGGAAACGATGTTAAGTTGTCCGGCCTATTGTAGCAGTGTGTTATCATTACTGCCTATATTAGTAGGTCTGGTCCCCGGTCTGGAAACTTTTTTTTTTCAAGTCATCCTTTGTTAAGTTGACCGGCCTATTGTAGCAGTGTGTTATCATTAATGCATATATAAGTAGGTCTGGTCACCGGTCTGGAAACTTTTTTTTTGCAAGTCATCCTATGTTAAGTTGACCGGTCTTTTGTAGCAGTGTGTTATCATTAATGCCTATATAAGTAGGTCCGGTTCCCGGTCTGGAAACTTTTTTTTTTGCAAGTCATCCTATGTTAAGTTGACCGGTCTATTGTAGCAGTGTGTTATCATTAATGCCTATATAAGTAGGTCTGGTCCCCGGTCTGGAAACTTTTTTGTTTGCAAGTCATCCTATGTTAAGTTGACCGGTCTATTGTAGCAGTGTGTTATCATTACTGCCTATATAAGTTGGTCTGGTCCCCGGTCAGGAAACTTTTTTTTTTCAAGTCATCCTATGTTAAGTTGACCGGCCTATTGTAGCAGTGTGTTATCATTACTGCTTATATAAGTAGGTCTGGTCCCCGGTCTGGAAACTTTTTTTTGTACAAGTCATCCTATGTTAAGTTGACCGGCCTATTGTAGCAGTGTGTTATCATTAATGCCCATAGAAGTAGGTCTGGTCCCCGGTCTGGAATTTTTTTTTTTTTCAAGTCATCCAATGTTAAGTTGACCGGCCTATTGTAGCAGTGTGTTATCATTACTGCCTATATAAGTAGGTCTGGTCCCCGGTCTGGAAACTATGTTAAGTTGTCCGGCCTATTGTAGCAATGTGTTATCATTACTGCCTATATAAGTAGGTCTGGTCCCCGGTCTGGAAACTTTTTTTTTTCAAGTCATCCTATGTTAAGTTGACCGGCCTATTGTAGCAGTGTGTTATCATTACTGCTTATATAAGTAGGTCTGGTCCCCGGTCTGGAAACTTTTTTTTGTACAAGTCATCCTTTGTTAAGTTGACCGGCCTATTGTAGCAGTGTGTAATCATTAATGCCCATAGAAGTAGGTCTGGTCCCCGGTCTGGAATTTTTTTTTTTTTCAAGTCATCCAATGTTAAGTTGACCGGTCTATTGTAGCAGTGTGTTATCATTACTGCCTATATAAGTAGGTCTGGTCCCCGGTCTGGAAACTTTTTTGTTGCAAGTCATCCTATGTTAAGTTGACCGGTCTATTGTTGCAGTGTGTTATCATTACTGCCTATATAAGTTGGTCTGGTCCCCGGTCAGGAAACTTTTTTGTTTGCAAGTCATCCTATGTTAAGTTGACCGGCATATTGTAGCAGTGTGTTATCATAAATGCCTATATAAGAAGGTCTGGTCCTAGGTCTGGAAACTATGTTAAGTTGTCCGGCCTATTGTAGCAGTGTGTTATCATTAATGCCTATATAAGTAGGTCTGGTCCCCGGTCTGGAAACTTTTTTGTTGCAAGTCATCCTATGTTCAGTTGACCGGCCTATTGTAGCAGTGTGTTATCATTAATGCCTGTATAAGTAGGTCTGGTTCCCGGTCTGGAAACTTTTTTTTTTGCAAGTCATCCTATGTTAAGTTGACCGGCCTATTGTAGCAGTGTGTTATCATTACTGCCTATATAAGTAGATCTGGTCCCCGGTCTGGAAACTTTTTTTTTTGCAAGTCATCCTATGTTAAGTTAACCGGCCTATTAAAGCAGTGTGTTATCATTAATGCCTATATTAGTAGGTCTGGTCCCCGTTCTGGAAACTATGTTAAGTTGTCCGGCCTTTTGTAGCAGTGTGTTATCATTAATGCCTATATAAGTAGGTCTGGTCCCCAGTCTGGAAACTATGTTAAGTTGTCCGGCCTATTGTAGCAGTGTGTTATCATTACTGCCTATATAATAAGGTCTGTTCCACGGTCTGGAAACTTTTTTTTTTTGCAAGTCATCCAATGTTAAGTTGACCGGCCTATTGTAGCAGTGTGTTATCATTACTGCCAATATATGTAGGTCTGGTCCCCGGTCTGGAAACTTTTTTTTCTGCTAGTAATCCTATGTTAAGTTGACCGGCCTATTGTAGCAGTGTGTTATCATTAATGCCTATATAAGTAGGTCTGGTCCCCGGTCTGGAAACTATGTTAAGTTGTCCGGCCTATTGTAGCAGTGTGTTATCATTACTGCCTATATTAGTAGGTCTGGTCCCCGGTCTGGAAACTTTTTTTTTTCAAGTCATCCTATGTTAAGTTGACCGGCCTATTGTAGCAGTGTGTTATCATTAATGCATATATAAGTAGGTCTGGTCCCCGGTCTGGAAACTTTTTTTTTTGCAAGTCATCCTATGTTAAGTTGACCGGCCTATTGTAGTAGTGTGTTATCATTAATGCCTATATAAGTAGGTCTGGTCCCCGGTCTGGAAACTTTTTTTTTGCAAGTCATCCTATGTTAAGTTGACCGGCCTATTGTAGCAGTGTGTTATCATTAATGCCTATATAAGTAGGTCTGGTCCCCGGTCTGGAAACTTTTTTTTTTGCAAGTCATCCTATGTTAAGTTGACCGGCCTATTGTAGCAGTGTGTTATCATTAATGCCTATATAAGTAGGTCTGGTGACCGGTCTGGAAACTTTTTTGTTTGCAAGTCATTCTATGTTAAGTTGACCGGCCTATTGTAGCACTGTGTTATCATTACTGCCTATATAAGTAGGTCTGGTCCCCGGTCTGGAAACTTTTTTTTTGCAAGTCATCCTATGTTAAGTTGATCGATCTATTGTAGCAGTGTGTTATCATTACTGCAAATAAAAGTAGGTCTGGTCCCCGGTCTGGAAACGATGTTAAGTTGTCCGGCCTATTGTAGCAGTGTGTTATCATTACTGCCTATATTAGTAGGTCTGGTCCCCGGTCTGGAAACTTTTTTTTTTCAAGTCATCCTTTGTTAAGTTGACCGGCCTATTGTAGCAGTGTGTTATCATTAATGCATATATAAGTAGGTCTGGTCACCGGTCTGGAAACTTTTTTTTTGCAAGTCATCCTATGTTAAGTTGACCGGTCTTTTGTAGCAGTGTGTTATCATTAATGCCTATATAAGTAGGTCCGGTTCCCGGTCTGGAAACTTTTTTTTTTGCAAGTCATCCTATGTTAAGTTGACCGGTCTATTGTAGCAGTGTGTTATCATTAATGCCTATATAAGTAGGTCTGGTCCCCGGTCTGGAAACTTTTTTGTTTGCAAGTCATCCTATGTTAAGTTGACCGGTCTATTGTAGCAGTGTGTTATCATTACTGCCTATATAAGTTGGTCTGGTCCCCGGTCAGGAAACTTTTTTTTTTCAAGTCATCCTATGTTAAGTTGACCGGCCTATTGTAGCAGTGTGTTATCATTACTGCTTATATAAGTAGGTCTGGTCCCCGGTCTGGAAACTTTTTTTTGTACAAGTCATCCTATGTTAAGTTGACCGGCCTATTGTAGCAGTGTGTTATCATTAATGCCCATAGAATTAGGTCTGGTCCCCTTTCTGGAATTTTTTTTTTTTTCAAGTCATCCAATGTTAAGTTGACCGGCCTATTGTAGCAGTGTGTTATCATTACTGCCTATATAAGTAGGTCTGGTCCCCGGTCTGGAAACTATGTTAAGTTGTCCGGCCTATTGTAGCAATGTGTTATCATTACTGCCTATATAAGTAGGTCTGGTCCCCGGTCTGGAAACTTTTTTTTTTCAAGTCATCCTATGTTAAGTTGACCGGCCTATTGTAGCAGTGTGTTATCATTACTGCTTATATAAGTAGGTCTGGTCCCCGGTCTGGAAACTTTTTTTTGTACAAGTCATCCTATGTTAAGTTGACCGGCCTATTGTAGCAGTGTGTAATCATTAATGCCCATAGAAGTAGGCCTGGTCCCCGGTCTGGAATTTTTTTTTTTTTCAAGTCATCCAATGTTAAGTTGACCGGTCTATTGTAGCAGTGTGTTATCATTACTGCCTATATAAGTAGGTCTGGTCCCCGGTCTGGAAACTTTTTTGTTGCAAGTCATCCTATGTTAAGTTGACCGGTCTATTGTTGCAGTGTGTTATCATTACTGCCTATATAAGTTGGTCTGGTCCCCGGTCAGGAAACTTTTTTGTTTGCAAGTCATCCTATGTTAAGTTGACCGGCATATTGTAGCAGTGTGTTATCATTAATGCCTATATAAGAAGGTCTGGTCCCCGGTCTGGAAACTATGTTAAGTTGTCCGGCCTATTGTAGCAGTGTGTTATCATTAATGCCTATATAAGTAGGTCTGGTCCCCGGTCTGGAAACTTTTTTTTTCAAGTCATCCTATGTTCAGTTGACCGGCCTATTGTAGCAGTGTGTTATCATTAATGCCCATAGAAGTAGGTCTGGTCCCCGGTCTGGAATTTTTTTTTTTTTCAAGTCATCCAATGTTAAGTTGACCGGCCTATTGTAGCAGTGTGTTATCATTACTGCCTATATAAGTAGGTCTGGTCCCCGGTCTGGAAACTATGTTAAGTTGTCCGGCCTATTGTAGCAATGTGTTATCATTACTGCCTATATAAGTAGGTCTGGTCCCCGGTCTGGAAACTTTTTTTTTTGCAAGTCATCCTATGTTAAGTTGACCGGCCTATTGTAGCAGTGTGTTATCATTAATGCCTATATAAGTAGGTCTGGTGACCGGTCTGGAAACTTTTTTGTTTGCAAGTCATTCTATGTTAAGTTGACCGGCCTATTGTAGCACTGTGTTATCATTACTGCCTATATAAGTAGGTCTGGTCCCCGGTCTGGAAACTTTTTTTTTGCAAGTCATCCTATGTTAAGTTGATCGACCTATTGTAGCAGTGTGTTATCATTACTGCAAATAAAAGTAGGTCTGGTCCCCGGTCTGGAAACGATGTTAAGTTGTCCGGCCTATTGTAGCAGTGTGTTATCATTACTGCCTATATTAGTAGGTCTGGTCCCCGGTCTGGAAACTTTTTTTTTTCAAGTCATCCTTTGTTAAGTTGACCGGCCTATTGTAGCAGTGTGTTATCATTAATGCATATATAAGTAGGTCTGGTCACCGGTCTGGAAACTTTTTTTTTGCAAGTCATCCTATGTTAAGTTGACCGGTCTTTTGTAGCAGTGTGTTATCATTAATGCCTATATAAGTAGGTCCGGTTCCCGGTCTGGAAACTTTTTTTTTTGCAAGTCATCCTATGTTAAGTTGACCGGTCTATTGTAGCAGTGTGTTATCATTAATGCCTATATAAGTAGGTCTGGTCCCCGGTCTGGAAACTTTTTTGTTTGCAAGTCATCCTATGTTAAGTTGACCGGTCTATTGTAGCAGTGTGTTATCATTACTGCCTATATAAGTTGGTCTGGTCCCCGGTAAGGAAACTTTTTTTTTTCAAGTCATCCTATGTTAAGTTGACCGGCCTATTGTAGCAGTGTGTTATCATTACTGCTTATATAAGTAGGTCTGGTCCCCGGTCTGGAAACTTTTTTTTGTACAAGTCATCCTATGTTAAGTTGACCGGCCTATTGTAGCAGTGTGTTATCATTAATGCCCATAGAAGTAGGTCTGGTCCCCGGTCTGGAATTTTTTTTTTTTTTCAAGTCTTCCAATGTTAAGTTGACCGGCCTATTGTAGCAGTGTGTTATCATTACTGCCTATATAAGTAGGTCTGGTCCCCGGTCTGGAAACTATGTTAAGTTGTCCGGCCTATTGTAGCAATGTGTTATCATTACTGCCTATATAAGTAGGTCTGGTCCCCGGTCTGGAAACTTTTTTTTTTCAAGTCATCCTATGTTAAGTTGACCGGCCTATTGTAGCAGTGTGTTATCATTACTGCTTATATAAGTAGGTCTGGTCCCCGGTCTGGAAACTTTTTTTTGTACAAGTCATCCTTTGTTAAGTTGACCGGCCTATTGTAGCAGTGTGTAATCATTAATGCCCATAGAAGTAGGTCTGGTCCCCGGTCTGGAATTTTTTTTTTTTTCAAGTCATCCAATGTTAAGTTGACCGGTCTATTGTAGCAGTGTGTTATCATTACTGCCTATATAAGTAGGTCTGGTCCCCGGTCTGGAAACTTTTTTGTTGCAAGTCATCCTATGTTAAGTTGACCGGTCTATTGTTGCAGTGTGTTATCATTACTGCCTATATAAGTTGGTCTGGTCCCCGGTCAGGAAACTTTTTTGTTTGCAAGTCATCCTATGTTAAGTTGACCGGCATATTGTAGCAGTGTGTTATCATAAATGCCTATATAAGAAGGTCTGGTCCTAGGTCTGGAAACTATGTTAAGTTGTCCGGCCTATTGTAGCAGTGTGTTATCATTAATGCCTATATAAGTAGGTCTGGTCCCCGGTCTGGAAACTTTTTTGTTGCAAGTCATCCTATGTTCAGTTGACCGGCCTATTGTAGCAGTGTGTTATCATTAATGCCTGTATAAGTAGGTCTGGTTCCCGGTCTGGAAACTTTTTTTTTTGCAAGTCATCCTATGTTAAGTTGACCGGCCTATTGTAGCAGTGTGTTATCATTACTGCCTATATAAGTAGATCTGGTCCCCGGTCTGGAAACTTTTTTTTTTGCAAGTCATCCTATGTTAAGTTAACCGGCCTATTAAAGCAGTGTGTTATCATTAATGCCTATATTAGTAGGTCTGGTCCCCGTTCTGGAAACTATGTTAAGTTGTCCGGCCTTTTGTAGCAGTGTGTTATCATTAATGCCTATATAAGTAGGTCTGGTCCCCAGTCTGGAAACTATGTTAAGTTGTCCGGCCTATTGTAGCAGTGTGTTATCATTACTGCCTATATAATAAGGTCTGTTCCACGGTCTGGAAACTTTTTTTTTTTGCAAGTCATCCAATGTTAAGTTGACCGGCCTATTGTAGCAGTGTGTTATCATTACTGCCAATATATGTAGGTCTAGTCCCCGGTCTGGAAACTTTTTTTTCTGCTAGTAATCCTATGTTAAGTTGACCGGCCTATTGTAGCAGTGTGTTATCATTAATGCCTATATAAGTAGGTCTGGTCCCCGGTCTGGAAACTATGTTAAGTTGTCCGGCCTATTGTAGCAGTGTGTTATTATTACTGCCTATATAAGTAGGTCTGGTCCCCGGTCTGGAAACTTTTTTTTTTTCAAGTCATCCTATGTTAAGTTGACCGGCCTATTGTAGCAATGTGTTATCAACACTGCCTATATAAGTAGGTCTGATCCCCGGTCTGGAAACTTTTTTTTTTGCAAGTCATCCTATGTTAAGTTGACCGGCCTATTGTAGCTGTGTGTTATCATTAATGCCTATATAAGTAGGACTGGTCCCCAGTGTGGAAACTTTTTTTTTTGCAAGTCATCCTAAGTTAAGTTGACCGGCCTATTGTTGCAGTGTGTTATCATTAATGCCTATATAAGTTGGTCTGGTTCCCATTCTGGAAACTTTTTTTTTGCAAGTCACCCTATCTTAAGTTGACCGGCCTATTGTAGTAGTGTGTTATCATTAATGCCTATATAAGTAGGTCTGGTCCCCGGTCTGGAAACTTTTTTTTTTGCAAGTCATCCTATGTTAAGTTGACCGGCCTATTGTAGCAGTGTGTTATCATTAATGCATATATAAGTAGGTCTGGTCCCCGGTCTGGAAACTTTTTTTTGTACAAGTCATCCTATGTTAAGTTGACCGGCCAATTGTAGCAGTGTGTTATCATTAATGCCTATATAAGAAGGTCTGGTCCCCGGTCTGGAAACTATGTTAAGTTGACCGGCCTATTGTAGCAGTGTGTTATCATTAATGCCTATATAAGTAGGTCTGGTCCCCGGTCTGGAAACTTTTTTTTTCAAGTCATCCTATGTTAAGTTGACCGGCCTATTGTAGCAGTGTGTTATCATTAATGCCTGTATAAGTAGGTCTGGTCCCCGGTCTGGAAACTTTTTTTTTTGCAAGTCATCCTATGTTATGTTGACCGGCCTATTGTAGCAGTGTGTTATCATTAATGCCTATATAAGTTGGTCTGGTTCCCATTCTGGAAACTTTTTTTTTGCAAGTCACCCTATGTTAAGTTGACCGGCCTATTGTAGTAGTGTGTTATCATTAATGCCTATATAAGTAGGTCTGGTCCCCGGTCTGGAAACTTTTTTTTTTGCAAGTCATCCTATGTTAAGTTGACCGGCCTATTGTAGCAGTGTGTTATCATTAATGCATATATAAGTAGGTCTGGTCACCGGTCTGGAAACTTTTTTTTTTTTACAAGTCATCCTATGTTAAGTTGACCGGCCTATTGTAGTAGTGTGTTATCATTAATGCCTATATAAGTAGGTCTGGTCCCCGGTCTGGAAACTTTTTTTTTTGCAAGTCATCCTATGTTAAGTTGACCGGCCTATTGTAGCAGTGTGTTATCATTAATGCCTGTATAAGTAGGTCTGGTCCCCGGTCTGGAAACTTTTTTTTTGCAAGTCATCCTATGTTAAGTTGACCGGCCTTTTGTAGCAGTGTGTTATCATTACTGCCTATATAAGTAGGTCTGGTCCCCGGTCTGGAAACTTTTTTTTTTGCAAGTCATCCTATGTTAAGTTAACAGGCCTATTGTAGCAGTGTGTTATCATTAATGCCTATATTAGTAGGTCTAGTCCCCGTTCTGGAAACTATGTTAAGTTGACCGGCCTTTTGTAGCAGTGTGTTATCATTAATTCCTATATAAGTAGGTCTGGTCCCCAGTCTGGAAACTATGTTAAGTTGTCCGGCCTATTGTAGCAGTGTGTTATCATTACTGCCTATATAAGTAGGTCTGGTCCCCGGTCTGGAAACTTTTTTTTTTTCAAGTCATCCTATGTTAAGTTGACCGGCCTATTGTAGCAGTGTGTTATCATTAATGCCAGTATAAGTAGTTCTGGTCCCCGGTCTGGAAACTTTTTTTTTTGCAAGTCATCCTATGTTAAGTTGATCGACCTATTGTAGCAGTGTGTTATCATTACTGCAAATATAAGTAGGTCTGGTCCCCGGCCTGGAAACTTTTTTTTTTGCAAGTCATCCTATGTTAAGTTGACCGGCCTATTGTAGCAGCGTGTTATCATTACTGCCTATATAAGTAGGTCTGGTCCCCGGTCTGGAAACTTTTTTTTTTGCAAGTCATCCTATGTTAAGTTGACCGGCCTATTGTAGCAGTGTGTTATCATTAATGCCTATATAAGTAGGTCTGGTCCCCGGTCTGGAAACTATGTTAAGTTGTCCGGCCTATTGTAGCAGTGTGTTATCATTACTCCATATATAAGTAGGTCTGGTCCCCGGTCTGGAAACTTTTTTTTTTTCAAGTCATCCTATGTTAAAATGACCGGCCTATTGTAGCAGTGTGTTATCATTAATGCCAGTATAAGTAGTTCTGGTCCCCGGTCTGGAAACTTTTTTTTTTGCAAGTCATCCTATGTTAAGTTGACCGGCCTATTGTAGCAATGTGTTATCAACACTGCCTATATAAGTAGGTCTGGTCCCCGGTCTGGAAACTTTTTTTTTTGCAAGTCATCCTATGTTAAGTTGACCGGCCTATTGTAGCAGTGTGTTATCATTAATGCCTATATAAGTAGGTCTGGTCCCCGGTCTGGAAACTTTTTTTTTTGCAAGTCATCCTATGTTAAGTTGACCGGCCTATTGTAGCAGTGTGTTATCATTAATGCCTATATAAGTAGGTCTGGTCCCCGGTCTGGAAACTTTTTTTTTTGCAAGTCATCCTATGTTAAGTTGACCGGCCTATTGTAGCAGTGTGTTATCATTACTGCCTATATAAGTAGGTCTGGTCCCCGGTCTGGAAACTTTTTTTTTGCAAGTCATCCTATGTTAAGTTGACCGGCCTATTGTAGCAGTGTGTTATCATTACTGCCTATATAATTAGGTCTGGTCCCCGGTCTGAAAACTTTTTTTTTTGCAAGTCATCCTATGTTAAGTTGACCGGCCTATTGTAGCAGTGTGTTATCATTAATGCATATATAAGTAGGTCTGGTCCCCGGTCTGGAAACTTTTTTTTTTGCAAGTCATCCTATGTTAAGTTGACCGGCCTATTGTAGTAGTGTGTTATCATTAATGCCTATATAAGTAGGTCTGGTCCCCGGTCTGGAAACTTTTTTTTTGCAAGTCATCCTATGTTAAGTTGACCGGCCTATTGTAGCAGTGTGTTATCATTATACCTATATAAGTAGGTCTGGTGACCGGTCTGGAAACTTTTTTGTTTGCAAGTCATTCTATGTTAAGTTGACCGGCCTATTGTAGCACTGTGTTATCATTACTGCCTATATAAGTAGGTCTGGTCCCCGGTCTGGAAACTTTTTTTTTGCAAGTCATCCTATGTTAAGTTGATCGATCTATTGTAGCAGTGTGTTATCATTACTGCAAATAAAAGTAGGTCTGGTCCCCGGTCTGGAAACGATGTTAAGTTGTCCGGCCTATTGTAGCAGTGTGTTATCATTACTGCCTATATTAGTAGGTCTGGTCCCCGGTCTGGAAACTTTTTTTTTTCAAGTCATCCTTTGTTAAGTTGACCGGCCTATTGTAGCAGTGTGTTATCATTAATGCATATATAAGTAGGTCTGGTCACCGGTCTGGAAACTTTTTTTTTGCAAGTCATCCTATGTTAAGTTGACCGGTCTTTTGTAGCAGTGTGTTATCATTAATGCCTATATAAGTAGGTCCGGTTCCCGGTCTGGAAACTTTTTTTTTTGCAAGTCATCCTATGTTAAGTTGACCGGTCTATTGTAGCAGTGTGTTATCATTAATGCCTATATAAGTAGGTCTGGTCCCCGGTCTGGAAACTTTTTTGTTTGCAAGTCATCCTATGTTAAGTTGACCGGTCTATTGTAGCAGTGTGTTATCATTACTGCCTATATAAGTTGGTCTGGTCCCCGGTCAGGAAACTTTTTTTTTTCAAGTCATCCTATGTTAAGTTGACCGGCCTATTGTAGCAGTGTGTTATCATTACTGCTTATATAAGTAGGTCTGGTCCCCGGTCTGGAAACTTTTTTTTGTACAAGTCATCCTATGTTAAGTTGACCGGCCTATTGTAGCAGTGTGTTATCATTAATGCCCATAGAATTAGGTCTGGTCCCCGGTCTGGAATTTTTTTTTTTTTCAAGTCATCCAATGTTAAGTTGACCGGCCTATTGTAGCAGTGTGTTATCATTACTGCCTATATAAGTAGGTCTGGTCCCCGGTCTGGAAACTATGTTAAGTTGTCCGGCCTATTGTAGCAATGTGTTATCATTACTGCCTATATAAGTAGGTCTGGTCCCCGGTCTGGAAACTTTTTTTTTTCAAGTCATCCTATGTTAAGTTGACCGGCCTATTGTAGCAGTGTGTTATCATTACTGCTTATATAAGTAGGTCTGGTCCCCGGTCTGGAAACTTTTTTTTGTACAAGTCATCCTATGTTAAGTTGACCGGCCTATTGTAGCAGTGTGTAATCATTAATGCCCATAGAAGTAGGTCTGGTCCCCGGTCTGGAATTTTTTTTTTTTTCAAGTCATCCAATGTTAAGTTGAAAGGTCTATTGTAGCAGTGTGTTATCATTACTGCCTATATAAGTAGGTCTGGTCCCCGGTCTGGAAACTTTTTTGTTGCAAGTCATCCTATGTTAAGTTGACCGGTCTATTGTTGCAGTGTGTTATCATTACTGCCTATATAAGTTGGTCTGGTCCCCGGTCAGGAAACTTTTTTGTTTGCAAGTCATCCTATGTTAAGTTGACCGGCATATTGTAGCAGTGTGTTATCATTAATGCCTATATAAGAAGGTCTGGTCCCCGGTCTGGAAACTATGTTAAGTTGTCCGGCCTATTGTAGCAGTGTGTTATCATTAATGCCTATATAAGTAGGTCTGGTCCCCGGTCTGGAAACTTTTTTTTTCAAGTCATCCTATGTTCAGTTGACCGGCCTATTGTAGCAGTGTGTTATCATTAATGCCCATAGAAGTAGGTCTGGTCCCCGGTCTGGAATTTTTTTTTTTTTCAAGTCATCCAATGTTAAGTTGACCGGCCTATTGTAGCAGTGTGTTATCATTACTGCCTATATAAGTAGGTCTGGTCCCCGGTCTGGAAACTATGTTAAGTTGTCCGGCCTATTGTAGCAATGTGTTATCATTACTGCCTATATAAGTAGGTCTGGTCCCCGGTCTGGAAACTTTTTTTTTTGCAAGTCATCCTATGTTAAGTTGACCGGCCTATTGTAGCAGTGTGTTATCATTAATGCCTATATAAGTAGGTCTGGTGACCGGTCTGGAAACTTTTTTGTTTGCAAGTCATTCTATGTTAAGTTGACCGGCCTATTGTAGCACTGTGTTATCATTACTGCCTATATAAGTAGGTCTGGTCCCCGGTCTGGAAACTTTTTTTTTGCAAGTCATCCTATGTTAAGTTGATCGACCTATTGTAGCAGTGTGTTATCATTACTGCAAATAAAAGTAGGTCTGGTCCCCGGTCTGGAAACGATGTTAAGTTGTCCGGCCTATTGTAGCAGTGTGTTATCATTACTGCCTATATTAGTAGGTCTGGTCCCCGGTCTGGAAACTTTTTTTTTTCAAGTCATCCTTTGTTAAGTTGACCGGCCTATTGTAGCAGTGTGTTATCATTAATGCATATATAAGTAGGTCTGGTCACCGGTCTGGAAACTTTTTTTTTGCAAGTCATCCTATGTTAAGTTGACCGGTCTTTTGTAGCAGTGTGTTATCATTAATGCCTATATAAGTAGGTCCGGTTCCCGGTCTGGAAACTTTTTTTTTTGCAAGTCATCCTATGTTAAGTTGACCGGTCTATTGTAGCAGTGTGTTATCATTAATGCCTATATAAGTAGGTCTGGTCCCCGGTCTGGAAACTTTTTTGTTTGCAAGTCATCCTATGTTAAGTTGACCGGTCTATTGTAGCAGTGTGTTATCATTACTGCCTATATAAGTTGGTCTGGTCCCCGGTCAGGAAACTTTTTTTTTTCAAGTCATCCTATGTTAAGTTGACCGGCCTATTGTAGCAGTGTGTTATCATTACTGCTTATATAAGTAGGTCTGGTCCCCGGTCTGGAAACTTTTTTTTGTACAAGTCATCCTATGTTAAGTTGACCGGCCTATTGTAGCAGTGTGTTATCATTAATGCCCATAGAAGTAGGTCTGGTCCCCGGTCTGGAATTTTTTTTTTTTTCAAGTCATCCAATGTTAAGTTGACCGGCCTATTGTAGCAGTGTGTTATCATTACTGCCTATATAAGTAGGTCTGGTCCCCGGTCTGGAAACTATGTTAAGTTGTCCGGCCTATTGTAGCAATGTGTTATCATTACTGCCTATATAAGTAGGTCTGGTCCCCGGTCTGGAAACTTTTTTTTTTTCAAGTCATCCTATGTTAAGTTGACCGGCCTATTGTAGCAGTGTGTTATCATTACTGCTTATATAAGTAGGTCTGGTCCCCGGTCTGGAAACTTTTTTTTGTACAAGTCATCCTATGTTAAGTTGACCGGCCTATTGTAGCAGTGTGTAATCATTAATGCCCATAGAAGTAGGTCTGGTCCCCGGTCTGGAATTTTTTTTTTTTTCAAGTCATCCAATGTTAAGTTGACCGGTCTATTGTAGCAGTGTGTTATCATTACTGCCTATATAAGTAGGTCTGGTCCCCGGTCTGGAAACTTTTTTGTTGCAAGTCATCCTATGTTAAGTTGACCGGTCTATTGTTGCAGTGTGTTATCATTACTGCCTATATAAGTTGGTCTGGTCCCCGGTCAGGAAACTTTTTTGTTTGCAAGTCATCCTATGTTAAGTTGACCGGCATATTGTAGCAGTGTGTTATCATTAATGCCTATATAAGAAGGTCTGGTCCTAGGTCTGGAAACTATGTTAAGTTGTCCGGCCTATTGTAGCAGTGTGTTATCATTAATGCCTATATAAGTAGGTCTGGTCCCCGGTCTGGAAACTTTTTTGTTGCAAGTCATCCTATGTTCAGTTGACCGGCCTATTGTAGCAGTGTGTTATCATTAATGCCTGTATAAGTAGGTCTGGTTCCCGGTCTGGAAACTTTTTTTTTTGCAAGTCATCCTATGTTAAGTTGACCGGCCTATTGTAGCAGTGTGTTATCATTACTGCCTATATAAGTAGATCTGGTCCCCGGTCTGGAAACTTTTTTTTTTGCAAGTCATCCTATGTTAAGTTAACCGGCCTATTAAAGCAGTGTGTTATCATTAATGCCTATATTAGTAGGTCTGGTCCCCGTTCTGGAAACTATGTTAAGTTGTCCGGCCTTTTGTAGCAGTGTGTTATCATTAATGCCTATATAAGTAGGTCTGGTCCCCAGTCTGGAAACTATGTTAAGTTGTCCGGCCTATTGTAGCAGTGTGTTATCATTACTGCCTATATAATAAGGTCTGTTCCACGGTCTGGAAACTTTTTTTTTTTGCAAGTCATCCAATGTTAAGTTGACCGGCCTATTGTAGCAGTGTGTTATCATTACTGCCAATATATGTAGGTCTGGTCCCCGGTCTGGAAACTTTTTTTTCTGCTAGTAATCCTATGTTAAGTTGACCGGCCTATTGTAGCAGTGTGTTATCATTAATGCCTATATAAGTAGGTCTGGTCCCCGGTCTGGAAACTATGTTAAGTTGTCCGGCCTATTGTAGCAGTGTGTTATTATTACTGCCTATATAAGTAGGTCTGGTCCCCGGTCTGGAAACTTTTTTTTTTTCAAGTCATCCTATGTTAAGTTGACCGGCCTATTGTAGCAATGTGTTATCAACACTGCCTATATAAGTAGGTCTGATCCCCGGTCTGGAAACTTTTTTTTTTGCAAGTCATCCTATGTTAAGTTGACCGGCCTATTGTAGCTGTGTGTTATCATTAATGCCTATATAAGTAGGACTGGTCCCCAGTGTGGAAACTTTTTTTTTTGCAAGTCATCCTAAGTTAAGTTGACCGGCCTATTGTTGCAGTGTGTTATCATTAATGCCTATATAAGTTGGTCTGGTTCCCATTCTGGAAACTTTTTTTTTGCAAGTCACCCTATCTTAAGTTGACCGGCCTATTGTAGTAGTGTGTTATCATTAATGCCTATATAAGTAGGTCTGGTCCCCGGTCTGGAAACTTTTTTTTTTGCAAGTCATCCTATGTTAAGTTGACCGGCCTATTGTAGCAGTGTGTTATCATTAATGCATATATAAGTAGGTCTGGTCCCCGGTCTGGAAACTTTTTTTTTTGCAAGTCATCCTATGTTAAGTTGACCGGCCTATTGTAGTAGTGTGTTATCATTAATGCCTATTTAAGTAGGTCTGGTCCCCGGTCTGGAAACTTTTTTTTTGCAAGTCATCCTATGTTAAGTTGACCGGCCTATTGTAGCAGTGTGTTATCATTAATGCCTATATAAGTAGGTCTGGTCCCCGGTCTGGAAACTTTTTTTTTGCAAGTCATCCTATGTTAAGTTGATCGACCTATTGTAGCAGTGTGTTATCATTACTGCCTATATAAGTAGGTCTGGTCCCCGGTCTGGAAACTTTTTTTTTTGCAAGTCATCCTATGTTAAGTTGACCGGCCTATTGTAGCAGTGTGTTATCATTAATGCCTATATAAGTAGGTCTGGTCCCCGGCCTGGAAACTTTTTTTTTTGCAAGTCATCCTATGTTAAGTTGACCGGCCTATTGTAGCAGTGTGTTATCATTAATGCCTATATAAGTAGGTCTGGTCCTCGGTCTGGAAACTTTTTTTTTGCAAGTCATCCTATGTTAAGTTGACCGGCCTATTGTAGCAGTGTGTTATCATTAATGCCTATATAAGTAGGTCTGGTCCCCGGTCTGGAAACTTTTTTTTGTACAAGTCATCCTATGTTAAGTTGACCGGCCTATTGTAGCAGTGTGTTGTCATTAATGCCTATAGGAGTAGGTCTGGTCCCCGGTCTGGAAACTTTTTTTTTTCAAGTCATCCTATGTTAAGTTGACCGGCCTATTGTAGCAGTGTGTTATCATTACTGCCTATATAAGTAGGTCTGGTCCCCGGTCTGGAAACTTTTTTGTTGCAAGTCATCCTATGTTAAGTTGACCGGTCTATTGTTGCAGTGTGTTATCATTACTGCCTATATAAGTTGGTCTGGTCCCCGGTCAGGAAACTTTTTTGTTTGCAAGTCATCCTATGTTAAGTTGACCGGCCTATTGTAGCAGTGTGTTATCATTAATGCCTATATAAGTAGGTCTGGTCCCCGGTCTGGAAACTATGTTAAGTTGACCGGCCTATTGTAGCAGTGTGTTATCATTAATGCCTATATAAGTAGGTCTGGTCCCCGGTCTGGAAACTTTTTTTTTTGCAAGTCATCCTATGTTAAGTTGACCGGCCTATTGTAGCAGTGTGTTATCATTAATGCCTATATAAGTAGGCCTGGTCCCCGGTCTGGAACTTTTTTTTTCAAGTCATCCTATGGTAAGTTGACCGGCCTATTGTAGCAGTGTGTTATCATTAATTTCTGTATAAGTAGGTCTGGTCCCCGGTCTGGAAACTTTTTTTTTTGCAAGTCATCCTATGTTATGTTGACCGGCCTATTGTAGCAGTGTGTTATCATTAATGCCTATATAAGTTGGTCTGGTTCCCATTCTGGAAACTTTTTTTTTGCAAGTCACCCTATGTTAAGTTGACCGGCCTATTGTAGTAGTGTGTTATCATTAATGCCTATATAAGTAGGTCTGGTCCCCGGTCTGGAAACTTTTTTTTTTGCAAGTCATCCTATGTTAAGTTGACCGGCCTATTGTAGCAGTGTGTTATCATTAATGCATATATAAGTAGGTCTGGTCACCGGTCTGGAAACTTTTTTTTTTGCAAGTCATCCTATGTTAAGTTGACCGGCCTATTGTAGTAGTGTGTTATCATTAATGCCTATATAAGTAGGTCTGGTCCCCGGTCTGGAAACTTTTTTTTTTGCAAGTCATCCTATGTTAAGTTGACCGGCCAATTGTAGCAGTGTGTTATCATTAATGCATATATAAGTAGGTCTTGTCCCCGGTCTGGAAACTTTTTTGTTGCAAGTCATCCTATGTTAAGTTGACCGGTCTATTGTTGCAGTGTGTTATCATTAATGCCTATATAAGTAGGTCTGGTCCCCGGTCTGGAAACTTTTTTGTTTGCAAGTCATCCTATGTTAAGTTGACCGGTCTATCGTAGCAGTGTGTTATCATTACTGCCTATATAAGTAGGTCTGGTCCCCGGTCTGGAAACTATGTTAAGTTGTCCGGCCTATTGTAGCAGTGTGTTATCATTAATGCCTGTATAAGTAGGTCTGGTCCCCGGTCTGGAAACTTTTTTTTTCAAGTCATTCTATGTTAAGTTGACCGGCCTATTGTAGCAGTGTGTTATCATTAATGCCTGTATAAGTAGGTCTGGTCCCCGGTCTGGAAACTTTTTTTTTTGCAAGTCATCCTATGTTATGTTTACCGGCCTATTGTAGCAGTGTGTTATCATTAATGCCTATATAAGTTGGTCTGGTTCCCATTCTGGAAACTTTTTTTTTGCAAGTCACCCTATGTTAAGTTGACCGGCCTATTGTAGTAGTGTGTTATCATTAATGCCTATATAAGTAGGTCTGGTCCCCGGTCTGGAAACTTTTTTTTTTGCAAGTCATCCTATGTTAAGTTGACCGGCCTATTGTAGCAGTGTGTTATCATTAATGCATATATAAGTAGGTCTGGTCCCCGGTCTGGAAACTTTTTTTTTTGCAAGTCATCCTATGTTAAGTTGACCGGTCTATTGTAGCAGTGTGTTATCATTAATGCCTATATAAGTAGGTCCGGTTCCCGGTCTGGAAACATTTTTTTTTGCAAGTCATCCTATGTTAAGTTGACCGGCCTATTGTAGCAGTGTGTTATCATTAATGCCTATATAAGTAGGTCTGGTCCCCGTTCTGGAACATTTTTTTTTTTGCAAGTCATCCTATGTTAAGTTGACCGGTCTATTTTAGCAGTGTGTTATCATTACTGCCTATATAAGTTGGTCTGGTCCCCGGTCAGGAAACTTTTTTTTTTGCTAGTCATCCTATGTTAAGTTGACCGGCCTATTGTAGCAGTGTGTTATCATTACTGCCTATATAAGTAGGTCTGGTCCCCGGTCTGGAAACTATGTTAAGTTGTCCGGCCTATTGTAGCAATGTGTTATCATTACTGCCTAAATAAGTAGGTCTGGTCCCCGGTCTGGAAACTTTTTTTTTTCAAGTCATCCTATGTTAAGTTGACCGGCCTATTGTAGCAGTGTGTTATCATTACTGCTTATATAAGTAGGTCTGGTCCCCGGTCTGGAAACTTTTTTTTGTACAAGTCATCCTATGTTAAGTTGACCGGCCTATTGTAGTAGTGTGTTATCATTAATGCCTATATAAGTAGGTCTGGTCCCCGGTCTGGAAACTTTTTTTTTTGCAAGTCATCCTATGTTAAGTTGACCGGCCAATTGTAGCAGTGTGTTATCATTAATGCCTATATAAGAAGGTCTGGTCCCCGGTCTGGAAACTATGTTAAGTTTACCGGCCTATTGTAGCAGTGTGTTATCATTAATGCCTATATAAGTAGGTCTGGTCCCCGGTCTGGAAACTTTTTTTTTCAAGTCATCCTATGTTAAGTTGACCGGCCTATTGTAGCAGTGTGTTATCATTAATGCCTGTATAAGTAGGTCTGGTCCCCGGTCTGGAAACTTTTTTTTTTGCAAGTCATCCTATGTTATGTTGACCGGCCTATTGTAGCAGTGTGTTATCATTAATGCCTATATAAGTTGGTCTGGTTCCCATTCTGGAAACTTTTTTTTTGCAAGTCACCCTATGTTAAGTTGACCGGCCTATTGTAGTAGTGTGTTATCATTAATGCCTATATAAGTAGGTCTGGTCCCCGGTCTGGAAACTTTTTTTTTTGCAAGTCATCCTATGTTAAGTTGACCGGCCTATTGTAGCAGTGTGTTATCATTAATGCATATATAAGTAGGTCTGGTCACCGGTCTGGAAACTTTTTTTTTTGCAAGTCATCCTATGTTAAGTTGACCGGCCTATTGTAGTAGTGTGTTATCATTAATGCCTATATAAGTAGGTCTGGTCCCCGGTCTGGAAACTTTTTTTTTTGCAAGTCATCCTATGTTAAGTTGACCGGCCTATTGTAGCAGTGTGTTATCATTAATGCCTGTATAAGTAGGTCTGGTCCCCGGTCTGGAAACTTTTTTTTTGCAAGTCATCCTATGTTAAGTTGACCGGCCTTTTGTAGCAGTGTGTTATCATTACTGCCTATATAAGTAGGTCTGGTCCCCGGTCTGGAAACTTTTTTTTTTGCAAGTCATCCTATGTTAAGTTAACAGGCCTATTGTAGCAGTGTGTTATCATTAATGCCTATATTAGTAGGTCTGGTCCCCGTTCTGGAAACTATGTTAAGTTGACCGGCCTTTTGTAGCAGTGTGTTATCATTAATTCCTATATAAGTAGGTCTGGTCCCCAGTCTGGAAACTATGTTAAGTTGTCCGGCCTATTGTAGCAGTGTGTTATCATTACTGCCTATATAAGTAGGTCTGGTCCCCGGTCTGGAAACTTTTTTTTTTTCAAGTCATCCTATGTTAAGTTGACCGGCCTATTGTAGCAGTGTGTTATCATTAATGCCAGTATAAGTAGTTCTGGTCCCCGGTCTGGAAACTTTTTTTTTTGCAAGTCATCCTATGTTAAGTTGACCGGCCTATTGTAGCAATGTGTTATCAACACTGCCTATATAAGTAGGTCTGGTCCCCGGTCTGGAAACTTTTTTTTTTGCAAGTCATCCTATGTTAAGTTGACCGGCCTATTGTAGCAATGTGTTATCATTAATGCCTATATATGTAGGTCTGGTCCCCGGTCTGGAAACTTTTTTTTTTGCAAGTCATCCTATGTTAAGTTGACCGGCCTATTGTAGCAGTGTGTTATCATTAATGCATATATAAGTAGGTCTGGTCCCCGGTCTGGAAACTTTTTTTTTTGCAAGTCATCCTATGTTAAGTTGACCGGCCTATTGTAGCAGTGTGTTTTCATTAATGTCTATATAAGTAGGTCTGGTTCCCGGTCTGGAAACTTTTTTTTTGCAAGTAACCCTATGTTAAGTTGACCGGCCTATTGTAGCAGTGTGTTTTCATTAATGCCTATATAAGTAGGTCTGGTCCCCGGTCTGGAAACTTTTTTTTTTCAAGTCATCCTATGTTAAGTTGACCGGCCTATTGTAGCAGTGTGTTATCATTACTGCCTATATAAGTAGGTCTGGTTCCCGGTCTGGAAACTTTTTTTTTGCAAGTCATCCTATGTTAAGTTGACCGGCCTATTGTAGCAGTGTGTTATCATTAATGCATATACATATAAGTAGGTCTGGTCCCCGGTCTGGAAACTTTTTTTTTTGCAAGTCATCCTATGTTAAGTTGACCGGCCTATTGTAGTAGTGTGTTATCATTAATGCCTATATAAGTAGGTCTGGTCCCCGGTCTGGAAACTTTTTTTTGCAAGTCATCCTATGTTAAGTTGATCGACCTATTGTAGCAGTGTGTTATCATTACTGCAAATATAAGTAGGTCTGGTCCCCGGCCTGGAAACTTTTTTTTTTGCAAGTCATCCTATGTTAAGTTGACCGGCCTATTGTAGCAGCGTGTTATCATTACTGCCTATATAAGTAGGTCTGGTCCCCGGTCTGGAAACTTTTTTTTTTGCAAGTCATCCTATGTTAAGTTGACCGGCCTATTGTAGCAGTGTGTTATCATTAATGCCTATATAAGTAGGTCTGGTCCCCGGTCTGGAAACTATGTTAAGTTGTCCGGCCTATTGTAGCAGTGTGTTATCATTACTCCATATATAAGTAGGTCTGGTCCCCGGTCTGGAAACTTTTTTTTTTTCAAGTCATCCTATGTTAAAATGACCGGCCTATTGTAGCAGTGTGTTATCATTAATGCCAGTATAAGTAGTTCTGGTCCCCGGTCTGGAAACTTTTTTTTTTGCAAGTCATCCTATGTTAAGTTGACCGGCCTATTGTAGCAATGTGTTATCAACACTGCCTATATAAGTAGGTCTGGTCCCCGGTCTGGAAACTTTTTTTTTTGCAAGTCATCCTATGTTAAGTTGACCGGCCTATTGTAGCAGTGTGTTATCATTAATGCCTATATAAGTAGGTCTGGTCCCCGGTCTGGAAACTTTTTTTTTTGCAAGTCATCCTATGTTAAGTTGACCGGCCTATTGTAGCAGTGTGTTATCATTAATGCCTATATAAGTAGGTCTGGTCCCCGGTCTGGAAACTTTTTTTTTTGCAAGTCATCCTATGTTAAGTTGACCGGCCTATTGTAGCAGTGTGTTATCATTACTGCCTATATAAGTAGGTCTGGTCCCCGGTCTGGAAACTTTTTTTTTGCAAGTCATCCTATGTTAAGTTGACCGGCCTATTGTAGCAGTGTGTTATCATTACTGCCTATATAATTAGGTCTGGTCCCCGGTCTGAAAACTTTTTTTTTTGCAAGTCATCCTATGTTAAGTTGACCGGCCTATTGTAGCAGTGTGTTATCATTAATGCATATATAAGTAGGTCTGGTCCCCGGTCTGGAAACTTTTTTTTTTGCAAGTCATCCTATGTTAAGTTGACCGGCCTATTGTAGTAGTGTGTTATCATTAATGCCTATATAAGTAGGTCTGGTCCCCGGTCTGGAAACTTTTTTTTTGCAAGTCATCCTATGTTAAGTTGACCGGCCTATTGTAGCAGTGTGTTATCATTAATGCCTATATAAGTAGGTCTGGTCCCCGGTCTGGAAACTTTTTTTTTTGCAAGTCATCCTATGTTAAGTTGACCGGCCTATTGTAGCAGTGTGTTATCATTAATGCCTATATAAGTAGGTCTGGTGACCGGTCTGGAAACTTTTTTGTTTGCAAGTCATTCTATGTTAAGTTGACCGGCCTATTGTAGCACTGTGTTATCATTACTGCCTATATAAGTAGGTCTGGTCCCCGGTCTGGAAACTTTTTTTTTGCAAGTCATCCTATGTTAAGTTGATCGACCTATTGTAGCAGTGTGTTATCATTACTGCAAATAAAAGTAGGTCTGGTCCCCGGTCTGGAAACGATGTTAAGTTGTCCGGCCTATTGTAGCAGTGTGTTATCATTACTGCCTATATTAGTAGGTCTGGTCCCCGGTCTGGAAACTTTTTTTTTTCAAGTCATCCTTTGTTAAGTTGACCGGCCTATTGTAGCAGTGTGTTATCATTAATGCATATATAAGTAGGTCTGGTCACCGGTCTGGAAACTTTTTTTTTGCAAGTCATCCTATGTTAAGTTGACCGGTCTTTTGTAGCAGTGTGTTATCATTAATGCCTATATATGTAGGTCCGGTTCCCGGTCTGGAAACTTTTTTTTTTGCAAGTCATCCTATGTTAAGTTGACCGGTCTATTGTAGCAGTGTGTTATCATTAATGCCTATATAAGTAGGTCTGGT
The DNA here is from genome assembly GCA_963583835.1 of Drosophila immigrans. Lineage (NCBI taxonomy): Eukaryota > Metazoa > Arthropoda > Insecta > Diptera > Drosophilidae > Drosophila > Drosophila immigrans. The sequence continues at coordinate 36,366,648 of OY757142.1, forward strand.
CCCCGGTCTGGAAACTTTTTTGTTTGCAAGTCATCCTATGTTAAGTTGACCGGTCTATTGTAGCAGTGTGTTATCATTACTGCCTATATAAGTTGGTCTAGTCCCCGGTCAGGAAACTTTTTTTTTTCAAGTCATCCTATGTTAAGTTGACCGGCCTATTGTAGCAGTGTGTTATCATTACTGCTTATATAAGTAGGTCTGGTCCCCGGTCTGGAAACTTTTTTTTGTACAAGTCATCCTATGTTAAGTTGACCGGCCTATTGTAGCAGTGTGTTATCATTAATGCCCATAGAAGTAGGTCTGGTCCCCGGTCTGGAATTTTTTTTTTTTTCAAGTCATCCAATGTTAAGTTGACCGGCCTATTGTAGCAGTGTGTTATAATTACTGCCTATATAAGTAGGTCTGGTCCCCGGTCTGGAAACTATGTTAAGTTGTCCGGCCTATTGTAGCAATGTGTTATCATTACTGCCTATATAAGTAGGTCTGGTCCCCGGTCTGGAAACTTTTTTTTTTCAAGTCATCCTATGTTAAGTTGACCGGCCTATTGTAGCAGTGTGTTATCATTACTGCTTATATAAGTAGGTCTGGTCCCCGGTCTGGAAACTTTTTTTTGTACAAGTCATCCTATGTTAAGTTGACCGGCCTATTGTAGCAGTGTGTAATCATTAATGCCCATAGAAGTAGGTCTGGTCCCCGGTCTGGAATTTTTTTTTTTTTCAAGTCATCCAATGTTAAGTTGACCGGTCTATTGTAGCAGTGTGTTATCATTACTGCCTATATAAGTAGGTCTGGTCCCCGGTCTGGAAACTTTTTTGTTGCAAGTCATCCTATGTTAAGTTGACCGGTCTATTGTTGCAGTGTGTTATCATAACTGCCTATATAAGTTGGTCTGGTCCCCGGTCTGGAAACTTTTTTGTTTGCAAGTCATCCTATGTTAAGTTGACCGGCATATTGTAGCAGTGTGTTATCATTAATGCCTATATAAGAAGGTCTGGTCCCCGGTCTGGAAACTATGTTAAGTTGTCCGGCCTATTGTAGCAGTGTGTTATCATTAATGCCTATATAAGTAGGTCTGGTCCCCGGTCTGGAAACTTTTTTTTTCAAGTCATCCTATGTTCAGTTGACCGGCCTATTGTAGCAGTGTGTTATCATTAATGCCTGTATAAGTAGGTCTGGTTCCCGGTCTGGAAACTTTTTTTTTTGCAAGTCATCCTATGTTAAGTTGACCGGCCTATTGTAGCAGTGTGTTATCATTACTGCCTATATAAGTAGATCTGGTCCCCGGTCTGTAAACTTTTTTTTTTGCAAGTCATCCTATGTTAAGTTAACCGGCCTATTGTAGCAGTGTGTTATCATTAATGCCTATAGAAGTAGGTCTGGTCCCCGTTCTGGAAACTATGTTAAGTTGTCCGGCCTTTTGTAGCAGTGTGTTATCATTAATGCCTATATAAGTAGGTCTGGTCCCCAGTCTGGAAACTATGTTAAGTTGTCCGGCCTATTGTAGCAGTGTGTTATCATTACTGCCTATATAATAAGGTCTGTTCCACGGTCTGGAAACTTTTTTTTTTTGCAAGTCATCCAATGTTAAGTTGACCGGCCTATTGTAGCAGTGTGTTATCATTACTGCCAATATATGTAGGTCTGGTCCCCGGTCTGGAAACTTTTTTTTCTGCTAGTAATCCTATGTTAAGTTGACCGGCCTATTGTAGCAGTGTGTTATCATTAATGCCTATATAAGTAGGTCTGGTCCCCGGTCTGGAAACTATGTTAAGTTGTCCGGCCTATTGTAGCAGTGTGTTATTATTACTGCCTATATAAGTAGGTCTGGTCCCCGGTCTGGAAACTTTTTTTTTTTCAAGTCATCCTATGTTAAGTTGACCGACCTATTGTAGCTGTGTGTTATCATTAATGCCTATATAAGTAGGACTGGTCCCCAGTGTGGAAACTTTTTTTTTTGCAAGTCATCCTAAGTTAAGTTGACCGGCCTATTGTTGCAGTGTGTTATCATTAATGCCTATATAAGTTGGTCTGGTTCCCATTCTGGAAACTTTTTTTTTGCAAGTCACCCTATCTTAAGTTGACCGGCCTATTGTAGTAGTGTGTTATCATTAATGCATATATAAGTAGGTCTGGTCCCCGGTCTGGAAACTTTTTTTTTTGCAAGTCATCCTATGTTAAGTTGACCGGCCTATTGTAGTAGTGTGTTATCATTAATGCCTATTTAAGTAGGTCTGGTCCCCGGTCTGGAAACTTTTTTTTTGCAAGTCATCCTATGTTAAGTTGACCGGCCTATTGTAGCAGTGTGTTATCATTAATGCCTATATAAGTAGGTCTGGTCCCCGTTCTGGAAACTATGTTAAGTTGTCCGGCCTTTTGTAGCAGTGTGTTATCATTAATGCCTATATAAGTAGGTCTGGTCCCCAGTCTGGAAACTTTTTTTTTTGCAAGTCGTCCTATGTTAAGTTGACCGGCCTATTGTAGCAGTGTGTTATCATTACTGCCAATATACGTAGGTCTGGTCCCCGATCAGGAAACTTTTTTTTTTGCAAGTCATCCTATGTTAAGTTGACCGGCCTATTATAGCAGTGTGTTATCATTAATGCCTATATAAGTAGGTCTGGTCCCCGGTCTGGAAACTTTTTTTTTTTGCAAGTCATCCTATGTTAAGTTGACCGGCCTATTGTAGCAGTGTGTTATCATTACTGCCAATATACGTAGGTCTGCTCCCCGGTCTGGAAACTTTTTTTTCTGCTAATCATTTTATGTTAAGTTGACCGGCCTATTGTAGCAGAGTGTTATCATTAATGCCTATATAAGTAGGTCTGGTCCCCGGTCTGGAAACTATGTTAAGTTGTCCGGCCTATTGTAGCAGTGTGTTATCATTACTGCCTATATAAGTAGGTCTGGTCCCCGGTCTGGAAACTTTTTTTTTTGCAAGTAATCCTATGTTAAGTTGACCGGCCTATTGTAGCAGTGTGTTATCATTAATGCCAGTATAAGTAGTTCTGGTCCCCGGTCTGGAAACTTTTTTTTTTGCAAGTCATCCTATGTTAAGTTGACCGGCCTATTGTAGCAATGTGTTATCAACACTGCCTATATAAGTAGGTCTGGTCCCCGGTCTGGAAACTGTTTTTTTGTGCAAGTCATCCTATGTTAAGTTGACCGGCCTATTGTAGCAGTGTGTTATCATTACTGCCTATATAAGTAGGTCTGGTCCCCGGTCTGGAAACTTTTTTTTGCAAGTCATCCTATGTTAAGTTGACCGGCCTATTGTAGCAGTGTGTTATCATTAATGCCTATATAAGTAGGTCTGGTCCCCGGTCTGGAAACTATTTTAAGTTGTCCGGCCTATTGTAGCAGTGTGTTATCATTACTGCCTATATAAGTAGGTCTGGTCCCCGGTCTGGAAACTTTTTTTTTGCAAGTCATCCTATGTTAAGTTGATCGACCTATTGTAGCAGTATGTTATCATTACTGCCTATATAAGTAGGTCTGGTCTCCGGTCTGGAAACTTTTTTTTTGCAAGTCATCCTGTGTTATGTTGACCAGCCTATTGTAGCAGTGTGTTATCATTAATGCCTATATAAGTAGGTCTGGTTCCCGGTCTGAAAACTCTTTTTTTTGCAAGTCATCCTATGTTAAGTTGACCGGCCTATTGTAGCAGTGTGTTATCATTAATGCCTATATAAGTAGGTCTGGTCCCCGGTCTGGAAACTTTTTTTTTGTGCAAGTCATCCTTTGTTAAGTTGGCCGGCCTATTGTAGCTGTGTGTTATCATTAATGCCTATATAAGTAGGACTGGTCCCCAGTCTGGAAACTTTTTTTTTTGCAAGTCGTCCTAAGTTAAGTTGACCGGCCTATTGTTGCAGTGTGTTATCATTAATGCCTATATAAGTTGGTCCGGTTCCCATTCTGGAAACTTTTTTTTTGCAAGTCACCCTATGTTAAGTTGACCGGCCTATTGTAGTAGTGTGTTATCATTAATGCCTATATAAGTAGGTCTGGTCCCCGGTCTGGAAACGATGTTAAGTTGTCCGGCCTATTGTAGCAGTGTGTTATCATTACTGCCTATATAAGTAGGTCTGGTCCCCGGTCTGGAAACTTTTTTTTTTCAAGTCATCCTATGTTAAGTTGACCGGCCTATTGTAGCAGTGTGTTATCATTACTGCCTATATAAGAAGGTCTGGTCCCCGGTCTGGAAACTTTTTTTTGTACAAGTCATCCTATGTTAATTGATACACACCACTTCACAGTCATATGAGTTTCACATGTTAAAATTTTTTCATATTACGTTGCTTGAGCGACACTACTTCCCTACAAAGGTTTTATGACATGTTTTCCGAAATGTAGCCTTTTTTCATATAGAAATTCTCTCAAATACAATTTTTTTTGCATGTATATTTTTTTATTTTTAAAGCAATTTATTTCACATGTGATAATTATAGCTCTTATGAATATATCAAAATGATTCAGTTTTAAAATGTGAAACATTTTTTTTGCATGCAAATTTGTATTGATTACAACTTCAAATAAAGCTTTATGTTGCATTAATTTAATAATAAAACATTTAACTTCAATAGTTTATCACTCCATATAATATGTGACCTATGCCGGCAATATATTACTCCACGGTCATATGAATTTCATATGTGAAATTTTTTTCATATTACATGCCTTGCGCGACACTACTTCCCTACAAAGGTTTTGTGACACGTTTTCCGAAAAGTAGACTTTTTTCATATAGAAATTTTATCAAATAAAATTTTTTTTGCCTGGAAATTTGTATTGATCACAACTTCCAATATGGCATTATGTTGCATTTATTTTATAATAATAAGATATTTAACTTCAATATTTTATCAATCCATATAATATGTGACCTATGCCGGCAATATATTACTCCACGGTCATTTGAATTTCATATGTGAAGTTTTTTTTTATATAACAGGCCTTGCGCGACGCCACTCCCCTAAAGAGGTTTTGTTACACGTTTTCCGAAAGGTAGCCTTTTTTTATATAGAAATTTTCTCAAATAAAATTTTTTTTGCATGTAAATTTTTTATTTTTTAAGCAATTAATTTCACATGTGAAATTTATAACTCTTATGAATATATCAAAATGATGTAGTTTTAACATGTGAAACATTTTTTTTGAGACTCACTTGTACTGAATACAACTTCAAATATAGCTTTATGTTGCATTAATTTAATAATAAAACATTTAACTTCAATATTTTATCAATCCATACAATATGTGACCTATGCCGGCAATATATTACTCCACGGTCATTTGAATTTCATATGTGAAATTTTTTTCATATAACATGCCTTGCGCGACACCACTCACCTATAGAGGTTTTGTGACACGTTTTCCGAAAGGTGACCTTTTTTCAAATGAAACTTTTTCTCAAATAAAATTTTTTTCACATGCAAAATTTGCATGAATTTTATAAATTTTATGATATTCCATTTGAAGAATTTTGTTTTTAAATTTTGTGTCAATATGAGATATTGTGTTTACATGTGAAAAATTACTATATTTTTTTACACACACCACTTCACAGTCATATGAGTTTCACATGTTACAATTTTTATACCCGCTACCCATAGGGTAGAAGGGTATTATGACTTAGTGCCAACAGAAAATGTATGTAACAGGCAGAAAGGAGGCATCTCCGACCCCCATAAAGTATATATATTCTTGATCAGCGTCAATAGCCGAGACGATATAGCCATGTCCGTCTGGTCCGTCTGTCCGTCTGTATGAACACCTGGATCTCAGAGACTATAAGACATAGAGACACCCAAATTTGGCTAAAAATGTTCCTATCATACCCCTACGCAGGTCAAGTTTATATTCAAAAGTTGGATGCCACGCCCCCTTCGCCCACAATAAGCATTTAATCTAGAGAAAGTCAAGTTTTTTTTATGTAAATCGCGAATAACTCCAAAAGTTCTTTGTGTAATGATGTGTAATTTGGTAACCCATCTGCGCTTGACACTCTTAATATACCCTGTAATTTTGGTTTAAAAATCGGATAGGTACAACAAAAGTTATTCGTGAAATTATTTATCAAAATTTTTGTGCCCTGTGCATATGGACGTTTTAAGTGTGTGAATGACCTAGAGATATCAAATTTGGTGACAGTATTCATGTAGCTCTTACGCCGATCAAGTTTGTTTTAGATTTTTTGCCCCGCCCCTTTCCGCCCCCAAAAACTGTAAAAGCCGTAATAATAGACCTAGAGCATTGAATTTTGGTATGCATAATAACAATGATAGTCTGAATGACTCCTGTGAATTTGTTGAGATCGAATAAAAAAACGAGGAAGTTATTAAAGAATCAATTTTGTATGCAAAATTCACTTGCAGCTGCTCGCGCGCTTTGTTTGTTTAGTTGACAATGTGACCATGTCGGTGTTATGGATTTTTACCCGCTATTTTCAAATATATACAAACAAAATACAAGTATTTCAGTATATTTTTGGTATATTTGTTGTCAAAATATCATTCAAATTTTTTTTTTCTCGAAATGGAGGTTGCGGGTATCATACGGTCGAGCACTCTCGACTGTAGCTTTCTTACTTGTTTTCATATGAAACTTTTTCTCTTAAATGAAATTTTTTTCACATTCAAAATTTGCATGAATTTTATTAAATTTTATGATATTCAATATGAATAATTTTGTTTTTAAATTTTGTGTCAATAAGAGATAGTGTGTTCACAAGTGAAAAATTACTATATTTGACACACACAACTTCACAGTCATATGAGTTTCACATGGTACACAATTTTTTTCATATTACGTTGCTTTGCGCGACACTACTTCCCTACAAAGGTTTTATGACATGTTTTCCGAAAGGTAGCCTTTTTTCATATAGAAATTTTTCTCAAATAAAATTTGTTTTTGCATGTATATTTTTTTATTTTTAAAGCAATTGTATTTCACATTGTGATAATTATAGCTCTTATGAATATATCAATAATGATTCAGTTTTAACATGTGAAACATTTTTTTTTGAGACACACCTGTATTGAGTACCATCTTGCAATACAGCATTATGTTGTATTAATTTAAAAATAAAATATTTAACTTAATATTGTTATCAATCCATATAATATGTGACCTATGCCGGAAATATATATCTCCACGGTCATATGAATTTTCATATGTGAAATTTTTTTTCATATAACACGCCTTGCGCGACGCCAACTCCCCTATAGAGGTTTTGTGAAACTTTGTAACGTTCCGAAAGGTAGCCTTTTTATACCCGCTACCCATAGGGTAGAAGGGTATTATGACTTAGTGCCAACAGGAAATGTATGTAACAGGCAGAAGGAGGCATCTCCGACCCCATAAAGTATATATATTCTTAATCAGCGTCAACAGCCGAGACGATATAGCCATAGTCCGTCTGTCCGTCTGTCCGTCTGTCCGTCTGTCTGTCTGTATGAACACCTGGATCTCAGAGACTATAAGACATAGAGACACCAAATTTGGCAAAAATGTTCCTTCATACCCTACGCAGATCAAGTTTATTTCAAAAGTTGGATGCCTTCGCCCCCTTCGCCCACAATAAGCATTAATCTAGAAAAAGTCAAGTTTTTTTTTATGTAAATTGCGTATAACTCCAAAAGTTCTTTGTGTAATGATGTGTAATCTGGTAACCCATCTGCGCTTGACACTCTTAATATACCCTGTAATTTTGGTAAAAATCGGATTAGTAGAACAAAAGTTATTCGCGTAATTATTTATCAAAATTGTTGTTCCCTAATGCATAATGGACGTTTTAAGTGTCTGATTGACCTAGAGATATCAAATTTGGTGACAGTATTTGTGTAGGTTCTTACGCAGATCAAGTTTATTTTTAGATTTTTGCCACGCCCCTTCTTTCCGCCCCCTAAAAACTGTAAAAGCCGTATAATAGACCTAGAGCATTGAATTTTGGTATTGCATAATAACAATGATAGTCTGAATGACTCCTGTGAATTTGGTTGAAATCGAATGAAAAACAAGGAAGTTATTAATGAATCAATTTTATATGCAAAATTCACTTGCAGCTGCCCGCGCTTTGTTTGTTAAGTTGACAGTGTGACCATAGCGGTGTTGTGTATTTTACCCGCTATTTTCAAATATATACAAAAATTAAGTTTTAGTATATTTGGTATATTTTTTTGTTAAAATATCATTTATGTTTTTTGTTTTCTCTCGAAATGGGTTGCGGGTATCATACGGTCAAGCACTCTCGACGGTAGCTTTCTTACTTGTTTTCATATGAAACTTTTTCTCAAATGAAATTTTTTTTCACATGTAAATTTTTTATTTCTTAAGCAACTTATTTCACATGTGAAATTTATAACTCTTGTGACTATATCAAAATGATGTAGTTTTAACAT
>OY757142.1:36375243-36603143 GCA_963583835.1 Drosophila immigrans
GACAAATGAAGGCAACATATTACTCATCGGTCATATGAATTTCAAATGTGACATTTTTTTCATATAGCATGCCTTGCGCGACACCAGGTTTTGTGACACGTTTTCCGAAAGGTGATTTTTTTTCATATGAAACTTTTTCTCAAATGAAATTTTTTTCACATGTGTAATTTGCGTGAGTTTTATAAATTTTATGATATTCAATATGAATAATTTTGTTTTTAAATTTTGTGTCAATATGAGATATTGTGTTCACATGTGAAAAATTACTGTATTTGACACACACCACTTCGCAGTCATATGAGTTTCACATGTTACAATTTTTTCATATTACGTTGCTTGCGCGACACTACTTCCCTACGAAGGTTTTGTGACACGTTTTCCGAAAGGTGACTTTTTTTCATATGAAACTTTTTCTCAAATGAAATTTTTTTCACATGTGTAATTTGCGTGAATTTTATAACTTTAATGATATTCAATACGAATAATTTTGTTTTTAAATTTTGTTTCTATATGAGATATTGTGTTTACATGTGAAAAATTACTATATTTTACACACACAACTTCACTGTCATATGAGTTTCACATGTTAAAATTTTGTCATATTACGTTTCTTGCGCGACACTACTTCCCTTCAAAGGTTTTGTGACACGTTTTCCGAAAGGTACCCTTTTTTCATATAGAAATTATCTCAAACAAAATTTTTTTTGCATGTAAATTTTTTATTTCTTAAGCAATTTATTTCACATGTGATGGTTATAACTCTTATGAATATATCAAAATTATGTAGTTTTAACATGTGAAATATTTTTTTTGAGACACACTTGTATTGAGTACCATCTTGCAATATAGCATTTTGTTGCATTAATTTAATAATAAAACATTTAACTTCAATATTTTATCAATCCATATAATATGTGACCTATGCCGGCAACATATTACTCCACGGTCATATGAATTTCATATGTGAAATTTTTTTCATATAACATGCCTTGCGCGACGCCACTTCCTTATAGAGGTTTTGTGACACGTTTTCCGAAAGGTAGCCTTTTTTCATATAGAAATTTTCTCAAATAAAATTTTTATTGCATGTAAATTTTTTATTTCTTAAGCAATTTATTTCACATGTGATAATTATAGCTCTTATGAATATATCAAAATGATGTTGTTTTAAAATGTGAAACATTTTTTTGGAGACACACTTGTATTGAGTACCATCTTGCAATATAGCATTTTGTTGCATTAATTTAATAATAAAACATTTAAATTCAATATTTTATCAATCCATATAATATGCGACCTATGCCGGCAACATATTACTCATCGGTCATATGAATTTCATATGTGAAATTTTTTTCATTTAACATGCCTTGCGCGAAACCACTTCCGTATAGAGGTTTTGTGACTCGTTTCCCGAGAGGCGACTTTTTTTCATATGCATCTTTTTCTCAAATAACATTTTTTTCACTTGCAAAATTTGCATGAATTTTATTAATATTATGATATTCAATATGAATAATTTTGTTTTTAAATTTTGTGTCAATATGATTTATTGTGTTTACATGTGAAAAATTACTATATTTTACACACACCACTTCACAGTCATATGAGTTTCACATGTTACAATTTTTTCATATTACGATGCTTGCGCGACACTACTTCCCTACAAAGGTTTTGTGACACGTTTTCCGAAAGGTAGACTTTTTTCATATGAAACTTTTTTTCAAAGAAAATTTTTTTCACATGTAAATTTTTCATGACTTTTATAACTTTAATGATATTTAATACGAATAATTTTGTTTTTAAATTTTGTGTCAATGTGAGATATTGTGTTTACATGTGAAAAATTACTATATTTTACACACACAACTTCACAGTCATTTGAGTTTCGCATGTTAAAATTTTTTCATATTACGTTGCTTGTGCGACACTACTTCCCTACAAAGGTTTTGTGACACGTTTTCCGAAAGGTAGACTTTTTTCATAAGAAACTTTTTCTCAAATGAAATTTTTTTCACAAGAAAATTTTTATGATTTTTATAACTTTAATCCTATTCAATATGAATAATTTTGTTTTTAAAGTTTGTGTCAATATGAGATATTGTGTTTACATCTGAAAAATTACTATATTTTACACACACCACTTCACAGTCATATGAGTTTCACGTGGTACAATTTTTTCACATTTCGTTGCTTGAGCGACCCTACAAAGGTTTTGTGACACGTTTATCGAAAGGTAGCCTTTTTTCATATAGAAATTTTCTCAAATAAAATTTTTTTTCACATGTTAATTTTATATTTCTTAAGTCATTTATTTCACATGTGAAATTTATAACTCTTATGAATATATCAAAATGATGTAGTTTTAATATATGAAACATTTTTTTTGGAGACACACTTGTATTGAGTACCATCTTGCAATATAGCATTTTGTTGCATTAATTTAATAATAATAATATTTAACTTCATTATTTTATCAATCCATATAATATGTGACCTATGCCGGCAACATATTACTCCATGGTCATATGAATTTCATTTGTGAAATTTTTTTCAAATATCATGCCTTGCGCGACACCACTCCTCCATAGAGGTTTTGTGACACGTTTTCCGAAAGGTGACCATTTTTCATATGAAACTTTTTCTCAAAGGAAATTTTTTTCATATGCAAAATTTGCATGACTTTTATAAATTTTATGATATTTAATATGAATAATTTTGTTTTTTAATTTAGTGTCAATATGATTCATTGTATTTACATGTGAAAAATTACTATATTTTACACACACAACTTCACAGTCATATGAGTTTCACATGCTAAAATTTGTTCATATTACGTTGCTTGCGCGACACTACTTCCCTACAAAGGTTTTGTGACACGTTTTCCGAGAGGTGACTTTTTTTTATATGGAACTTTTTCTCAAATGAAATTTTTTTCACATGCAAAATTTGCATGAATTTTATAAATTTTATGATATTCAATATGAATAATTTTGTTTTTAAATTTTGTGTCAATATGAGATATTGTGTTTACATGTGAAAAATTACTATATTTTACTCACACAACTTCACAGTCATATGAGTTTCACATGTTAAAATTTTTTCATATTACGTTGCTTGCGCGACACTACTTCCCTACAAAGGTTTTGTGACACGTTTTCCGAAAGGTTGTCTTTTTTCATATAGAAATTATCTCACATAAAATTTTTCTTGCATGTAAATTTTTTATTTCTTTAGCAATTTATTTCACATGTGATGGTTATAACTCTTATGAATATATCAAAATGATATAGTTTTAACATGTAAAATATTTTTTTTGAGACACACTTGTATTGAGTACCATCTTGCAATATAGTATTTTGTTGCATTAATTTAATAATAAAACATTTAACTTCATTATTTTATCAATCCATATAATATGTGTCCTATGCCGGCAATATATTACTCCACGATCATATGAATTTCATATGTGAAATTATTTTCATATAAGATGCCTTGCGCGACGCCACTCCCCTATAGAGGTTTTGTGACACGTTTTCCGAAAGGTAGCCTTTTTTCATATAGAAATTATCTCAATTAAAATTTTTTTTGCATGTACATTTTTTATTTCTTAAGCAATTTATTTCACATGTGAAATTTTTAACTCTTATGAATATATCAAAACGATGAAGTTTTAATATGTGAAACTTTTTTTTGGAGACACACTTGTATTGAGTACCATCTTGCAATATAGCATTTTGTTGCATTAATTTAAGAATAAAACATTTAACTTCAATATGTTATCAATCCATATAATATGTGACCTATGCCGGCAATATATTACTCCACGGTCATATAAATTTCACATGTAAAATTTTTTTCATATAACATGCCTTGCGCGACGCCACTGCCCTATAGAGGGTTTGTGACACGTTTTCCGAAAGGTAGCCTTTTTTTCATATGGAATTTTTTCTCAAATTTGCATGAATTTTATAAAATTTATGATATTCAATATGAATAATTTTGTTTTTAAATTTTGTGTCAATATGAGATAGTGTGTTTACATGTGAAAAATTACTATATTTTACACACACCACTTCACAGTCATATGAGTTTCACATGTTACAATTTTTTCATATTACGATGCTTGCGCGACACTACTTCCATACAAAGGTTTTGTGACACGTTTTCCGAACAGTTGTCTTTTTTCATATAGAAATTATCTCACATAAAATTTTTCTTGCATGTAAATTTTTTATTTCTTAAGCAATTTATTTCACATGTGATGGTTATAACTCTTATGAATATATCAAAATGATATAGTTTTAACATGTGAAATATTTTTTTTGAGACACACTTGTATTAAGTACCATCTTGCAATATAGCATTTTGTTGCATTAATTTAATAATAAAACATTTAAATTCAATATTTTATCAATCCATATAATATGCGACCTATGCCGGCAACATATTACTCATCGGTCATATGAATTTCAAATGTGACATTTTTTTCATATAACATGCCTTGCGCGACACCAGGTTTTGTGACACGTTTTCCGAAAGGTGATTTTTTTTCATATGCAACTTTTTCTCAAATGAAATTTTTTTCACAAGAAAATTTTTATGACTTTTATAACTTTAATGATATTCAATATGAATAATTTTGTTTTTAAATTTTGTGTCAATATGAGATAGTGTGTTTACATGTGAAAAATTACTATATTTTACACACACCACTTCACAGTCACATGAGTTTCACATGTTAAAATTTTTTCATATTACGTTGCTTGCACGACACTACTTCCCTATAAAGGTTTTGTGACACGTTTTCCGAAAGGTAGTCTTTTTTCATATAGAAATTATCTCAAATAAAATTTTTTTTGCATATTAATTTTTTATTTCTTAAGCAATTTATTTCACATGTGATGGTTATAACTCTTATGAATATATCAAAATTAAGTAGTTTTAACATGTGAAATATTTTTTTTGAGACACACTTGTATTGAGTATCATCTTGCTTTATAGCATTTTGTTGCATTAGTTTAATAATAAAACATTTAACTTCAATATTTTATCAATCCATATAATATGTGACCTATGCCGGCAATATATTACTCCACGGTCATATGAATTTCATATGTGAAATTATTTTCATATAACATGCCTTGCGCGACACTACTTCCCTATAGAGGTTTTGTGACACGTTTTCAGAAAGGTAGCCTTTTTTTCATATAGAAATTTTCTCAAATAAAATATTTATTGCATGTAAATTTTTTATTTCTTAAGCAATTTATTTCACATGTGATGGTTGTAACTCTTATGAATATATCAAAATGATGTAGTTTTAACATGTGAAATATTTTTTTTGAGACACACTTGTATTGAGTACCATCTTGCTATATAGCATTTTGTTGCATTAGTTTAATAATAAAACATTTAACTTCAATATTTTATCAATCCATATAATATGTGACCTATGCCGGCAATATATTACTCCACGGTCATATGAATTTCATATGTGAAATTTTTTTCATATAACATGCCTTGGACGACGCTACTTCCCTATAGAGGTTTTGTGACACGTTTTCAGAAAGGTAGCCTTTTTTCATATAGAAATTTTCTCAAATAAAATTTGTATTGCATGTAAATTTTTTATTTCTTAAGCAATTTATTTCACATGTGATGGTTGTAACTCTTATGAATATATCAAAATGATGTAGTTTTAACATGTGAAATATTTTTTTTGAGACACACTTGTATTGAGTACCATCTTGCTATATAGCATTTTGTTGCATTAGTTTAATAATAAAACATTTAACTTCAATATTTTATCAATCCATATAATATGTGACCTATGCCGGCAATATATTACTCCACGGTCATATGAATTTCATATGTGAAATTTTTTTCATATAACATGCCTTGGACGACGCTACTTCCCTATAGAGGTTTTGTGACACGTTTTCAGAAAGGTAGCCTTTTTTCATATAGAAATTTTCTCAAATAAAATTTGTATTGCATGTAAATTTTTTATTTCTTAAGCAATTTATTTCACATGTGATGGTTGTAACTCTTATGAATATATCAAAATGATGTAGTTTTAACATGTGAAATATTTTTTTTGAGACACACTTGTATTGAGTACCATCTTGCTATATAGCATTTTGTTGCATTAGTTAAATAATAAAACATTTAACTTCAATATTTTATCAATCCATATAATATGTGACCAATGCCGGCAATATATTACTCCACGGTCATATGAATTTCATATGTAAAATTTTTTTCATATAACATGCCTTGCGCGACGCCGCTCCCCTATAGAGGTTTTGTGACACGTTTTCCGAAAGGTAGCCTTTTTTTCATATTACGATGCTTGCGCGACACTACTTCCCTACAAAGGTTTTCTGACACGTTTTCCGAAAGGTAGACTTTTTTCATAAGAAACTTTTTCTCAAATGAAATTTTATTCACAAGAAAATTTGTATGACTTTTATAACTTTAATGCTATTCAATATGAATAATTTTGTTTTTAAATTTTGTGTCAATATGAGATAGTGTGTTTACATGTGAAAAATTACTATATTTTACACACACCACTTCACAGTCACATGAGCTTCACATGTTAAAATTTTTTCATATTACGTTGCTTGCACGACACTACTTCCCTACAAAGGTTTTGTGACACGTTTTCCGAAAAGTAGACTTTTTTCATATGAAACTTTTTTTCAAAGAAAATTTTTTTTCACATGTAAATTTTTCATGACTTTTATAACTTTAATGATATTCAATACGAATAATTTTGTTTTTAAATTTTGTGTCAATATGAGATATTGTGTTTACATGTGAAAAATTACTATATTTTACACACACAACTTCACAGTCATATGAGTTTCGCATGTTACAATTTTTTCATATTACGTTGCTTGTGCAACACTACTTCCCTACAAAGGTTTTGTGACACGTTTTCCGAAAGGTAAACTTTTTTCATAAGAAACTTTTTCTCAAATGAAATTTTTTTCACAAGAAAATTTTTATGACTTTTATAACTTTAATGCTATTCAATATGAATAATTTTGTTTTTAAGTTTTGTGTCAATATGAGATAGTGTGTTTACATGTGAAAAATTACTATATTTTACACACACCACTTCACAGTCACATGAGTTTCACATGTTAAAATTTTTTCATATTACGTTGCTTGCACGACACTACTTCCCTACAAAAGTTTTGTGACACGTTTTCCGAAAGGTAGACTTTTTTCATATGAAACTTTTTTTCAAAGAAAATTTTTTTCACATGTAAATTTTTCATGACTTTTATAACTTTAATGATATTTAATACGAATAATTTTGTTTTTAAATTTTGTGTCAATATGAGATATTGTGTTTACATGTGAAAAATTACTATATTTTACACACACAACTTCACAGTCATATGAGTTTCGCATGTTACAATTTTTTCATATTACGTTGCTTGTGCAACACTACTTCCCTACAAAGGTTTTGTGACACGTTTTCCGAAAGGTAAACTTTTTTCATAAGAAACTTTTTCTCAAATGAAATTTTTTTCACAAGAAAATTTTTATGACTTTTATAACTTTAATGATATTCAATATGAATAATTTTGTTTTTAAATTTTGTGTCAATATGAGATAGTGTGTTTACATGTGAAAAATTACTATATTTTACACACACCACTTCACAGTCACATGAGTTTCACATGTTAAAATTTTTTCATATTACGTTGCTTGCACGACACTACTTCCCTATAAAGGTTTTGTGACACGTTTTCCGAAAGGTAGCCTTATTTCATATAGAAATTTTCTCAAATAAAATTTTTTTTGCATGTAAATTTTTTATTTCTTAAGCAATTTATTTCACATGTGATAATTATATCTCTTATGAATATATCAAAATGATATAGTTTTAACATGTGCAACATTTTTTTTGAGACACACTTGTATTGATTACCATCTTGCAATATTGCATTATGTTGCATTAATTTAATAATAAAACATTTAACTTCAATATTTTATCAATCCATATAATATGTGACCAATGCCGGCAATATATTACTCCACGGTCATATGAATTTCATATGTAAAATTTTTATCATATAACATGCCTTGCGCGACGCCGCTCCCCTATAGAGGTTTTGTGACACGTTTTCCGAAAGGTAGCCTTTTTTTTCATCTTACGATGCTTGCGCGACACTACTTCCCTACAAAGGTTTTCTGACACGTTTTCCGAAAGGTAGATTTTTTTCATAAGAAACTTTTTCTCAAATGAAATTTTATTCACAAGAAAATTTGTATGACTTTTATAACTTTAATGCTATTCAATATGAATAATTTTGTTTTTAGATTTTGTGTCAATATGAGATAGTGTGTTTACATGTGAAAAATTACTATATTTTACACACACCACTTCACAGTCATATGAGTTTCACATGTTACAATTTTTCTATATTACGATGCTTGCGCGACAGCACTTCCCTACAAAGGTTTTCTGACATGTTTTCCGAAAGGTAGACTTTTTTCATAAGAAACTTTTTCTCAAATGAAATTTTTTTCACAAGAAAATTTTTATGACTTTTATAACTTTAATGCTATTCAATATGAATAATTTTGTTTTTAGATTTTGTGTCAATATGAGATAGTGTGTTTACATGTGAAAAATTACTATATTTTACACACACAACTTCACAGTCATATGAGTTTCACATGCTAAAATTTGTTCATATTACGTTGCTTGCGCGACACTACTTCCCTACAAAGGTTTTGTGACACGTTTTCCGAGAGGTGACTTTTTTTTATATGGAACTTTTTCTCAAATGAAATTTTTTTCACATGCAAAATTTGCATGAATTTTATAAATTTTATGATATTCAATATGAATAATTTTGTTTTTAAATTTTGTGTCAATATGAGATATTGTGTTTACATGTGAAAAATTACTATATTTTACTCACACAACTTCACAGTCATATGAGTTTCACATGTTAAAATTTTTTCATATTACGTTGCTTGCGCGACACTACTTCCCTACAAAGGTTTTGTGACACGTTTTCCGAAAGGTTGTCTTTTTTCATATAGAAATTATCTCACATAAAATTTTTCTTGCATGTAAATTTTTTATTTCTTTAGCAATTTATTTCACATGTGATGGTTATAACTCTTATGAATATATCAAAATGATATAGTTTTAACATGTAAAATATTTTTTTTGAGACACACTTGTATTGAGTACCATCTTGCAATATAGTATTTTGTTGCATTAATTTAATAATAAAACATTTAACTTCATTATTTTATCAATCCATATAATATGTGTCCTATGCCGGCAATATATTACTCCACGATCATATGAATTTCATATGTGAAATTATTTTCATATAAGATGCCTTGCGCGACGCCACTCCCCTATAGAGGTTTTGTGACACGTTTTCCGAAAGGTAGCCTTTTTTCATATAGAAATTATCTCAATTAAAATTTTTTTTGCATGTACATTTTTTATTTCTTAAGCAATTTATTTCACATGTGAAATTTTTAACTCTTATGAATATATCAAAACGATGAAGTTTTAATATGTGAAACTTTTTTTTGGAGACACACTTGTATTGAGTACCATCTTGCAATATAGCATTTTGTTGCATTAATTTAAGAATAAAACATTTAACTTCAATATGTTATCAATCCATATAATATGTGACCTATGCCGGCAATATATTACTCCACGGTCATATAAATTTCACATGTAAAATTTTTTTCATATAACATGCCTTGCGCGACGCCACTGCCCTATAGAGGGTTTGTGACACGTTTTCCGAAAGGTAGCCTTTTTTTCATATGGAATTTTTTCTCAAATTTGCATGAATTTTATAAAATTTATGATATTCAATATGAATAATTTTGTTTTTAAATTTTGTGTCAATATGAGATAGTGTGTTTACATGTGAAAAATTACTATATTTTACACACACCACTTCACAGTCATATGAGTTTCACATGTTACAATTTTTTCATATTACGATGCTTGCGCGACACTACTTCCATACAAAGGTTTTGTGACACGTTTTCCGAACAGTTGTCTTTTTTCATATAGAAATTATCTCACATAAAATTTTTCTTGCATGTAAATTTTTTATTTCTTAAGCAATTTATTTCACATGTGATGGTTATAACTCTTATGAATATATCAAAATGATATAGTTTTAACATGTGAAATATTTTTTTTGAGACACACTTGTATTAAGTACCATCTTGCAATATAGCATTTTGTTGCATTAATTTAATAATAAAACATTAAACTTCATTATTTTATCATTCCATATAATATGTGTCCTATGCCGGCAATATATTACTCCACGATCATATGAATTTCATATGTGAAATTTTTTTCATATAACATGCCTTGCGCGACGCTACTTCCCTATAGAGGTTTTCTGACACGTTTTCCGAAAGGTAGACTTTTTTCATAAAAAACTTTTTCTCAAATGAAATTTTATTCACAACAAAATTTGTATGACTTTTATAACTTTAATGATATTCAATATGAATAACTTTGTTTTTAAATTTTGTGTCAATATGATTTATTGTGTTTACATGTGAAAAATTACTATATTTTACACACACCACTTCACAGTCATATGAGTTTCACATTTTAAAATTTTTTCATATTTCGTTGCTTGCGCGACACTACTTCCCTACAAAGGTTTTGTGACACGTTTTCCGAAAGGTAGTCTTTTTTCATATAGAAATTTACTCAAATAAAATTTTTCTTGCATGTAAATTTTTTATTTCTTAAGCAATTTATTTCACATGTGATGGTTATAACTCTTATGAATATATCAAAATGATATAGTTTTAACATGTAAAATATTTTTTTTGAGACACACTTGTATTAAGTACCATCTTGCAATATAGCATTTTGTTGCATTAATTTAATAATAAAACATTAAACTTCATTATTTTATCATTCCATATAATATGTGTCCTATGCCGGCAATATATTACTCCACGATAATATGAATTTCATATGTGAAATTATTTTCATATAAGATGCCTTGCGCGACGCCGCTCCCCTATAGAGGTTTTGTGACACGTTTTCCGAAAGGTAGCCTTTTTTCATATAGAAATTATCTCAAATAAAATTTTTTTTGCATGTACATTTTTTATTTCTTAAGCAATTTATTTCACATGTGAAATTTTTAACTCTTATGAATATATTAAAATGATGAAGTTTTAATATGTAAAACATTTTTTTTGGAGACACACTTGTATTGAGTACCATCTTGCAATATAGCATTTTGTTGCATTAATTTAAGAATAAAACATTTAACTTCAATATGTTATCAATCCATATAATATGTGACCTATTCCGGCAATATATTACTCCACGGTCATATAAATTTCACATGTAAAATTTTTTTCATATAACATGCCTTACGCGACGCCACTGCCCTATAGAGGGTTTGTGATACGTTTTCCGAAAGGTAGCCTTTTTTTCATATGGAACTTTTTCTCAAATTTGCATGAGTTTTATAACTTTAATGATATTCAATATGAATAATTTTGTTTTTAAATTTTGTGTCAATATGATTCATTGTATTTACATGTGAAAAATTACTATATTTTACACACACAACTTCACAGTCCTATGAGTTTCGCATGTTACAATTTTTTCATATTACGTTGCTTGCGCAACACTACTTCCCTACAAAGGTTTTGTGACACGTTTTCCGAAAGGTAGACTTTTTTCATAAGAATCTTTTTCTCAAATGAAATTTTTTTCACAAGAAAATTTTTATGACTTTTATAACTTTAATGCTATTCAATATAAATAATTTTGTTTTTAAGTTTTGTGTCAATATGAGATAGTGTGTTTACATGTGAAAAATTACTATATTTTACACACACCACTTCACAGTCACACGAGTTTCACATGTTACAATTTTTTCATATTACGTTTCTTGCACGACACTACTTCCCTATAAAGGTTTTGTGACACGTTTTCCGAAAGGTAGTCTTTTTTCATATAGAAATTATCTCAAATAAAATTTTTTTTGCATATTAATTTTTTATTTCTTAAGCAATTTATTTCACATGTGATGGTTATAACTCTTATGAATATATCAAAATTAAGTAGTTTTAACATGTGAAATATTTTTTTTGAGACACACTTGTATTGAGTATCATCTTGCTATATAGCATTTTGTTGCATTAGTTTAATAATAAAACATTTAACTTCAATATTTTATCAATCCATATAATATGTGACCTATGCCGGCAATATATTACTCCACGGTCATATGAATTTCATATGTGAAATTATTTTCATATAACATGCCTTGCGCGACGCTACTTCCCTATAGAGGTTTTGTGACACGTTTTCAAAAAGGTAGCCTTTTTTTCATATAGAAATTTTCTCAAATAAAATTTTTAATGCATGTAAATTTTTTATTTCTTAAGCAATTTATTTCACATGTGATGGTTGTAACTCTTATGAATATATCAAAATGATGTAGTTTTAACATGTGAAATATTTTTTTTGAGACACACTTGTATTGAGTACCATCTTGCTATATAGCATTTTGTTGCATTAGTTTAATAATAAAACATTTAACTTCAATATGTTATCAATCCATATAATATGTGACCTATGCCGGCAATATATTACTCCACGGTCATATGAATTTCATATGTGAAATTTTTTTCATATAACATGCCTTGGACGACGCTACTTCCCTATAGAGGTTTTGTGACACGTTTTCAGAAAGGTAGCCTTTTTTCATATAGAAATTTTCTCAAATAAAATTTGTATTGCATGTAAATTTTTTATTTCTTAAGCAATTTATTTCACATGTGATGGTTGTAACTCTTATGAATATATCAAAATGATGTAGTTTTAACATGTGAAATATTTTTTTTGAGACACACTTGTATTGAGTACCATCTTGCTATATAGCATTTTGTTGCATTAGTTAAATAATAAAACATTTAACTTCAATATTTTATCAATCCATATAATATGTGACCAATGCCGGCAATATATTACTCCACGGTCATATGAATTTCATATGTAAAATTTTTTTCATATAACATGCCTTGTGCGACGCCGCTCCCCTATAGAGGTTTTGTGACACGTTTTCCGAAAGGTAGCCTTTTTTTCATATTACGATGCTTGCGCGACACTACTTCCCTACAAAGGTTTTCTGACACGTTTTCCGAAAGGTAGACTTTTTTCATAAGAAACTTTTTCTCAAATGAAATTTTATTCACAAGAAAATTTGTATGACTTTTATAACTTTAATGATATTCAATATGAATAATTTTGTTTTTAAATTTTGTGTCAATATGATTTATTGTGTTTACATGTGAAAAATTACTATATTTTACACACCACTTCACAGTCACATGAGTTTCACATGTTACAATTTTTTCATATTACGTTGCTTGCACGACACTACTTCCCTACAAAGGTTTTCTGACACGTTTTCCGAAAGGTAGACTTTTTTCATAAGAAACTTTTTCTCAAATGAAATTTTATTCACAAGAAAATTTGTATGACTTTTATAACTTTAATGCTATTCAATATGAATAATTTTGTTTTTAAATTTTGTGTCAATATGATTTATTGTGTTTACATGTGAAAAATTACTATATTTTACACACCACTTCACAGTCACATGAGTTTCACATGTTACAATTTTTTCATATTACGTTGCTTGCACGACACTACTTCCCTACAAAGGTTTTCTGACACGTTTTCCGAAAGGTAGACTTTTTTCATAAGAAACTTTTTCTCAAATGAAATTTTATTCACAAGAAAATTTGTATGACTTTTATAACTTTAATGCTATTCAATATGAATAATTTTGTTTTAAAATTTTGTGTCAATATGAGATAGTGTGTTTACATGTGAAAAATTACTATATTTTACACACACCACTTCACAGTCACATTAGTTTCACATGTTAAAATTTTTTCATATTACGATGCTTACGCGACACTGCTTCCCTACAAAGGTTTTGTGACACGTTTTCCGAAAAGTAGACTTTTTTCATATGAAACTATTTTTCAAAGAAAATTTTTTTCACATGTAAATTTTTCATGACTTTTATAACTTTAATGATATTCAATACGAATAATTTTGTTTTTAAATTTTGTGTCAATATGAGATATTGTGTTTACATGTGAAAAATTACCATATTTTACACACACAACTTCACAGTCATATGAGTTTCGCATGTTAAAATTTTTTCATATTACGTTGCTTGCGCGACACTACTTCCCTACAAAGGTTTTGTGACACGTTTTCAGAAAGGTAGTCTTTTTTCATATAGAAATTATCTCAAACAAAATTTTTTTTGCATGTAAATTTTTTATTTCTTAAGCAATTTATTTCACATGTGATGGTTATAACTCTTATGAATATATCAAAATGATGTAGTTTTAACATGTGAAATATTTTTTTTGAGTCACACTTGTATTGAGTACCATCTTGCAATATAGCATTTTGTTGCATTAATTTAATAATAAAACATTTAAATTCAATATTTTATCAATCCATATAATATGTGACCTATGCCGGCAACATATTACTCATCGGTCATATGAATTTCATATGTGACATTTTTTTCATATAACATGACTTGCGCGAAACCACTTCCGTATAGAGGTATTGTGACACGTTTTCCGAGAGGCAACTTTTTTTAATATGGATCTTTTTCTCAAATGAAATTTTTTTCACTTGCAAAATTTGAATGAATTTTATAAATTTTGTGATATTCAATATGAATAATTTTGTTTTAAAATTTTGTGTCAATATGAGATAGTGTGTTTACATGTGAAAAATTACTATATTTTACACACACTACTTCACAGTCACATGAGTTTCACATGTTAAAATTTTTTCATATTACGATGCTTACGCGACACTACTTCCCTACAAAAGTTTTGTGACACGTTTTCCGAAAAGTAGACTTTTTTCATATGAAACTTTTTTTCAAAGAAAATTTTTTTTCACATGTAAATTTTTCATGACTTTTATAACTTTAATGATATTCAATACGAATAATTTTGTTTTTAAATTTTGTGTCAATATGAGATATTGTGTTTACATGTGAAAAATTACTATATTTTACACACACAACTTCACAGTCATATGAGTTTCGCATGTTACAATTTTTTCATATTACGTTGCTTGCGCGACACTACTTCCCTACAAAGGTTTTGTGACACGTTTTCCGAAAGGTAGTCTTTTTTCATATAGAAATTATCTCAAACAAAATTTTTTTTGCATGTAAATTTTTTATTTCTTAAGCAATTTATTTCACATGTGATGGTTATAACTCTTATGAATATATCAAAATGATGTAGTTTTAACATGTGAAATATTTTTTTTGAGTCACACTTGTATTGAGTACCATCTTGCATTAGTTTAATAATAAAACATTTTACTTCAATATTTTATCAATCCATATAATATGTGACCTATGCCGGCAATATATTACTCCACGGTCATATGAATTTCATATGTAAAATTTTTATCATATTACATGCCTTGCGCGACGCCGCTCCTTTATAGAGGTTTGGACACGTTTTCCGAAAGGTAGCCTTTTTTTTCATATTACGATGCTTGCGCGACACTACTTCCCTACAAAGGTTTTCTGACACTTTTTCCGAAAGGTAGATTTTTTTCATAAGAAATTTTTCTCAAATGAAATTTTATTCACAAGAAAATTTGTATGACTTTTATAACTTTAATGATATTCAATATGAATAATTTTGTTTTTAAATTTTGTGTCAATATGATTTATTGTGTTTACATGTGAAAAATTACTATATTTTTCACACACCACTTCACAGTCATATGAGTTTCACATGTTACAATTTTTCTATATTACGATGCTTGCGCGACAGCACTTCCCTACAAAGGTTTTCTGTAACGTTTTCCGAAAGGTAGACTTTTTTCATAAGAGACTTTTTCTCAAATGAAATTTTTTTCACAAGAAAATTTGTATGACTTTTATAACTTTAATGCTATTCAATATAAATAATTTTGTTTTAGATTTTGTGTCAATATGAGATAGTGTGTTTACGTGTGAAAAATTACTATATTTTACACACACCACTTCAAAGTCACATGAGTTTCACATGTTAAAACTTTTTCATATTACGTTGCTTGCACGACACTACTTCCATACAAAGGTTTTGTGACACGTTTTCCGAAAGGTAGACTTTTTTCATAAAAACTTTTTCTCAAATGAAATTTTTTTCACAAGAAAATTTTTATGACTTTTATAACTTTAATGCTATTCAATATGAATAATTTTGTTTTTAAATTTTGTGTCAATATGAGATAGTGTGTTTACATGTGAAAAATTACTATATTTTACACACACCACTTCACAGTCACATGAGTTTCACATGTTAAAATTTTTTCATATTACGTTGCTTGCACGACACTACTTCCCTACAAAGGTTTTGTGACACGTTTTCCGAAAGGTAGACTTTTTTCATATGAAACTTTTTTTCAAAGAAAATTTTTTTCACATGTAAATTTTTCATGACTTTTATAACTTTAATGATATTTAATACGAATAATTTTGTTTTTAAATTTTGTGTCAATATGAGATATTGTGTTTACATGTGAAAAATTACTATATTTTACACACACAACTTCACAGTCATATGAGTTTCGCATGTTACAATTTTTTTCATATTACGTTGCTTGTGCAACACTACTTCCATACAAAGGTTTTGTGACACGTTTTCCGAAAGGTAAACTTTTTTCATAAGAAACTTTTTCTCAAATGAAATTTTTTTCACAAGAAAATTTTTATGACTTTTATAACTTTAATGATTTTTAATATGAATAATTTTGTTTTTAAATTTTGTGTCAATATGATTTATTGTGTTTACATGTGAAAAATTACTATATTTTCCACACACCACTTCACAGTCATATGAGTTTCACATGTTACAATTTTTTCATATTACGTTGCTTGCACGACACTACTTCCCTACAAAGGTTTTCTGACACGTTTTCCGAAAGGTAGACTTTTTTCATAAGAAACTTTTTCTCAAATGAAATTTTATTCACAAGAAAATTTGTATGACTTTTATAACTTTAATGATATTTAATACGAATAATTTTGTTTTTAAATTTTGTGTCAATATGAGATATTGTGTTTACATGTGAAAAATTACTATATTTTACACACACAACTTCACAGTCATATGAGTTTCGCATGTTACAATTTTTTTCATATTACGTTGCTTGTGCAACACTACTTCCATACAAAGGTTTTGTGACACGTTTTCCGAAAGGTAAACTTTTTTCATATGAAACTTTTTTTCAAAGAAAATTTTTTTCACATGTAAATTTTTCATGACTTTTATAACTTTAATGATATTTAATACGAATAATTTTGTTTTTAAATTTTGTGTCAATATGAGATATTGTGTTTACATGTGAAAAATTACTATATTTTACACACACAACTTCACAGTCATATGAGTTTCACATGTTACAATTTTTTCATATATCGCTGCTTGCGCGACACTACTTCCCTACAAAGGTTTTGTGACACGTTTTCCGAAAGGTAGCCTTATTTCATATAGAAATTTTCTCAAATAAAATTTTTTTGCATGTAAATTTTTTATTTCTTAAGCAATTTATTTCACATGTGATAATTATATCTCTTATGAATATATCAAAATGATATAGTTTTAACATGTGCAACATTTTTTTTGAGACACACTTGTATTGATTACCATCTTGCAATATTGCATTATGTTGCATTAATTTAATAATAAAACATTTAACTTCAATATTTTATCAATCCATATAATATGTGACCAATGCCGGCAATATATTACTCCACGGTCATATGAATTTCATATGTAAAATTTTTATCATATAACATGCCTTGCGCGACGCCGCTCCCCTATAGAGGTTTTGTGACACGTTTTCCGAAAGGTAGCCTTTTTTTTCATATTACGATGCTTGCGCGACACTACTTCCCTATAAAGGTTTTCTGACACGTTTTCCGAAAGGTAGATTTTTTTCATAAGAAACTTTTTCTCAAATGAAATTTTATTCACAAGAAAATTTGTATGACTTTTATAACTTTAATGATATTCAATATGAATAATTTTGTTTTTAAATTTTGTGTCAATATGATTTATTGTGTTTACATGTGAAAAATTACTATATTTTCCACACACCACTTCACAGTCATATGAGTTTCACATGTTACAATTTTTCTATATTACGATGCTTGCGCGACAGCACTTCCCTACAAAGGTTTTCTGACACGTTTTCCGAAAGGTAGACTTTTTTCATAAGAAAATTTTTCTCAAATGAAATTTTTTTCACAAGAAAATTTTTATGACTTTTATAACTTTAATGCTATTCAATATGAATAATTTTGTTTTTAGATTTTGTGTCAATATGAGATAGTGTGTTTACATGTGAAAAATTACTATATTTTACACACACAACTTCACAGTCATATGAGTTTCACATGTTAAAATTTGTTCATATTACGTTGCTTGCGCGACACTACTTCCCTACAAAGGTTTTGTGACACGTTTTCCGAGAGGTGACTTTTTTTTATATGGAACTTTTTCTCAAATGAAATTTTTTTCACATGCAAAATTTGCATGAATTTTATAAATTTTATGATATTCAATATGAATAATTTTGTTTTTAAATTTTGTGTCAATATGAGATATTGTGTTTACATGTGAAAAATTACTATATTTTACTCACACAACTTCACAGTCATATGAGTTTCACATGTTAAAATTTTTTCATATTACGTTGCTTGCGCGACACTACTTCCCTACAAAGGTTTTGTGACACGTTTTCCGAAATGTTGTCTTTTTTCATATAGAAATTATCTCACATAAAATGTTTCTTGCATGTAAATTTTTTATTTCTTAAGCAATTTATTTCACATGTGATGGTTATAACTCTTATGAATATATCAAAATGATATAGTTTTAACATGTAAAATATTTTTTTTGAGACACACTTGTATTGAGTACCATCTTGCAATAAAGCATTTTGTTGCATTAATCTTAATATATATAAATCTCGTGTCACAATGTTTGTCCTCAATGGACTCCTAAACCACTTAACCGATTATATTAAAATTCGCACATCATGTGCAGTTCGATCTAACTTGAGAGATAGGATAGTTTAAATCTCAAATTATGGTCGCAATTTTAATTTATTGCTAATTATTTGTCTGTTATTATTTGACAAAGGTTGGCAGCACGCTCGATTGAAGCTTGCTATTAATCGATAAACTGCAATCGGAATATTAGCCCCCCCCCACACACACACATACTGAAGAGATAGACACACTCACTCACACAAACACAGACACGGACGAGAGGAAAGCCGACATGGAAACACACGTATTGTTGTTGTGCTAACGGTATTTACTATATTTTAGTAAAAAAAAGAAAAAACAAAAACAGTCACTTGATCGTTTTTTGTAGAACTGCAACCAAATACGCAATGCATTAAACTACCAGACAATTTTTGCACTGTTGTTCAGGATAAAAATGAATTGATTCAGAGTATTTTCCCGGATATACAGAATAATTATTTGAATCATGAATGGCTTAGTCAACGGTCGATTTTGGCAGCCAAAAACGTTGATGTTGACGAAATTAACTTCCAGATACAACAGTTTTTACCAGGCGATCTGATGTCTTTTAAATCAATCGATACTGTTGTTGATGAAAATGAAAGTGTAAATTTTCCGATTGAATTTTTAAATTCATTAGATATCCCTGGAATGCCACCACATAATCTTCGATTAAAGATTGGTTCCCCTTTTATTCTCCTCCGTAATTTGAATCCACCTCAATTATGTAACGGTACGCGTTTGGTCATCAAAAAGATCACCGGAAACATTCTTGAAGCAACCATTTTGGCTGGGAAGTTTAAAGGAAAAGTGGTCCTGCTGCCACGTATTCCGATGATACCATCAGATTCTACCATACCCTTCAAAAAGCAACAGTTTCCAATTCGTTTAGCTTTCGCCATGTCTATAAATAAATCTCAAGGTCAAACAATATATTAAGATAAGATTAAAAGTTTAAGACTGTCTGCCTAGCCTACCTCATTCATGAGTTTAAGCGTCACATGTTATTGACTGTATTATACTGTAATATACTTATATTTGTTATAAAATTAAATGGAAATAAGAAATCTGATAAATTTTTATTTTGTATCTATTGATTTATGCTTAATATCAAGTGTAAGAACATTTTAATTAATTTTGTTCAACGTACTTCCCCTTCCAGTGAATTTGTATACCAACATCAACATTTTCGTCTTTGTTCGTAAATAATTTCATTGTACTAAAGGGTTATAGTAGTAGAAAGTCAAATAAGGAGATCACCATATTTTTTTACAAATACCATCTGTGTGAAAAAGCATAGTGGACTCCGTGACTGATGTTCTCTTATTGTTCCTCTTAGATTGTTTACTATAATGTAATATAACAAAAACTTTAGCCACAGCAACGCGTGGCCGGGTCAGCTAGTTTAATAATAAAACATTTAGCTTCATTATTTTATCATTCCATATAATATGTGTCCTATGCCGGCAATATATTACTCAACGATCATATGAATTTCATATGTGAAATTTTTTTCATATAACATGCCTTGCGCGACGCTACTTCCCTATAGAGGTTTTGTGACACGTTTTCAGAAAGATAGCCTTTTTTCATATAGAAATTTTCTCAAATAAAAATTTTTATTGCATGTAAATTTTTTATTTCTTAAGCAATTTATTTCACATTTGATAATTATAGCTCTTATGAATATATCGAAATGATGTAGTTTTAATATGTGAATCATTTTTTTTGGAGACACACTTGTATTGAGTACCATCTTGCAATATAGCATTTTGTTGCATTAATTTAATAATAAAACATTTAAATTCAATATTTTATCAATCCATATAATATGTGACCTATGCCGGCAACATATTACTCATCGGTCATATGAATTTCATATGTGACATTTTTTTCATATAACATGCCTTGCGCGAAACCACTTCCGTATAGAGGTTTTGTGACACGTTTTCCGAGAGGCGACTTTTTTTAATATGGATCTTTTTCTCAAATGAAATTTTTTTCACTTGCAAAATTTGAATGAATTTTATAAATTTTGAGATATTCAATTTGAATAATTTTGTTTTAAAATTTTGTGTCAATATGAGATAGTGTGTTTACATGTGAAAAATTACTATATTTTACACACACCACTTCACAGTCACATGAGTTTCACATGTTAAAATTTTTTCATATTACGATGCTTACGCGACACTGCTTCCCTACAAAGGTTTTGTGACACGTTTTCCGAAAAGTAGACTTTTTTCATATGAAACTTTTTTTCAAAGAAAATTTTTTCACAAGAAAATTTTTCATTACTTTTATAACTTTAATGATATTCAATACGAATAATTTTGTTTTTAAATTTTGTGTCAATATGAGATATTGTGTTTACATGTGAAAAATTACTATATTTTACACACACAACTTCACAGTCATATGAGTTTCGCATGTTAAAATTTTTTCATATTACGTTGCTTGCGCGACACTACTTCTCTACAAAGGTTTTGTGACACGTTTTCCGAAAGGTAGTCTTTTTTCATATAGAAATTATCTCAAACAAAATTTTTTTTGCATGTAAGTTTTTTATTTCTTAAGCAATTTATTTCACATGTGATGGTTATAACTCTTATGAATATATCAAAATGATGTAGTTTTAACATGTGAAATATTTTTTTTGAGTCACACTTGTATTGAGTACCATCTTGCATTAGTTTAATAATAAAACATTTTACTTTAATATTTTATCAATCCATATAATATGTGACATATGCCGGCAATATATTACTCCACGGTCATATGAATTTCATATGTGAAATTTTTTTCATATAACATGCCTTGCGCGACGCTACTTACCCATAGAGGTTTTGTGACACGTTTTCAGAAAGGTAGCCTTTTTTCATATAGAAATTTTCTCAAATAAAACTTTTTTTGCAAGTAAATTTTTTATTTCTTAAGCAATATATTTCACATGTGATTATTATAGCTCTTATGAATATATCAAAATGATTTAGTTTTAACATGTGAAACATTTTTTTTGAGACACACTTGTATTGAGTACCATCTTGCAATATAGCATTATGTTGCATTAATTTAATAATTAAATATTTAACTTCAATATTTTATCAATCCATATAATATGTGACAAATGCCGGCAACATATTACTCATCGGTCATATGAATTTCAAATGTGACATTTTTTTCATATAACATGCCTTGCGCGACACCAGGTTTTGTGACACGTTTTCCGAAAGGTGATTTTTTTTCATATGAAACTTTTTCTCAAATGAAATTTTTTTCACATGTGTAATTTGCGTGAGTTTTATAAATTTTATGATATTCAATATGAATAATTTTGTTTTTAAATTTTGTGTCAATATGAGATATTGTGTTTACATGTGAAAAATTACTATATTTTACACACACCACTTCACAGTCATATGCGTTTCACATGTTACAATTTTTTCATATTACGTTGCTTGCACGAGACTACTTCCCTACAAAGGTTTTGTGACACGTTTTCCGAAAGGTAGTCTTTTTTCATATAGAAATTTTCTCAAATAAAATTTTTTTTGCATGTACATTTTTTATTTCTTAAGCAATTTATTTCACATGTGATAATTATATCTCTTATGAATATATCAAAATGATATAGTTTTAACATGTGCAACATTTTTTTTGAGACACACTTGTATTGATTACCATCTTGCAATATTGCATTATGTTGCATTAATTTAATAATAAAACATTTACCTTCAATATTTTATCAATCCATATAATATCTGACCAATGCCGGCAATAAATTACTCCACGGTCATAAAAATTTCATATGTGAAATTTTTTTCATATAACATGCCTTGCGCGACGCCGCTCCCCTATAGAGGTTTTGTGACACGTTTTCCGAAAGGTTGCCTTTTTTTCATATTACGATGCTTGCGCGACACTACTTCCCTACAAAGGTTTTCTGACATGTTTTCCGAAAGGTAGACTTTTTTCATTAAAAACTTTTTCTCAAATGAAATTTTATTCACAAGAAAATTTGTATGACTTTTATAACTTTAATGATATTCAATATGAATAACTTTGTTTTTAAATTTTGTGTCAATATGATTTATTGTGTTTACATGTGAAAAATTACTATATTTTACACACACCACTTCACAGTCATATGAGTTTCACATGTTACAATTTTTTCATATTTCGTTGCTTGGGCGACACTACTTCCCTACAAAGGTTTTGTGACACGTTTTCCGAATGGTAGTCTTTTTTCATATAGAAATTTTCTCAAATAAAATTTTTCTTGCATGTAAATTTTTTATTTCTTAAGCAATTTATTTCACATGTGATGGTTATAACTCTTATGAATATATCAAAATGATATAGTTTTAACATGTAAAATATTTTTTTTGAGACACACTTGTATTGAGTACCATCTTGCAATATAGCATTTTGTTGCATTAATTTAATAATAAAACATTTAACTTCATTATTTTATCAATCCATATAATATGTGTCCTATGCCGGCAATATATTACTCCACGATCATATGAATTTCATATGTGAAATTATTTTCATATAAGATGCCTTGCGCGACGCCGCTCCCCTATAGAGGTTTTGTGACACGTTTTCCGAAAGGTAGCCTTTTTTCATATAGAAATTATCTCAAATAAAATTTTTTTTGCATGTACATTTTTTATTTCTTAAGCAATTTATTTCACATGTGAAATTTTTAACTCTTATGAATATATTAAAATGATGAAGTTTTAATATGAAAACATTTTTTTTGGAGACACACTTGTATTGAGTACCATCTTGCAATATAGCATTTTGTTGCATTAATTTAATAATAAAACATTTAACTTCATTATTTTATCAATCCATATAATATGTGACAAATGCCGGCAACATATTACTCATCGGTCATATGAATTTCAAATGTGACATTTTTTTCATATAACATGCCTTGCGCGACACCAGGTTTTGTGACACGTTTTCCGAAAGGTGACTTTTTTTCATACGAAACTTTTTCTCAAATGAAATTTTTTTCACATGAGTAATTTGCGTGAATTTTATAAATTTAATGATATTCAATATGAATAACTTTGTTTTTAAATTTTGTGTCAATATGATTTATTGTGTTTACATGTGAAAAATTACTATATTTTACACACACCACTTCACAGTCATATGAGTTTCACATGTTACAATTTTTTCATATTTCGTTGCTTGGGCGACACTACTTCCCTACAAAGGTTTTGTGACACGTTTTCCGAATGGTAGTCTTTTTTCATATAGAAATTTTCTCAAATAAAATTTTTCTTGCATGTAAATTTTTTATTTCTTAAGCAATTTATTTCACATGTGATAATTATATCTCTTATGAATATATCAAAATGATATAGTTTTAACATGTGCAACATTTTTTTTGAGACACACTTGTATTGATTACCATCTTGCAATATTGCATTATGTTGCATTAATTTAATAATAAAACATTTACCTTCAATATTTTATCAATCCATATAATATCTGACCAATGCCGGCAATAAATTACTCCACGGTCATAAAAATTTCATATGTGAAATTTTTTTCATATAACATGCCTTGCGCGACGCCGCTCCCCTATAGAGGGTTTGTGATACGTTTTCCGAAAGGTAGCCTTTTTTTCATATGGAACTTTTTCTCAAATTTGCGTGAATTTTATAACTTTAATGATATTCAATATGAATAATTTTGTTTTTAAATTTTGTGTCAATATGAGATAGTGTGTTTACATGTGAAAAATTACCATATCTTACACACACCACTTCACAGTCACATGAGTTTCACATGTTACAATTTTTTCATATTTCGTTGCTTGTGCGACACTACTTCCCTACAAAGGTTTTGTGACACGTTTTCCGAAAGGTAGACTTTTTTCATATGAAACTTTTTTTTCAAAGAAAATTGTTTTCACATGTAAATTTTTCATGACTTTTATAACTTTAATGATATTCAATACGAATAATTTTGTTTTTAAATTTTGTGTCAATATGAGATATTGTGTTTACATGTGAAAAATTACTATATTTTACACACACAACTTCACAGTCATATGAGTTTCGCATGTTACAATTTTTCATATTACGTTGCTTGCGCGACACTACTTCCCTACAAAGGTTTTGTGACACGTTTTCCGAAAGGTAGTCTTTTTTCATATAGAAATAATCTCAAACAAAATTTTTTTTGCATGTAAATTTTTTATTTCTTAAGCAATTTATTTCACATGTGATAATTATAACTCTTATGAATATATCAAAATTATGTAGTTTTAATATGTGAAACATTTTTTTTGGAGACACACTTGTATTGTATACCATCTTGCAATATAGCATTTTGTTGCATTAATTTAATAGTAAAACATTTAACTTCAATATGTTATCAATCCATATAATATGTGACCTATGCCGGCAACATATTACTCCACGGTCATATGAATTTCATATGTGAAATTTTTTTCAAATAACATGCCTTGCGCGAAACCACTTCCGTATAGAGGTTTTGTAACACGTTTTCCGAGAGGCGACTTTTTTTCATATGGATCTTTTTCTCAAATGAAATTTTTTTCACTTGCAAAATTTGCATGAATTTTATAAATTTTGTGATATTCAATATGAATAATTTTGTTTTTAAATTTTGTGTCAATATGAGATATTGTGTTTTCATCTGAAAAACGACTATATTTTACACACACCACTTCACAGTCATATGAGTTTCACATGTTACAATTTTTTCATATTTCGTTGCTTGCGCGACCCTACTTCCTTATAAAGGTTTTGTGACACGTTTTCCGAAAGGTAGCCTTTTTTCATCTAGAAATTTTCTCAAATAAAATTTTTTTTCACATGTTAATTTTATATTTCTTAAGCAATTTATTTCACAAGTGAAATTTATAACTCTTATGAATATATCAAATTGATGTAGTTTTAATATGTGAAACATTTTTTTTTGAGACACACTTGTATTGAGTACCATCTTGCAAAAAAGCATTTTGTTGCATTAATTTAATAATAGAACATTTAACTTCATTATTTTATCAATCCATATAATATGTGACAAATGCCGGCAACATATTACTCATCGGTCATATGAATTTCAAATGTGACATTTTTTTCATATAACATGCCTTGCGCGACACCAGGTTTTGTGACACGTTTTCCGAAAGGTGACTTTTTTTCATACGAAACTTTTTCTCAAATGAAATTTTTTTCACATGAGTAATTTGCGTGAATTTTATAAATTTAATGATATTCAATATGAATAATTTTGTTTTTAAATTTTGTGTCAATATGAGATATTGTGTTTACATGTGAAAAATTACTATATTTTACACACATCACTTCACAGTCATATGCGTTTCACATGTTACAATTTTTTCATATTTCGTTGCTTGCGCGACCCTACTTCCTTATAAAGGTTTTGTGACACGTTTTCCGAAAGGTAGCCTTTTTTCATATAGAAATTTTCTCAAATAAAACTTTTTTTGCATGTAAATTTTGTATTTCTTAAGCAATATATTTCACATGTTATAATTATAGCTCTTATGAATATATCAAAATGATATAGTTTTAACATGTGAAACATTTTTTTTGAGACACACTTGTATTGAGTACCATCTTGCAATATAGCATTATGTTGCATTAATTTAATAATAAAATATTTAACTTCAATATTTTATCAATCCATATAATATGTGACCTATGCCGGCAACATATTACTCATCGGTCATATGATATTCAAATGTGACATTTTTTTCATATAACATGCCTTGCGCGACACCAGGTTTTGTGACACGTTTTCCGAAAGGTGACTATTTTTCATATGAAACTTTTTCTCAAATGAAATTTTTTTCACATGTGTAATTTGCGTGAGTTTTATAAATTTTATGATATTCAATATGAATAATTTTTTTTTAAATTTTGTGTCAATATGAGATATTGTGTTTACATGTGAAAAATTACTATATTTTACACACACCACTTCACAGTCATATGCGTTTCACATGCTACAATTTTTTCATATTACGTTGCTTGCACGACACTACTTCCCTACAAAGGTTTTGTGACACGTTTTCCGAGAGGTGACTTTTTTCATATGGAACTTTTTCTCAAATGAAATTTTTTTCACATGCAAAATTTGCATGAATTTTATAAATTTTATGATATTCAATATGAATAATTTTGTTTTTAAATTTTGTGTCAATATGATTCATTGTATTTACATGTGAACAATTACAATATTTTACACACACCACTTCACAGTCATATGAGTTTCACATGTTACAATTTTTTCATATTACGTTGCTTGCGCGACACTACTTCCCTACAAAGGCTTTGTGACACGTTTTCCGAAAGGTAGACTTTTTTCATAAGAAACTTTTTCTCAAATGAAATTTTTTTCACAAGAAAATTTTTGTGACTTTTATAACTTTAATGATATTCAATATGAATAATTTTGTATTTAAATTTTGTGTCAATATGAGATATTGTGTTTACATGTGAAAAATTACTATATTTTACACACACAACTTCACAGTCATATGAGTTTCGCATGTTACAATTTTTTCATATTACGTTGCTTGCGCGACACTACTTCCCTACAAAGGTTTTGTGACACGTTTTCCGAAAGGTAGACTTTTTTCATATGAAACTTTTTTTCAAAGAACATTTTTTTCACATGTAAATTTTTCATGACTTTTATAACTTTAATGATATTCAATATGAATAATTTTGTTTTTAAATTTTGTGTCAATATGAGATATTGTGTTTACATGTGAAAAATTACTATATTTTACTCACACAACTTCACAGTCATATGAGTTTCGCATGTTACAATTTTTTCATATTACGTTGCTTGCGCGACACTACTTCCCTACAAAGGTTTTGTGACACGTTTTCCGAAAGGTAGTCTTTTTTCATATAGAAATTTTCTCAAATAAAATTTTCATTGCATGTAAATTTTTTATTTCTTAAGCAATTTATTTCACATGTGATGGTTATAACTCTTATGAATATATCAAAATGATGTAGTTTTAACATGTGAAATATTTTTTTTGAGTCACACTTGTATTGAGTACCATCTTGCAATATAGCATTTTGTTGCATTAATTTAATAATAAAACATTTAAATTCAATATTTTATCAATCCATATAATATGTGACCTATGCCGGCAACATATTACTCATCGGTCATATGAATTTCATATGTGACATTTTTTTCATATAACATGACTTGCGCGAAACCACTTCCGTATAGAGGTATTGTGACACGTTTTCCGAGAGGCAACTTTTTTTAATATGGATCTTTTTCTCAAATGAAATTTTTTTCACTTGCAAAATTTGAATGAATTTTATAAATTTTGTGATATTCAATATGAATAATTTTGTTTTAAAATTTTGTGTCAATATGAGATAGTGTGTTTACATGTGAAAAATTACTATATTTTACACACACCACTTCACAGTCACATGAGTTTCACATGTTAAAATTTTTTCATATTACGATGCTTACGCGACACTACTTCCCTACAAAAGTTTTGTGACACGTTTTCCGAAAAGTAGACTTTTTTCATATGAAACTTTTTTTCAAAGAAAATTTTTTTTCACATGTAAATTTTTCATGACTTTTATAACTTTAATGATATTCAATACGAATAATTTTGTTTTTAAATTTTGTGTCAATATGAGATATTGTGTTTACATGTGAAAAATTACTATATTTTACACACACAACTTCACAGTCATATGAGTTTCGCATGTTACAATTTTTTCATATTACGTTGCTTGCGCGACACTACTTCCCTACAAAGGTTTTGTGACACGTTTTCCGAAAGGTAGTCTTTTTTCATATAGAAATTATCTCAAACAAAATTTTTTTTGCATGTAAATTTTTTATTTCTTAAGCAATTTATTTCACATGTGATGGTTATAACTCTTATGAATATATCAAAATGATGTAGTTTTAACATGTGAAATATTTTTTTTGAGTCACACTTGTATTGAGTACCATCTTGCATTAGTTTAATAATAAAACATTTTACTTCAATATTTTATCAATCCATATAATATGTGACCTATGCCGGCAATATATTACTCCACGGTCATATGAATTTCATATGTAAAATTTTTATCATATTACATGCCTTGCGCGACGCCGCTCCTTTATAGTGGTTTGGACACGTTTTCCGAAAGGTAGCCTTTTTTTTCATATTACGATGCTTGCGCGACACTACTTCCCTACAAAGGTTTTCTGACACTTTTTCCGAAAGGTAGATTTTTTTCATAAGAAATTTTTCTCAAATGAAATTTTATTCACAAGAAAATTTGTATGACTTTTATAACTTTAATGATATTCAATATGAATAATTTTGTTTTTAAATTTTGTGTCAATATGATTTATTGTGTTTACATGTGAAAAATTACTATATTTTTCACACACCACTTCACAGTCATATGAGTTTCACATGTTACAATTTTTCTATATTACGATGCTTGCGCGACAGCACTTCCCTACAAAGGTTTTCTGTAACGTTTTCCGAAAGGTAGACTTTTTTCATAAGAGACTTTTTCTCAAATGAAATTTTTTTCACAAGAAAATTTGTATGACTTTTATAACTTTAATGCTATTCAATATAAATAATTTTGTTTTAGATTTTGTGTCAATATGAGATAGTGTGTTTACGTGTGAAAAATTACTATATTTTACACACACCACTTCAAAGTCACATGAGTTTCACATGTTAAAACTTTTTCATATTACGTTGCTTGCACGACACTACTTCCATACAAAGGTTTTGTGACACGTTTTCCGAAAGGTAGACTTTTTTCATAAAAACTTTTTCTCAAATGAAATTTTTTTCACAAGAAAATTTTTATGACTTTTATAACTTTAATGCTATTCAATATGAATAATTTTGTTTTTAAATTTTGTGTCAATATGAGATAGTGTGTTTACATGTGAAAAATTACTATATTTTACACACACCACTTCACAGTCACATGAGTTTCACATGTTAAAATTTTTTCATATTACGTTGCTTGCACGACACTACTTCCCTACAAAGGTTTTGTGACACGTTTTCCGAAAGGTAGACTTTTTTCATATGAAACTTTTTTTCAAAGAAAATTTTTTTCACATGTAAATTTTTCATGACTTTTATAACTTTAATGATATTTAATACGAATAATTTTGTTTTTAAATTTTGTGTCAATATGAGATATTGTGTTTACATGTGAAAAATTACTATATTTTACACACACAACTTCACAGTCATATGAGTTTCGCATGTTACAATTTTTTTCATATTACGTTGCTTGTGCAACACTACTTCCATACAAAGGTTTTGTGACACGTTTTCCGAAAGGTAAACTTTTTTCATAAGAAACTTTTTCTCAAATGAAATTTTTTTCACAAGAAAATTTTTATGACTTTTATAACTTTAATGATTTTTAATATGAATAATTTTGTTTTTAAATTTTGTGTCAATATGATTTATTGTGTTTACATGTGAAAAATTACTATATTTTCCACACACCACTTCACAGTCATATGAGTTTCACATGTTACAATTTTTTCATATTACGTTGCTTGCACGACACTACTTCCCTACAAAGGTTTTCTGACACGTTTTCCGAAAGGTAGACTTTTTTCATAAGAAACTTTTTCTCAAATGAAATTTTATTCACAAGAAAATTTGTATGACTTTTATAACTTTAATGATATTTAATACGAATAATTTTGTTTTTAAATTTTGTGTCAATATGAGATATTGTGTTTACATGTGAAAAATTACTATATTTTACACACACCACTTCACAGTCACATGAGTTTCACATGTTAAAATTTTTTCATATTACGATGCTTACGCGACACTACTTCCCTACAAAAGTTTTGTGACACGTTTTCCAAAAAATAGTAGACTTTTTTCATATGAAACTTTTTTTCAAAGAAAATTTTTTTTCACATGTAAATTTTTCATGACTTTTATAACTTTAATGATATTCAATACGAATAATTTTGTTTTTAAATTTTGTGTCAATATGAGATATTGTGTTTACATGTGAAAAATTACTATATTTTACACACACAACTTCACAGTCATATGAGTTTCGCATGTTACAATTTTTTCATATTACGTTGCTTGCGCGACACTACTTCCCTACAAAGGTTTTGTGACACGTTTTCCGAAAGGTAGTCTTTTTTCATATAGAAATTATCTCAAACAAAATTTTTTTTGCATGTAAATTTTTTATTTCTTAAGCAATTTATTTCACATGTGATGGTTATAACTCTTATGAATATATCAAAATGATGTAGTTTTAACATGTGAAATATTTTTTTTGAGTCACACTTGTATTGAGTACCATCTTGCATTAGTTTAATAATAAAACATTTTACTTCAATATTTTATCAATCCATATAATATGTGACCTATGCCGGCAATATATTACTCCACGGTCATATGAATTTCATATGTAAAATTTTTATCATATTACATGCCTTGCGCGACGCCGCTCCTTTATAGTGGTTTGGACACGTTTTCCGAAAGGTAGCCTTTTTTTTCATATTACGATGCTTGCGCGACACTACTTCCCTACAAAGGTTTTCTGACACTTTTTCCGAAAGGTAGATTTTTTTCATAAGAAATTTTTCTCAAATGAAATTTTATTCACAAGAAAATTTGTATGACTTTTATAACTTTAATGATATTCAATATGAATAATTTTGTTTTTAAATTTTGTGTCAATATGATTTATTGTGTTTACATGTGAAAAATTACTATATTTTTCACACACCACTTCACAGTCATATGAGTTTCACATGTTACAATTTTTCTATATTACGATGCTTGCGCGACAGCACTTCCCTACAAAGGTTTTCTGTAACGTTTTCCGAAAGGTAGACTTTTTTCATAAGAGACTTTTTCTCAAATGAAATTTTTTTCACAAGAAAATTTGTATGACTTTTATAACTTTAATGCTATTCAATATAAATAATTTTGTTTTAGATTTTGTGTCAATATGAGATAGTGTGTTTACGTGTGAAAAATTACTATATTTTACACACACCACTTCAAAGTCACATGAGTTTCACATGTTAAAACTTTTTCATATTACGTTGCTTGCACGACACTACTTCCATACAAAGGTTTTGTGACACGTTTTCCGAGAGGTGACTTTTTTTTATATGGAACTTTTTCTCAAATGAAATTTTTTTCACATGCAAAATTTGCATGAATTTTATAAATTTTATGATATTCAATATGAATAATTTTGTTTTTAAATTTTGTGTCAATATGAGATATTGTGTTTACATGTGAAAAATTACTATATTTTACTCACACAACTTCACAGTCATATGAGTTTCACATGTTAAAATTTTTTCATATTACGTTGCTTGCGCGACACTACTTCCCTACAAAGGTTTTGTGACACGTTTTCCGAAATGTTGTCTTTTTTCATATAGAAATTATCTCACATAAAATGTTTCTTGCATGTAAATTTTTTATTTCTTAAGCAATTTATTTCACATGTGATGGTTATAACTCTTATGAATATATCAAAATGATATAGTTTTAACATGTAAAATATTTTTTTTGAGACACACTTGTATTGAGTACCATCTTGCAATAAAGCATTTTGTTGCATTAATCTTAATATATATAAATCTCGTGTCACAATGTTTGTCCTCAATGGACTCCTAAACCACTTAACCGATTATATTAAAATTCGCACATCATGTGCAGTTCGATCTAACTTGAGAGATAGGATAGTTTAAATCTCAAATTATGGTCGCAATTTTAATTTATTGCTAATTATTTGTCTGTTATTATTTGACAAAGGTTGGCAGCACGCTCGATTGAAGCTTGCTATTAATCGATAAACTGCAATCGGAATATTAGCCCCCCCCACACACACACATACTGAAGAGATAGACACACTCACTCACACAAACACAGACACGGACGAGAGGAAAGCCGACATGGAAACACACGTATTGTTGTTGTGCTAACGGTATTTACTATATTTTAGTAAAAAAAAGAAAAAACAAAAACAGTCACTTGATCGTTTTTTGTAGAACTGCAACCAAATACGCAATGCATTAAACTACCAGACAATTTTTGCACTGTTGTTCAGGATAAAAATGAATTGATTCAGAGTATTTTCCCGGATATACAGAATAATTATTTGAATCATGAATGGCTTAGTCAACGGTCGATTTTGGCAGCCAAAAACGTTGATGTTGACGAAATTAACTTCCAGATACAACAGTTTTTACCAGGCGATCTGATGTCTTTTAAATCAATCGATACTGTTGTTGATGAAAATGAAAGTGTAAATTTTCCGATTGAATTTTTAAATTCATTAGATATCCCTGGAATGCCACCACATAATCTTCGATTAAAGATTGGTTCCCCTTTTATTCTCCTCCGTAATTTGAATCCACCTCAATTATGTAACGGTACGCGTTTGGTCATCAAAAAGATCACCGGAAACATTCTTGAAGCAACCATTTTGGCTGGGAAGTTTAAAGGAAAAGTGGTCCTGCTGCCACGTATTCCGATGATACCATCAGATTCTACCATACCCTTCAAAAAGCAACAGTTTCCAATTCGTTTAGCTTTCGCCATGTCTATAAATAAATCTCAAGGTCAAACAATATATTAAGATAAGATTAAAAGTTTAAGACTGTCTGCCTAGCCTACCTCATTCATGAGTTTAAGCGTCACATGTTATTGACTGTATTATACTGTAATATACTTATATTTGTTATAAAATTAAATGGAAATAAGAAATCTGATAAATTTTTATTTTGTATCTATTGATTTATGCTTAATATCAAGTGTAAGAACATTTTAATTAATTTTGTTCAACGTACTTCCCCTTCCAGTGAATTTGTATACCAACATCAACATTTTCGTCTTTGTTCGTAAATAATTTCATTGTACTAAAGGGTTATAGTAGTAGAAAGTCAAATAAGGAGATCACCATATTTTTTTACAAATACCATCTGTGTGAAAAAGCATAGTGGACTCCGTGACTGATGTTCTCTTATTGTTCCTCTTAGATTGTTTACTATAATGTAATATAACAAAAACTTTAGCCACAGCAACGCGTGGCCGGGTCAGCTAGTTTAATAATAAAACATTTAGCTTCATTATTTTATCATTCCATATAATATGTGTCCTATGCCGGCAATATATTACTCAACGATCATATGAATTTCATATGTGAAATTTTTTTCATATAACATGCCTTGCGCGACGCTACTTCCCTATAGAGGTTTTGTGACACGTTTTCAGAAAGATAGCCTTTTTTCATATAGAAATTTTCTCAAATAAAAATTTTTATTGCATGTAAATTTTTTATTTCTTAAGCAATTTATTTCACATTTGATAATTATAGCTCTTATGAATATATCGAAATGATGTAGTTTTAATATGTGAATCATTTTTTTTGGAGACACACTTGTATTGAGTACCATCTTGCAATATAGCATTTTGTTGCATTAATTTAATAATAAAACATTTAAATTCAATATTTTATCAATCCATATAATATGTGACCTATGCCGGCAACATATTACTCATCGGTCATATGAATTTCATATGTGACATTTTTTTCATATAACATGCCTTGCGCGAAACCACTTCCGTATAGAGGTTTTGTGACACGTTTTCCGAGAGGCGACTTTTTTTAATATGGATCTTTTTCTCAAATGAAATTTTTTTCACTTGCAAAATTTGAATGAATTTTATAAATTTTGAGATATTCAATTTGAATAATTTTGTTTTAAAATTTTGTGTCAATATGAGATAGTGTGTTTACATGTGAAAAATTACTATATTTTACACACACCACTTCACAGTCACATGAGTTTCACATGTTAAAATTTTTTCATATTACGATGCTTACGCGACACTGCTTCCCTACAAAGGTTTTGTGACACGTTTTCCGAAAAGTAGACTTTTTTCATATGAAACTTTTTTTCAAAGAAAATTTTTTCACAAGAAAATTTTTCATGACTTTTATAACTTTAATGATATTCAATACGAATAATTTTGTTTTTAAATTTTGTGTCAATATGAGATATTGTGTTTACATGTGAAAAATTACTATATTTTACACACACAACTTCACAGTCATATGAGTTTCGCATGTTAAAATTTTTTCATATTACGTTGCTTGCGCGACACTACTTCTCTACAAAGATTTTGTGACACGTTTTCCGAAAGGTAGTCTTTTTTCATATAGAAATTATCTCAAACAAAATTTTTTTTGCATGTAAGTTTTTTATTTCTTAAGCAATTTATTTCACATGTGATGGTTATAACTCTTATGAATATATCAAAATGATGTAGTTTTAACATGTGAAATATTTTTTTTGAGTCACACTTGTATTGAGTACCATCTTGCATTAGTTTAATAATAAAACATTTTACTTCAATATTTTATCAATCCATATAATATGTGACATATGCCGGCAATATATTACTCCACGGTCATATGAATTTCATATGTGAAATTTTTTTCATATAACATGCCTTGCGCGACGCTACTTACCCATAGAGGTTTTGTGACACGTTTTCAGAAAGGTAGCCTTTTTTCATATAGAAATTTTCTCAAATAAAACTTTTTTTGCAAGTAAATTTTTTATTTCTTAAGCAATATATTTCACATGTGATTATTATAGCTCTTATGAATATATCAAAATGATTTAGTTTTAACATGTGAAACATTTTTTTTGAGACACACTTGTATTGAGTACCATCTTGCAATATAGCATTATGTTGCATTAATTTAATAATTAAATATTTAACTTCAATATTTTATCAATCCATATAATATGTGACAAATGCCGGCAACATATTACTCATCGGTCATATGAATTTCAAATGTGACATTTTTTTCATATAACATGCCTTGCGCGACACCAGGTTTTGTGACACGTTTTCCGAAAGGTGATTTTTTTTCATATGAAACTTTTTCTCAAATGAAATTTTTTTCACATGTGTAATTTGCGTGAGTTTTATAAATTTTATGATATTCAATATGAATAATTTTGTTTTTAAATTTTGTGTCAATATGAGATATTGTGTTTACATGTGAAAAATTACTATATTTTACACACACCACTTCACAGTCATATGCGTTTCACATGTTACAATTTTTTCATATTACGTTGCTTGCACGAGACTACTTCCCTACAAAGGTTTTGTGACACGTTTTCCGAAAGGTAGTCTTTTTTCATATAGAAATTTTCTCAAATAAAATTTTTTTTGCATGTACATTTTTTATTTCTTAAGCAATTTATTTCACATGTGATAATTATATCTCTTATGAATATATCAAA
Source organism: Drosophila immigrans (assembly GCA_963583835.1). Classification (NCBI taxonomy): domain Eukaryota; kingdom Metazoa; phylum Arthropoda; class Insecta; order Diptera; family Drosophilidae; genus Drosophila; species Drosophila immigrans. The sequence goes on from OY757142.1 coordinate 36,411,759, forward strand.
ATGATATAGTTTTAACATGTGCAACATTTTTTTTGAGACACACTTGTATTGATTACCATCTTGCAATATTGCATTATGTTGCATTAATTTAATAATAAAACATTTACCTTCAATATTTTATCAATCCATATAATATCTGACCAATGCCGGCAATAAATTACTCCACGGTCATAAAAATTTCATATGTGAAATTTTTTTCATATAACATGCCTTGCGCGACGCCGCTCCCCTATAGAGGTTTTGTGACACGTTTTCCGAAAGGTTGCCTTTTTTTCATATTACGATGCTTGCGCGACACTACTTCCCTACAAAGGTTTTCTGACATGTTTTCCGAAAGGTAGACTTTTTTCATAAAAAACTTTTTCTCAAATGAAATTTTATTCACAAGAAAATTTGTATGACTTTTATAACTTTAATGATATTCAATATGAATAACTTTGTTTTTAAATTTTGTGTCAATATGATTTATTGTGTTTACATGTGAAAAATTACTATATTTTACACACACCACTTCACAGTCATATGAGTTTCACATGTTACAATTTTTTCATATTTCGTTGCTTGGGCGACACTACTTCCCTACAAAGGTTTTGTGACACGTTTTCCGAATGGTAGTCTTTTTTCATATAGAAATTTTCTCAAATAAAATTTTTCTTGCATGTAAATTTTTTATTTCTTAAGCAATTTATTTCACATGTGATGGTTATAACTCTTATGAATATATCAAAATGATATAGTTTTAACATGTAAAATATTTTTTTTGAGACACACTTGTATTGAGTACCATCTTGCAATATAGCATTTTGTTGCATTAATTTAATAATAAAACATTTAACTTCATTATTTTATCAATCCATATAATATGTGTCCTATGCCGGCAATATATTACTCCACGATCATATGAATTTCATATGTGAAATTATTTTCATATAAGATGCCTTGCGCGACGCCGCTCCCCTATAGAGGTTTTGTGACACGTTTTCCGAAAGGTAGCCTTTTTTCATATAGAAATTATCTCAAATAAAATTTTTTTTGCATGTACATTTTTTATTTCTTAAGCAATTTATTTCACATGTGAAATTTTTAACTCTTATGAATATATTAAAATGATGAAGTTTTAATATGAAAACATTTTTTTTGGAGACACACTTGTATTGAGTACCATCTTGCAATATAGCATTTTGTTGCATTAATTTAAGAATAAAACATTTAACTTCAATATGTTATCAATCCATATAATATGTGACCTATGCCGGCAATATATTACTCCACGGTCATATAAATTTCACATGTAAAATTTTTTTCATATAACATGCCTTGCGCGACGCCACTGCCCTATAGAGGGTTTGTGATACGTTTTCCGAAAGGTAGCCTTTTTTTCATATGGAACTTTTTCTCAAATTTGCGTGAATTTTATAACTTTAATGATATTCAATATGAATAATTTTGTTTTTAAATTTTGTGTCAATATGAGATAGTGTGTTTACATGTGAAAAATTACCATATCTTACACACACCACTTCACAGTCACATGAGTTTCACATGTTACAATTTTTTCATATTTCGTTGCTTGTGCGACACTACTTCCCTACAAAGGTTTTGTGACACGTTTTCCGAAAGGTAGACTTTTTTCATATGAAACTTTTTTTTCAAAGAAAATTGTTTTCACATGTAAATTTTTCATGACTTTTATAACTTTAATGATATTCAATACGAATAATTTTGTTTTTAAATTTTGTGTCAATATGAGATATTGTGTTTACATGTGAAAAATTACTATATTTTACACACACAACTTCACAGTCATATGAATTTCGCATGTTACAATTTTTCATATTACGTTGCTTGCGCGACACTACTTCCCTACAAAGGTTTTGTGACACGTTTTCCGAAAGGTAGTCTTTTTTCATATAGAAATAATCTCAAACAAAATTTTTTTTGCATGTAAATTTTTTATTTCTTAAGCAATTTATTTCACATGTGATAATTATAACTCTTATGAATATATCAAAATTATGTAGTTTTAATATGTGAAACATTTTTTTTGGAGACACACTTGTATTGTATACCATCTTGCAATATAGCATTTTGTTGCATTAATTTAATAGTAAAACATTTAACTTCAATATGTTATCAATCCATATAATATGTGACCTATGCCGGCAACATATTACTCCACGGTCATATGAATTTCATATGTGAAATTTTTTTCATATAACATGCCTTGCGCGACACCAGGTTTTGTGACACGTTTTCCGAAAGGTGACTTTTTTTCATACGAAACTTTTTCTCAAATGAAATTTTTTTCACTTGCAAAATTTGCATGAATTTTATAAATTTTGTGATATTCAATATGAATAATTTTGTTTTTAAATTTTGTGTCAATATGAGATATTGTGTTTTCATCTGAAAAACGACTATATTTTACACACACCACTTCACAGTCATATGAGTTTCACATGTTACAATTTTTTCATATTTCGTTGCTTGCGCGACACTACTTCCCTACAAAGATTTTGTGACACGTTTTCCGAAAGGTAGCCTTTTTTCATCTAGAAATTTTCTCAAATAAAATTTTTTTTCACATGTTAATTTTATATTTCTTAAGCAATTTATTTCACAAGTGAAATTTATAACTCTTATGAATATATCAAATTGATGTAGTTTTAATATGTGAAACATTTTTTTTGGAGACACACTTGTATTGAGTACCATCTTGCAAAAAAGCATTTTGTTGCATTAATTTAATAATAGAACATTTAACTTCATTATTTTATCAATCCATATAATATGTGACAAATGCCGGCAACATATTACTCATCGGTCATATGAATTTCAAATGTGACATTTTTTTCATATAACATGCCTTGCGCGACACCAGGTTTTGTGACACGTTTTCCGAAAGGTGACTTTTTTTCATACGAAACTTTTTCTCAAATGAAATTTTTTTCACATGAGTAATTTGCGTGAATTTTATAAATTTAATGATATTCAATATGAATAATTTTGTTTTTAAATTTTGTGTCAATATGAGATATTGTGTTTACATGTGAAAAATTACTATATTTTACACACATCACTTCACAGTCATATGCGTTTCACATGTTACAATTTTTATTATTACGTTGCTTGCGCGACACTACTTCCCTACAAAGGCTTTGTGACACGTTTTCCGAAAGGTAGACTTTTTTCATAAGAAACTTTTTCTCAAATGAAATTTTTTTCACAAGAAAATTTTTGTGACTTTTATAACTTTAATGATATTCAATATGAATAATTTTGTTTTTAAATTTTGTGTCAATATGAGATATTGTGTTTACATGTGAAAAATTACTATATTTTACACACACAACTTCACAGTCATATGAGTTTCGCATGTTACAATTTTTTCATATTACGTTGCTTGCGCGACACTACTTCCCTACAAAGGTTTTGTGACACGTTTTCCGAAAGGTAGACTTTTTTCATATGAAACTTTTTTTCAAAGAACATTTTTTTCACATGTAAATTTTTCATGACTTTTATAACTTTAATGATATTCAATATGAATAATTTTGTTTTTAAATTTTGTGTCAATATGAGATATTGTGTTTACATGTGAAAAATTACTATATTTTACTCACACAACTTCACAGTCATATGAGTTTCGCATGTTACAATTTTTTCATATTACGTTGCTTGCGCGACACTACTTCCCTACAAAGGTTTTGTGACACGTTTTCCGAAAGGTAGTCTTTTTTCATATAGAAATTTTCTCAAATAAAATTTTCATTGCATGTAAATTTTTTATTTCTTAAGCAATTTGTTTCACATGTGATAATTATAGCTCTTATGAATATATCAAAATGATATAGTTTTAACATGTGAAACATTTTTTTTTGAGACACACTTGTATTGAGTACCATCTTGCGATATAGCATTTTGTTGCATTCATTTATGAATAAAACATTTAACTTCAATATTTTATCAATCCATATAATATGTGACCTATGCCGGCAATATATTACTCCACGATCATATGAATTTCATATGTGAAATTTTTTTCATATAACATGCCTTGCGCGACGCTACTTCCCTATAGAGGTTTTGTGACACGTTTTCCGAAAGGTAGACTTTTTTCATAAGAAACATTTTCTCAAATGAAATTTTTTTGACAAGAAAATTTTTATGACTTTTATAACTTTAATGATATTCAATATGAATAATTTTGTTTTTAAATTTTGTGTCAATATGAGATAGTGTGTTTACATGTGAAAAATTACTATATTTTACACACACCACTTCACAGTCACATGAGTTTCACATGTTAAATTTCTTTCATATAACGTTGCTTGCACGACACTACTTCCCTACAAAGGTTTTGTGACACGTTTTCCGAAAGTTAGACTTTTTTCATATGAAAATTTTTTTCACATGTAAATTTTTCATGACTTTTATAACTTTAATGATATTTAATACGAATAATTTTGTTTTTAAATTTTGTGTCAATATGAGATATTGTGTTTACATGTGAAAAATTACTACATTTTACCCACACAACTTCACAGTCATATGAGTTTCGCATGTTACAATTTTTTCATATTACGTTGCTTGCGCGACACTACTTCCCTACAAAGGTTTTGTGACACGTTTTCAGAAAGGTAGCCTTTTTTCATATAGAAATTTTCTCAAATAAAATTTTTTTTGCATGTAAATTTTTTATTTCTTAAGCAATTTATTTCACATATGATAATTATAGCTCTTATGAATATATCAAAATGATGTAGTTTTAATATGTGAATCATTTTTTTTGGAGACACACTTGCATTGAGTACCATCTTGCAATATAGCATTTTGTTGCATTAATTTAATAATAAATCATTTAAATTCAATATTTTATCAATCCATATAATTTGCGACCTATGCCGGCAACATATTACTCATCGGTCATATGAACTTCATATGTGAAATTTTTTTCATATAACATGCCTTGCGCGAAACCACTTCCTTATAGAGGTTTTGTGACACGTTTTCCGAGAGGCGACTTTTTTTCATATGGATCTTTTTCTCAAATGAAATTTTTTTCACTAGCAAAAATTGCATGAATTTTATAAATTTTGTGATATTCAATATGAATAATTTTGTTTTTAAATTTTGTGTCAATATGAGATATTGTGTTTACATCTGAAAAATGACTAAATTTTACAATACCACTTCACAGTCATATGAGTTTCACATGTTACAATTTTTTCACATTTCGTTGCTTGAGCGACACTACTTCCCTACAAAGGTTTTGTGACACGTTTTCCGAAAGGTAGCCTTTTTTCATCTAGAAATTTTCTCAAATAAAATTTTTTTTCACATGTTAATTTTATATTTCTTAAGTCATTTATTTCACATGTGAAATTTATAACTCTTATGAATATATCAAAATGATGTAGTTTTAATATGTGAAACATTTTTTTTGGAGACACACTTGTATTGAGTACCATCTTGCAATATATCATTTTGTTGCATTAATTTAATAATAAAACATTTTACTTCATTATTTTATCAATCCATATAATATGTGACCTATGCCGGCAACATATTACTCCACGGTCATATGAATTTCATATGTGAAATTTTTTTCAAATATCATGCCTTGCGCGACACCATTCCTCCATAGAGGTTATGTGACACGTTTTCCGAAAGGTGACCATTTTTCATATGAAACTTTTTCTCAAAGGAAATTTTTTTCATATGCAAAATTTGCATGACTTTTATAAATTTTATGATATTCAATATGAATAATTTTGTTTTTAAATTTTGTGTCAATATGATTCATTGTATTTACATGTGAACAATTACTATATTTTACACACACCACTTCACAGTCATATGAGTTTCACATGTTACAATTTTTTCATATTACGTTGCTTGCGCGACACTACTTCCCTACAAAGGTTTTGTGACACGTTTTCCGAAAGGTAGACTTTTTTCATAAGAAACTTTTTCTCAAATGAAATTTTTTTCACAAGAAAATTTTTGTGACTTTTATAACTTTAATGATATTCAATATGACCGACCCTACTTCCCTACAAAGGTTTTGTGACACGTTTTCAGAAAGGTAGCCTTTTTTCATATAGAAATTTTCTCAAATAAAATTTTTATTGCATGTTAATTTTATATTTCTTAAGCAATTTATTTCACATGTGATGGTTATAACTCTTATGAATATATCAAAATTATGTAGTTTTAACATGTGAAATATTTTTTTTGAGACACACTTGTATTGAGTACCATCTTGCTATATAGCATTTTGTTGCATTAGTTTAATAATAAAACATTTTACTTCAATATTTTATCAATCCATATAATATGTGACCTATGCCGGCAATATATTACTCCACGGTCATATGAATTTCATATGTGAAATTTTTTTCATATAACATGCCTTGCGCGACGCTACTTCCCTATAGAGGTTTTGTGACACGTTTTCAGAAAGGTAGCCTTTATTCATATAGAAATTTTCTCAAATAAAATTTTTTTTGCATGTAAATTTTTTATTTCTTAAGCAATTTATTTCACATGAATATATCAAAATGATATAGTTTTAACATGTGAAACATTTTTTTTTGAGACACACTTGTATTGATTACCATCTTGCAATATAGCATTTTGTTGCATTAATTTAATAATAAAACATTTAACTTCATTATTTTATCAATACATATAATATGTGTCCTATGCCGGCAATATATTACTCCACGATCATATGAATTTCATATGTGAAATTATTTTCATATAACATGCCTTGCGCCACGCCACTCCCCTATACAGGTTTTGTGACACGTTTTCCGAAAGGTAGCCTTTATTCATATAGAAATTTTCTCAAATAAAATTTTTCTTGCATGTAAATTTTTTATTTCTTAAGCAATTTATGTCACATGTGAAATTTAAAACTCTTATGAATATATCAAAATGATGTAGTTTTAATATGTGAAACATTTTTTTTGGAGACACACTTGTATTGAGTACCATCTTGCAATATAGCATTTTGTTGCAATAATTTAATAGTAAAACATTTAACGTCATTATTTTATCAATCCATATAATATGTGACAAATGCCGGCAACATATTACGCATCGGTCATATGAACTTCATATGTGAAATTTTTTTCAAATATCATGCCTTGCGCGACACCACTCCTCCATAGAGGTTTTGTGACACGTTTTCCGAAAGGTGACCATTTTTCATATGAAACTTTTTCTCAAAGGAAATTTTTTTCATATGCAAAATTTGCAATGCTTTTATAAATTTTATGATATTCAATATGAATAATTTTGTTTTTAAATTTTGAGTCAATATGATTCATTGTATTTACAAGTGAAAAAATACTATATTTTACACACACCACTTCACTGTTATATGAGTTTCACATTTTACAATTTTTTCATATTTCGTTGCTTGCGCAACCCTACTTCCCTATAAAGGTTTTGTGACACGTTTTCCGAAAGGTAGTCTTTTTTCATATAGAAATTTTCTCAAATAAAATTTTTTTTCACATGTTAATTTTATATTTCTTAAGTCATTTATTTCACATGTGAAATTTATAACTCTTATGAATATATCAAAATGATGTAGTTTTAATATGTGAAACATTTTTTTTTGAGACACACTTGTATTGAGTACCATCTTGCTATATAGCATTTTGTTGCATTAGTTTAATAATAAAACATTTAACTTCAATATGTTATCAATCCATATAATATGTGACCTATGCCGGCAATATATTACTCCACGGTCATATAAATTTCACATGTAAAATTTTTTTCATATAACATGCCTTGCGCGACGCCACTGCCCTATAGAGGGTTTGTGATACGTTTTCCGAAAGGTAGCCTTTTTTTCATATGGAACTTTTTCTCAAATTTGCGTGAATTTTATAACTTTAATGATATTCAATATGAATAATTTTGTTTTTAAATTTTGTGTCAATATGAGATAGTGTGTTTACATGTGAAAAATTACCATATCTTACACACACCACTTCACAGTCACATGAGTTTCACATGTTACAATTTTTTCATATTTCGTTGCTTGTGCGACACTACTTCCCTACAAAGGTTTTGTGACACGTTTTCCGAAAGGTAGACTTTTTTCATATGAAACTTTTTTTTCAAAGAAAATTGTTTTCACATGTAAATTTTTCATGACTTTTATAACTTTAATGATATTTAATACGAATAATTTTGTTTTTAAATTTTGTGTCAATATGAGATATTGTGTTTACATGTGAAAAATTACTACATTTTACCCACACAACTTCACAGTCATATGAGTTTCGCATGTTACAATTTTTTCATATTACGTTGCTTGCGCGACACTACTTCCCTACAAAGGTTTTGTGACACGTTTTCAGAAAGGTAGCCTTTTTTCATATAGAAATTTTCTCAAATAAAATTTTTTTTGCATGTAAATTTTTTATTTCTTAAGCAATTTATTTCACATATGATAATTATAGCTCTTATGAATATATCAAAATGATGTAGTTTTAATATGTGAATCATTTTTTTTGGAGACACACTTGCATTGAGTACCATCTTGCAATATAGCATTTTGTTGCATTAATTTAATAATAAATCATTTAAATTCAATATTTTATCAATCCATATAATTTGCGACCTATGCCGGCAACATATTACTCATCGGTCATATGAACTTCATATGTGAAATTTTTTTCATATAACATGCCTTGCGCGAAACCACTTCCTTATAGAGGTTTTGTGACACGTTTTCCGAGAGGCGACTTTTTTTCATATGGATCTTTTTCTCAAATGAAATTTTTTTCACTAGCAAAAATTGCATGAATTTTATAAATTTTGTGATATTCAATATGAATAATTTTGTTTTTAAATTTTGTGTCAATATGAGATATTGTGTTTACATCTGAAAAATGACTAAATTTTACAATACCACTTCACAGTCATATGAGTTTCACATGTTACAATTTTTTCACATTTCGTTGCTTGAGCGACACTACTTCCCTACAAAGGTTTTGTGACACGTTTTCCGAAAGGTAGCCTTTTTTCATCTAGAAATTTTCTCAAATAAAATTTTTTTTCACATGTTAATTTTATATTTCTTAAGTCATTTATTTCACATGTGAAATTTATAACTCTTATGAATATATCAAAATGATGTAGTTTTAATATGTGAAACATTTTTTTTGGAGACACACTTGTATTGAGTACCATCTTGCAATATATCATTTTGTTGCATTAATTTAATAATAAAACATTTTACTTCATTATTTTATCAATCCATATAATATGTGACCTATGCCGGCAACATATTACTCCACGGTCATATGAATTTCATATGTGAAATTTTTTTCAAATATCATGCCTTGCGCGACACCATTCCTCCATAGAGGTTATGTGACACGTTTTCCGAAAGGTGACCATTTTTCATATGAAACTTTTTCTCAAAGGAAATTTTTTTCATATGCAAAATTTGCATGACTTTTATAAATTTTATGATATTCAATATGAATAATTTTGTTTTTAAATTTTGTGTCAATATGATTCATTGTATTTACATGTGAACAATTACTATATTTTACACACACCACTTCACAGTCATATGAGTTTCACATGTTACAATTTTTTCATATTACGTTGCTTGCGCGACACTACTTCCCTACAAAGGTTTTGTGACACGTTTTCCGAAAGGTAGACTTTTTTCATAAGAAACTTTTTCTCAAATGAAATTTTTTTCACAAGAAAATTTTTGTGACTTTTATAACTTTAATGATATTCAATATGACCGACCCTACTTCCCTACAAAGGTTTTGTGACACGTTTTCAGAAAGGTAGCCTTTTTTCATATAGAAATTTTCTCAAATAAAATTTTTATTGCATGTTAATTTTATATTTCTTAAGCAATTTATTTCACATGTGATGGTTATAACTCTTATGAATATATCAAAATTATGTAGTTTTAACATGTGAAATATTTTTTTTGAGACACACTTGTATTGAGTACCATCTTGCTATATAGCATTTTGTTGCATTAGTTTAATAATAAAACATTTTACTTCAATATTTTATCAATCCATATAATATGTGACCTATGCCGGCAATATATTACTCCACGGTCATATGAATTTCATATGTGAAATTTTTTTCATATAACATGCCTTGCGCGACGCTACTTCCCTATAGAGGTTTTGTGACACGTTTTCAGAAAGGTAGCCTTTATTCATATAGAAATTTTCTCAAATAAAATTTTTTTTGCATGTAAATTTTTTATTTCTTAAGCAATTTATTTCACATGAATATATCAAAATGATATAGTTTTAACATGTGAAACATTTTTTTTTGAGACACACTTGTATTGATTACCATCTTGCAATATAGCATTTTGTTGCATTAATTTAATAATAAAACATTTAACTTCATTATTTTATCAATACATATAATATGTGTCCTATGCCGGCAATATATTACTCCACGATCATATGAATTTCATATGTGAAATTATTTTCATATAACATGCCTTGCGCCACGCCACTCCCCTATACAGGTTTTGTGACACGTTTTCCGAAAGGTAGCCTTTATTCATATAGAAATTTTCTCAAATAAAATTTTTCTTGCATGTAAATTTTTTATTTCTTAAGCAATTTATGTCACATGTGAAATTTAAAACTCTTATGAATATATCAAAATGATGTAGTTTTAATATGTGAAACATTTTTTTTGGAGACACACTTGTATTGAGTACCATCTTGCAATATAGCATTTTGTTGCAATAATTTAATAGTAAAACATTTAACGTCATTATTTTATCAATCCATATAATATGTGACAAATGCCGGCAACATATTACGCATCGGTCATATGAACTTCATATGTGAAATTTTTTTCAAATATCATGCCTTGCGCGACACCACTCCTCCATAGAGGTTTTGTGACACGTTTTCCGAAAGGTGACCATTTTTCATATGAAACTTTTTCTCAAAGGAAATTTTTTTCATATGCAAAATTTGCAATGCTTTTATAAATTTTATGATATTCAATATGAATAATTTTGTTTTTAAATTTTGAGTCAATATGATTCATTGTATTTACAAGTGAAAAAATACTATATTTTACACACACCACTTCACTGTTATATGAGTTTCACATTTTACAATTTTTTCATATTTCGTTGCTTGCGCAACCCTACTTCCCTATAAAGGTTTTGTGACACGTTTTCCGAAAGGTAGTCTTTTTTCATATAGAAATTTTCTCAAATAAAATTTTTTTTCACATGTTAATTTTATATTTCTTAAGTCATTTATTTCACATGTGAAATTTATAACTCTTATGAATATATCAAAATGATGTAGTTTTAATATGTGAAACATTTTTTTTTGAGACACACTTGTATTGAGTACCATCTTGCTATATAGCATTTTGTTGCATTAGTTTAATAATAAAACATTTAACTTCAATATGTTATCAATCCATATAATATGTGACCTATGCCGGCAATATATTACTCCACGGTCATATAAATTTCACATGTAAAATTTTTTTCATATAACATGCCTTGCGCGACGCCACTGCCCTATAGAGGGTTTGTGATACGTTTTCCGAAAGGTAGCCTTTTTTTCATATGGAACTTTTTCTCAAATTTGCGTGAATTTTATAACTTTAATGATATTCAATATGAATAATTTTGTTTTTAAATTTTGTGTCAATATGAGATAGTGTGTTTACATGTGAAAAATTACCATATCTTACACACACCACTTCACAGTCACATGAGTTTCACATGTTACAATTTTTTCATATTTCGTTGCTTGTGCGACACTACTTCCCTACAAAGGTTTTGTGACACGTTTTCCGAAAGGTAGACTTTTTTCATATGAAACTTTTTTTTCAAAGAAAATTGTTTTCACATGTAAATTTTTCATGACTTTTATAACTTTAATGATATTCAATACGAATAATTTTGTTTTTAAATTTTGTGTCAATATGAGATATTGTGTTTACATGTGAAAAATTACTATATTTTACACACACAACTTCACAGTCATATGAATTTCGCATGTTACAATTTTTCATATTACGTTGCTTGCGCGACACTACTTCCCTACAAAGGTTTTGTGACACGTTTTCCGAAAGGTAGTCTTTTTTCATATAGAAATAATCTCAAACAAAATTTTTTTTGCATGTAAATTTTTTATTTCTTAAGCAATTTATTTCACATGTGATAATTATAACTCTTATGAATATATCAAAATTATGTAGTTTTAATATGTGAAACATTTTTTTTGGAGACACACTTGTATTGTATACCATCTTGCAATATAGCATTTTGTTGCATTAATTTAATAGTAAAACATTTAACTTCAATATGTTATCAATCCATATAATATGTGACCTATGCCGGCAACATATTACTCCACGGTCATATGAATTTCATATGTGAAATTTTTTTCAAATAACATGCCTTGCGCGAAACCACTTCCGTATAGAGGTTTTGTAACACGTTTTCCGAGAGGCGACTTTTTTTCATATGGATCTTTTTCTCAAATGAAATTTTTTTCACTTGCAAAATTTGCATGAATTTTATAAATTTTGTGATATTCAATATGAATAATTTTGTTTTTAAATTTTGTGTCAATATGAGATATTGTGTTTTCATCTGAAAAACGACTATATTTTACACACACCACTTCACAGTCATATGAGTTTCACATGTTACAATTTTTTCATATTTCGTTGCTTGCGCGACACTACTTCCCTACAAAGATTTTGTGACACGTTTTCCGAAAGGTAGCCTTTTTTCATCTAGAAATTTTCTCAAATAAAATTTTTTTTCACATGTTAATTTTATATTTCTTAAGCAATTTATTTCACAAGTGAAATTTATAACTCTTATGAATATATCAAATTGATGTAGTTTTAATATGTGAAACATTTTTTTTGGAGACACACTTGTATTGAGTACCATCTTGCAAAAAAGCATTTTGTTGCATTAATTTAATAATAGAACATTTAACTTCATTATTTTATCAATCCATATAATATGTGACAAATGCCGGCAACATATTACTCATCGGTCATATGAATTTCAAATGTGACATTTTTTTCATATAACATGCCTTGCGCGACACCAGGTTTTGTGAGACGTTTTCCGAAAGGTGACTTTTTTTCATACGAAACTTTTTCTCAAATGAAATTTTTTTCACATGAGTAATTTGCGTGAATTTTATAAATTTAATGATATTCAATATGAATAATTTTGTTTTTAAATTTTGTGTCAATATGAGATATTGTGTTTACATGTGAAAAATTACTATATTTTACACACATCACTTCACAGTCATATGCGTTTCACATGTTACAATTTTTTCATATTTCGTTGCTTGCGCGACCCTACTTCCTTATAAAGGTTTTGTGACACGTTTTCCGAAAGGTAGCCTTTTTTCATATAGAAATTTTCTCAAATAAAACTTTTTTTGCATGTAAATTTTGTATTTCTTAAGCAATATATTTCACATGTTATAATTATAGCTCTTATGAATATATCAAAATGATATAGTTTTAACATGTGAAACATTTTTTTTGAGACACACTTGTATTGAGTACCATCTTGCAATATAGCATTATGTTGCATTAATTTAATAATAAAATATTTAACTTCAATATTTTATCAATCCATATAATATGTGACCTATGCCGGCAACATATTACTCATCGGTCATATGATATTCAAATGTGACATTTTTTTCATATAACATGCCTTGCGCGACACCAGGTTTTGTGACACGTTTTCCGAAAGGTGACTATTTTTCATATGAAACTTTTTCTCAAATGAAATTTTTTTCACATGTGTAATTTGCGTGAGTTTTATAAATTTTATGATATTCAATATGAATAATTTTTTTTTAAATTTTGTGTCAATATGAGATATTGTGTTTACATGTGAAAAATTACTATATTTTACACACACCACTTCACAGTCATATGCGTTTCACATGCTACAATTTTTTCATATTACGTTGCTTGCACGACACTACTTCCCTACAAAGGTTTTGTGACACGTTTTCCGAGAGGTGACTTTTTTCATATGGAACTTTTTCTCAAATGAAATTTTTTTCACATGCAAAATTTGCATGAATTTTATAAATTTTATGATATTCAATATGAATAATTTTGTTTTTAAATTTTGTGTCAATATGATTCATTGTATTTACATGTGAACAATTACAATATTTTACACACACCACTTCACAGTCATATGAGTTTCACATGTTACAATTTTTTCATATTACGTTGCTTGCGCGACACTACTTCCCTACAAAGGCTTTGTGACACGTTTTCCGAAAGGTAGACTTTTTTCATAAGAAACTTTTTCTCAAATGAAATTTTTTTCACAAGAAAATTTTTGTGACTTTTATAACTTTAATGATATTCAATATGAATAATTTTGTTTTTAAATTTTGTGTCAATATGAGATATTGTGTTTACATGTGAAAAATTACTATATTTTACACACACAACTTCACAGTCATATGAGTTTCGCATGTTACAATTTTTTCATATTACGTTGCTTGCGCGACACTACTTCCCTACAAAGGTTTTGTGACACGTTTTCCGAAAGGTAGACTTTTTTCATATGAAACTTTTTTTCAAAGAACATTTTTTTCACATGTAAATTTTTCATGACTTTTATAACTTTAATGATATTCAATATGAATAATTTTGTTTTTAAATTTTGTGTCAATATGAGATATTGTGTTTACATGTGAAAAATTACTATATTTTACTCACACAACTTCACAGTCATATGAGTTTCGCATGTTACAATTTTTTCATATTACGTTGCTTGCGCGACACTACTTCCCTACAAAGGTTTTGTGACACGTTTTCCGAAAGGTAGTCTTTTTTCATATAGAAATTTTCTCAAATAAAATTTTCATTGCATGTAAATTTTTTATTTCTTAAGCAATTTGTTTCACATGTGATAATTATAGCTCTTATGAATATATCAAAATGATATAGTTTTAACATGTGAAACATTTTTTTTTGAGACACACTTGTATTGAGTACCATCTTGCGATATAGCATTTTGTTGCATTCATTTATGAATAAAACATTTAACTTCAATATTTTATCAATCCATATAATATGTGACCTATGCCGGCAATATATTACTCCACGGTCATATGAATTTCATATGTGAAATTTTTTTCATATAACATGCCTTGCGCGACGCTACTTCCCTATAGAGGTTTTGTGACACGTTTTCCGAAAGGTAGACTTTTTTCATAAGAAACATTTTCTCAAATGAAATTTTTTTGACAAGAAAATTTTTATGACTTTTATAACTTTAATGATATTCAATATGAATAATTTTGTTTTTAAATTTTGTGTCAATATGAGATAGTGTGTTTACATGTGAAAAATTACTATATTTTACACACACCACTTCACAGTCACATGAGTTTCACATGTTAAATTTCTTTCATATAACGTTGCTTGCACGACACTACTTCCCTACAAAGGTTTTGTGACACGTTTTCCGAAAGTTAGACTTTTTTCATATGAAAATTTTTTTCACATGTAAATTTTTCATGACTTTTATAACTTTAATGATATTTAATACGAATAATTTTGTTTTTAAATTTTGTGTCAATATGAGATATTGTGTTTACATGTGAAAAATTACTACATTTTACCCACACAACTTCACAGTCATATGAGTTTCGCATGTTACAATTTTTTCATATTACGTTGCTTGCGCGACACTACTTCCCTACAAAGGTTTTGTGACACGTTTTCAGAAAGGTAGCCTTTTTTCATATAGAAATTTTCTCAAATAAAATTTTTTTTGCATGTAAATTTTTTATTTCTTAAGCAATTTATTTCACATGTGATAATTATAGCTCTTATGAATATATCAAAATGATGTAGTTTTAATATGTGAATCATTTTTTTTGGAGACACACTTGCATTGAGTACCATCTTGCAATATAGCATTTTGTTGCATTAATTTAATAATAAATCATTTAAATTCAATATTTTATCAATCCATATAATTTGCGACCTATGCCGGCAACATATTACTCATCGGTCATATGAACTTCATATGTGAAATTTTTTTCATATAACATGCCTTGCGCGAAACCACTTCCTTATAGAGGTTTTGTGACACGTTTTCCGAGAGGCGACTTTTTTTCATATGGATCTTTTTCTCAAATGAAATTTTTTTCACTAGCAAAAATTGCATGAATTTTATAAATTTTGTGATATTCAATATGAATAATTTTGTTTTTAAATTTTGTGTCAATATGAGATATTGTGTTTACATCTGAAAAATGACTAAATTTTACAATACAACTTCACAGTCATATGAGTTTCACATGTTACAATTTTTTCACATTTCGTTGCTTGAGCGACACTACTTCCCTACAAAGGTTTTGTGACACGTTTTCCGAAAGGTAGCCTTTTTTCATCTAGAAATTTTCTCAAATAAAATTTTTTTTCACATGTTAATTTTATATTTCTTAAGTCATTTATTTCACATGTGAAATTTATAACTCTTATGAATATATCAAAATGATGTAGTTTTAATATGTGAAACATTTTTTTTGGAGACACACTTGTATTGAGTACCATCTTGCAATATATCATTTTGTTGCATTAATTTAATAATAAAACATTTTACTTCATTATTTTATCAATCCATATAATATGTGACCTATGCCGGCAACATATTACTCCACGGTCATATGAATTTCATATGTGAAATTTTTTTTCAAATATCATGCCTTGCGCGACACCATTCCTCCATAGAGGTTATGTGACACGTTTTCCGAAAGGTGACCATTTTTCATATGAAACTTTTTCTCAAAGGAAATTTTTTTCATATGCAAAATTTGCATGACTTTTATAAATTTTATGATATTCAATATGAATAATTTTGTTTTTAAATTTTGTGTCAATATGATTCATTGTATTTACATGTGAACAATTACTATATTTTACACACACCACTTCACAGTCATATGAGTTTCACATGTTACAATTTTTTCATATTACGTTGCTTGCGCGACACTAGTTCCCTACAAAGGTTTTGTGACACGTTTTCCGAAAGGTAGACTTTTTTCATAAGAAACTTTTTCTCAAATGAATTTTTTTCACAAGAAAATTTTTGTGACTTTTATAACTTTAATGATATTCAATATGACCGACCCTACTTCCCTACAAAGGTTTTGTGACACGTTTTCAGAAAGGTAGCCTTTTTTCATATAGAAATTTTCTCAAATAAAATTTTTATTGCATGTTAATTTTATATTTCTTAAGCAATTTATTTCACATGTGATGGTTATAACTCTTATGAATATATCAAAATTATGTAGTTTTAACATGTGAAATATTTTTTTTTGAGACACACTTGTATTGAGTACCATCTTGCTATATAGCATTTTGTTGCATTAGTTTAATAATAAAACATTTTACTTCAATATTTTATCAATCCATATAATATGTGACCTATGCCGGCAATATATTACTCCACGGTCATATGAATTTCATATGTGAAATTTTTTTCATATAACATGCCTTGCGCGACGCTACTTCCCTATAGAGGTTTTGTGACACGTTTTCAGAAAGGTAGCCTTTATTCATATAGAAATTTTCTCAAATAAAATTTTTTTTGCATGTAAATTTTTTATTTCTTAAGCAATTTATTCACATGAATATATCAAAATGATATAGTTTTAACATGTGAAACATTTTTTTTTTGAGACACACTTGTATTGATTACCATCTTGCAATATAGCATTTTGTTGCATTAATTTAATAATAAAACATTTAACTTCATTATTTTATCAATACATATAATATGTGTCCTATGCCGGCAATATATTACTCCACGATCATATGAATATTCATATGTGAAATTATTTTCATATAACATGCCTTGCGCCACGCCACTCCCCTATACAGGTTTTGTGACACGTTTTTCCGAAAGGTAGCCTTTATTCATATAGAAATTTTCTCAAATAAAATTTTTCTTGCATGTAAATTTTTTATTTCTTAAGCAATTTATGTCACATGTGAAATTTAAAACTCTTATGAATATATCAAAATGATGTAGTTTTAATATGTGAAACATTTTTTTTGGAGACACACTTGTATTGAGTACCATCTTGCAATATAGTACCATCTTGCAATATAGCATTTTGTTGCAATAATTTAATAGTAAAACATTTAACGTCATTATTTTATCAATCCATATAATATGTGACAAATGCCGGCAACATATTACGCATCGGTCATATGAACTTCATATGTGAAATTTTTTCAAATATCATGCCTTGCGCGACACCACTCCTCCATAGAGGTTTTGTGACACGTTTTCCGAAAGGTGACCATTTTTCATATGAAACTTTTTCTCAAAGGAAATTTTTTTCATATGCAAAATTTGCAATGCTTTTATAAATTTTATGATATTCAATATGAATAATTTTGTTTTTAAATTTTGAGTCAATATGATTCATTGTATTTACAAGTGAAAAAATACTATATTTTACACACACCACTTCACTGTTATATGAGTTTCACATTTTACAATTTTTTCATATTTCGTTGCTTGCGCAACCCTACTTCCCTATAAAGGTTTTGTGACACGTTTTCCGAAAGGTAGTCTTTTTTCATATAGAAATTTTCTCAAATAAAACTTTTTTTGCATGTAAATTTTTATTTCTTAAGCAATATATTTCACATGTGATAATTATAGCTCTTATGAATATATCAAAATGATATAGTTTTAACATGTGAAACATTTTTTTGAGACACACTTGTATTGAGTACCATCTTGCAATATAGCATTATGTTGCATTAATTTAATAATAAAATATTTAACTTCAATATTTTATCAATCCATATAATATGTGACAAATGCCGGCAACATATTACTCATCGGTCATATGAACTTCATATGTGAAATTTTTTTCAAATATCATGCCTTGCGCGACACCACTCCTCCATAGAGGTTTTGTGACACGTTTTCCGAAAGGTGACCATTTTTCATATGAAACTTTTTCTCAAAGGAAATTTTTTTCATATGCAAAATTTGCAATGCTTTTATAAATTTTATGATATTCAATATGAATAATTTTGTTTTTAAATTTTGAGTCAATATGATTCATTGTATTTACAAGTGAAAAAATACTATATTTTACACACACCACTTCACAGTCATATGAGCTTCGCATGTTACAATTTTTTCATATTACGTTGCTTGCGCGACACTACTTCCCTACAAAGGTTTTGTGACACGTTTTCAGAAAGGTAGTCTTTTTTCATATAGAAATTTTCTCAAATAAAATTTTTTTTGCATGTAAATTTTTTATTTCTTAAGCAATTTATTTCACATGTGATAATTATAGCTCTTATGAATATATCAAAATGATGTAGTTTTAATATGTGAATCATTTTTTTTTATTGAGACACACTTGCATTGAGTACCATCTTGCAATATAGCATTTTGTTGCATTAATTTAATAATAAATCATTTAAATTCAATATTTTATCAATCCATATAATTTGCGACCTATGCCGGCAACATATTACTCATCGGTCATATGAACTTCATATGTGAAATTTTTTTCATATAACATGCCTTGCGCGAAACCACTTCCTTATAGAGGTTTTGTGACACGTTTTCCGAGAGGCGACTTTTTTTCACATGGATCTTTTTCTCAAATGAAATTTTTTTCACCAGCAAAAATTGCATGAATTTTATAAATTTTGTGATATTCAATATGAATAATTTTGTTTTTAAATTTTGTGTAAATATGAGATATTGTGTTTACATCTGAAAAATGACTATATTTACAACACCACTTCACAGTCATATGAGTTTCACATGTTACAATTTTTTCACATTTCCTTGCTTGAGCGACACTACTTCCCTACAAAGGTTTTGTGACACGTTTTCCGAAAGGTAGCCTTTTTTCATATAGAAATTTTCTCAAATAAAATTTTTTTTCACATGTTAATTTTATATTTCTTAAGTCATTTATTTCACATGTGAAATTTATAACTCTTATGAATATATCAAAATGATGTAGTTTTAATATGTGAAACATTTTTTTTGGAGACACACTTGTATTGAGTACCATCTTGCAATATAGCATTTTGTTGCATTAATTTAATAATAAAACATTTTACTTCATTATTTTATCAATCCATATAATATGTGACCTATGCCGGCAACATATTACTCCACGGTCATATGAATTTCATATGTGAAATTTTTTTCAAATATCATGCCTTGCGCGACACCACACCTCCATAGAGGTTTTGTGACACGTTTTCCGAAAGGTGACCATTTTTCATATGAAACTTTTTCTCAAAGGAAATTTTTTTCATATGCAAAATTTGCATGACTTTTATAAATTTTATGATATTCAATATGAATAATTTTGTTTTTAAATTTTGTGTCAATATGATTCATTGTATTTACATGTGAACAATTACTATATTTTACACACACCACTTCACAGTCATATGAGTTTCACGTATTACAATTTTTTCATATTACGTTGCTTGCGCGACACTACTTCCCTACAAAGGTTTTGTGACACGTTTTCCGAAAGGTAGACTTTTTTCATAAGAAACTTTTTCTCAAATGAAATTTTTTTCACAAGAAAATTTTTGTGACTTTTATAACTTTAATGATATTCAATATGAATAATTTTGTTTTTAAATTTTGTGTCAATATGAGATAGTGTGTTTACATGTGAAAAATTGCTATATTTTACACACACCACTTCACCGTCACATGAGTTTCACATGTTAAAATTTTTTCGTATTACGATGCTTACGCGACACTACTTCCCTACAAAGGTTTTGTGACACGTTTTCCGAAAGGTAGACTTTATTCATATGAAACTTTTTTTCAAAGAAAATTTTTGTCACATGTAAATTTTTCATGACTTTTATAACTTTAATGATATTCAATACGAATAATTTTGTTTATAAATTTTGTGTCAATATGAGATATTGTGTTTACATGTGAAAAATTACTATATTTTACACACACAACTTCACAGTCATATGAGTTTCGCATGTTACAATTTTTTCATATTTCGTTTCTTGCGCGACACTACTTCCCTACAAAGGTTTTGTGACACGTTTTCAGAAAGGTAGCCTTTTTTCATATAGAAATTTTCTCAAATAAAACTTTTTTTGCATGTAAATTTTTTATTTCTTAAGCAATATATTTCACATGTGATAATTATAGCTCTTATGAATATATCAAAATGATATAGTTTTAACATGTGAAACATTTTTTTGAGACACACTTGTATTGAGTACCATCATGCAATATAGCATTATGTTGCATTAATTTAATAATAAAATATTTAACTTCAATATTTTATCAATCCATATAATATGTGACAAATGCCGGCAACATATTACTCATCGGTCATATGAACTTCATATGTGAAATTTTTTTCAAATATCATGCCTTGCGCGACACCACTCCTCCATAGAGGTTTTGTGACACGTTTTCCGAAAGGTGACCATTTTTCATATGAAACTTTTTCTCAAAGGAAATTTTTTTCATATGCAAAATTTGCAATGCTTTTATAAATTTTATGATATTCAATATGAATAATTTTGTTTTTAAATTTTGAGTCAATATGATTCATTGTATTTACAAGTGAAAAAATACTATATTTTACACACACCACTTCACTGTTATATGAGTTTCACATTTTACAATTTTTTCATATTTCGTTGCTTGCGCAACCCTACTTCCCTATAAAGGTTTTGTGACACGTTTTCCGAAAGGTAGTCTTTTTTCATATAGAAATTTTCTCAAATAAAACTTTTTTTGCATGTAAATTTTTTATTTCTTAAGCAATATATTTCACATGTGATAATTATAGCTCTTATGAATATATCAAAATGATATAGTTTTAACATGTGAAACATTTTTTTGAGACACACTTGTATTGAGTACCATCTTGCAATATAGCATTATGTTGCATTAATTTAATAATAAAATATTTAACTTCAATATTTTATCAATCCATATAATATGTGACAAATGCCGGCAACATATTACTCATCGGTCATATGAACTTCATATGTGAAATTTTTTTCAAATATCATGCCTTGCGCGACACCACTCCTCCATAGAGGTTTTGTGACACGTTTTCCGAAAGGTGACCATTTTTCATATGAAACTTTTTCTCAAAGGAAATTTTTTTCATATGCAAAATTTGCAATGCTTTTATAAATTTTATGATATTCAATATGAATAATTTTGTTTTTAAATTTTGAGTCAATATGATTCATTGTATTTACAAGTGAAAAAATACTATATTTTACACACACCACTTCACAGTCATATGAGCTTCGCATGTTACAATTTTTTCATATTACGTTGCTTGCGCGACACTACTTCCCTACAAAGGTTTTGTGACACGTTTTCAGAAAGGTAGCCTTTTTTCATATAGAAATTTTCTCAAATAAAATTTTTTTTGCATGTAAATTTTTTATTTCTTAAGCAATTTATTTCACATGTGATAATTATAGCTCTTATGAATATATCAAAATGATGTAGTTTTAATATGTGAATCATTTTTTTTGGAGACACACTTGCATTGAGTACCATCTTGCAATATAGCATTTTGTTGCATTAATTTAATAATAAATCATTTAAATTCAATATTTTATCAATCCATATAATTTGCGACCTATGCCGGCAACATATTACTCATCGGTCATATGAACTTCATATGTGAAATTTTTTTCATATAACATGCCTTGCGCGAAACCACTTCCTTATAGAGGTTTTGTGACACGTTTTCCGAGAGGCGACTTTTTTTCACATGGATCTTTTTCTCAAATGAAATTTTTTTCACCAGCAAAAATTGCATGAATTTTATAAATTTTGTGATATTCAATATGAATAATTTTGTTTTTAAATTTTGTGTAAATATGAGATATTGTGTTTACATCTGAAAAATGACTATATTTTACAACACCACTTCACAGTCATATGAGTTTCACATGTTACAATTTTTTCACATTTCCTTGCTTGAGCGACACTACTTCCCTACAAAGGTTTTGTGACACGTTTTCCGAAAGGTAGCCTTTTTTCATATAGAAATTTTCTCAAATAAAATTTTTTTTCACATGTTAATTTTATATTTCTTAAGTCATTTATTTCACATGTGAAATTTATAACTCTTATGAATATATCAAAATGATGTAGTTTTAATATGTGAAACATTTTTTTTGGAGACACACTTGTATTGAGTACCATCTTGCAATATAGCATTTTGTTGCATTAATTTAATAATAAAACATTTTACTTCATTATTTTATCAATCCATATAATATGTGACCTATGCCGGCAACATATTACTCCACGGTCATATGAATTTCATATGTGAAATTTTTTTCAAATATCATGCCTTGCGCGACACCACACCTCCATAGAGGTTTTGTGACACGTTTTCCGAAAGGTGACCATTTTTCATATGAAACTTTTTCTCAAAGGAAATTTTTTTCATATGCAAAATTTGCATGACTTTTATAAATTTTATGATATTCAATATGAATAATTTTGTTTTTAAATTTTGTGTCAATATGATTCATTGTATTTACATGTGAACAATTACTATATTTTACACACACCACTTCACAGTCATATGAGTTTCACGTATTACAATTTTTTCATATTACGTTGCTTGCGCGACACTACTTCCCTACAAAGGTTTTGTGACACGTTTTCCGAAAGGTAGACTTTTTTCATAAGAAACTTTTTCTCAAATGAAATTTTTTTCACAAGAAAATTTTTGTGACTTTTATAACTTTAATGATATTCAATATGAATAATTTTGTTTTTAAATTTTGTGTCAATATGAGATAGTGTGTTTACATGTGAAAAATTGCTATATTTTACACACACCACTTCACCGTCACATGAGTTTCACATGTTAAAATTTTTTCGTATTACGATGCTTACGCGACACTACTTCCCTACAAAGGTTTTGTGACACGTTTTCCGAAAGGTAGACTTTTTTCATATGAAACTTTTTTTCAAAGAAAATTTTTGTCACATGTAAATTTTTCATGACTTTTATAACTTTAATGATATTCAATACGAATAATTTTGTTTATAAATTTTGTGTCAATATGAGATATTGTGTTTACATGTGAAAAATTACTATATTTTACACACACAACTTCACAGTCATATGAGTTTCGCATGTTACAATTTTTTCATATTTCGTTTCTTGCGCGACACTACTTCCCTACAAAGGTTTTGTGACACGTTTTCAGAAAGGTAGCCTTTTTTCATATAGAAATTATCTCAAACAAAATTTTTTTTGCATGTTAATTTTATATTTCTTAAGCAATTTATTTCACATGTGATGGTTATAACTCTTATGAATATATCAAAATTATGTAGTTTTAACATGTGAAATATTTTTTTTGAGCACACTTGTATTGAGTACCATCTTGCTATATAGCATTTTGTTGCATTAGTTTAATAATAAAACATTTTACTTCAATATTTTATCAATCCATATAATATGTGACCTATGCCGGCAATATATTACTCCACGGTCATATGAATTTCATATGTGAAATTTTTTTCATATAACATGCCTTGCGCGACGCTACTTCCCTATAGAGGTTTTGTGACACGTTTTCAGAAAGGTAGCC
The DNA here is from genome assembly GCA_963583835.1 of Drosophila immigrans. Lineage (NCBI taxonomy): Eukaryota > Metazoa > Arthropoda > Insecta > Diptera > Drosophilidae > Drosophila > Drosophila immigrans. Next base: position 36,436,479 of record OY757142.1, read on the forward strand.
TTTATTCATATAGAAATTTATTTCACATGTGATAATTATAGCTCTTATGAATATATCAAAATGATGTAGTTTTAATATGTGAATCATTTTTTTTGGAGACACACTTGTATTGAGTACCATATTGCAATATAGCATTTTGTTGCATTAATTTAATAATAAAACATTTAAATTCAATATTTTATCAATCCATATAATATGCGACCTATGCCGGCAATATATTACTCATCGGTCATATGAATTTCATATGTGACATTTTTTTCATATAACATGCCTTGCGCGAAACCACTTCCGTATAGAGGTTTTGTGACACGTTTTCCGAGAGGCGACTTTTTTTCATAAGGATCTTTTTCTCAAATGAAATTTTTTTCACTTGCAAAATTTGCATGAATTTTATAAATTTTGTGATATTCAATATGAATAATTTTGTTTTTAAATTTTGTGTCAATATGAGATATTGTGTTTACATGTGAAAAATTACTTTATTTTACACACACCACTTCACAGTCATATGAGTTTCACATGTTACAATTTTTTCATATTTCGTTTCTTGCGCGACACTACTTCCCCACAAAGGTTTTGTGACACGTTTTCCGAAAGGTAGTCTTTTTTCACATAGAAGTTTTTTCAAATTAAACTTGCCGGCAATAAATTACTCCACGGTCATATGATTTTCACATGTGAAATTTTTTTCATATAACATGCCTTGCGCGACGCCACTCCCCTACAAAGGTTTGGTGACACGTTTTCCGAAAGGTGACTTTTTTTCATATGAAACTTTTTCTCAAATGAAATTTTTTTCACATGTGTAATTTGCGTGAATTTTATAAATTTAATGATATTCAATATGAATAATTTTGTTTTTAAATTTTGTGTCAATATGAGATATTGTGTTTACATGTGAAAAATTACTATATTTTACACACACAACTTCACAGTCATATGAGTTTCGCATGTTACAATTTTTTCATATTACGTTGCTTGCGCGGCACTACTTCCCTACAAAGGTTTTGTGACACGTTTTACGAAAGGTAGTCTTTTTTCATATAGAAATTATCTCAAACAAAATTTGTTTTGCATGTAAATTTTTTATTTCTTAAGCAATTTATTTCACATGTTATAAATATATCTCTTATGAATATATCAAAATGATATAGTTTTAACATGTGCAACATTTTTTTTGAGACACATGTGTATTGATTACCATCTTGCAATATTGCATTATGTTGCATTAATTTAATAATAAAACATTTAACTTCACTATTTTATCAATCCATATAATATGTGTCCAATGCCGGCAATATATTACTCCACGGTCATATGAATTTCATATGCGAAATTTTTTTAATATAACATGCCTTGCGCGACGCCGCTCCCCTATAGAGGTTTTGTGACAGGTTTTCCGAAAAGTTGCTTTTTTTTCATATTACGATGCTTGCGCGACACTACTTCCCTACAAAGGTTTTGTGACACGTTTTCCGAAAGGTAGCCTTTTTTCATATAGAAATTTTCTCAAATAAAATTTTTTTTCACATGTTAATTTTATATTTCTTAAGCAATTTATTTCACATGTTATAAATATATCTCTTATGAATATATCAAAATGATATCGTTTTAACATGTGAAACATTTTTTTGAGACACACTTGTATTGAGTACCATCTTGCAATATAGCATTATGTTGCATTAATTTAATAATAAAATATTTAACTTCAATATTTTATCAATCCATATAATATGTGACAAATGACGGCAACATATTACTCATCGGTCATATGAATTTCAAATGTGACATTTTTTTCATATAACATGCCTTGCGCGACACCAGGTTTGGTGACACGTTTTCCGAAAGGTGACTTTTTTTCATATGAAACTTTTTCTCAAATGAAATTTTTTTCACATGTGTAATTTGCGTGAATTTTATAAATTTAATGATATTCAATATGAATAATTTTGTTTTTAAATTTTGTGTCAATATGAGATATTGTGTTTACATGTGAAAAATTACTATATTTTACACACACCACTTCACAGTCATATGCGTTTCACATGTTACAATTTTTTCATATTACGTTACTTGCACGACACTACTTCCCTACAAAGGTTTTGTGACACGTTTTCCGAAAGGAAGCCTTTTTTCATATAGAAATTTTCTCAAAAAAAATTTTTTTTGCATGTAAATTTTTTATTTCTTAAGCAATTTATTTCACATGTTATAAATATATCTCTTATGAATATATCAAAATGATATAGTTTTAACATGTGCAACATTTTTTTTGAGACACATGTGTATTGATTACCATCTTGCAATATTGCATTATGTTGCATTAATTTAATAATAAAACATTTAACTTCACTATTTTATCAATCCATATAATATGTGTCCAATGCTGGCAATATATTACTCCACGGTCATATGAATTTCATATGCGAAATTTTTTTAATTTAACATGCCTTGCGCGACGCCGCTACCCTATAGAGGTTTTGTGACACGCTTTCCGAAAGGTTGCTTTTTTTTCATATTACGATGCTTGCGCGACACTACTTCCCTACAAAGGTTTTGTGACACGTTTTCCGAAAGGTAGTCTTTTTTCAAATAGAAATTATCTCAAACAAATTTTTTTTTTTGCATGTAAATTTTTTATTTCTTAAGCAATTTATTTCACATGTGATGGTTATAACTCTTATGAATATATAAAAATGATGTAGTTTTAACATGTGAAATATTTTTTTTGAGACACACTTGTATTGAGTACCATCTTGCTATATTGCATTTTGTTGCATTAGTTTAATAATAAAACATTTAACTTCAATATTTTATCAATCCATATAATATGTGTCCAATGCCGGCAATATATTACTCCACGGTCATATGAATTTCATATGCGAAATTTTTTTAATATAACATGCCTTGCGCGACGCCGCTCCCCTATAGAGGTTTTGTGACACGTTTTCCGAAAGGTTGCCTTTTTTTCATATTACGATGCTTGCGCGACACTACTTCCCTACAAAGGTTTTGTGACACGTTTTCCGAAAGGTAGACTTTTTTCATAAGAAACTTTTTCTCAAATGAAATTTTATTCACAAGAAAATTTGTATGACTTTTATAACTTTAATGATATTCAATATGAATAATTTTGTTTTTTAAATTTTGTGTCAATATGAGATAGTGTGTTCACATGTGAAAAATTACTATATTTGACACACACAACTTCACAGTCATATGAGTTTCACATGCTAAAATTTTTTCATATTACGTTGCTTGTGCGACACTACTTCCCTACAAAGGTTTTAAGACACGTTTTCCGAAAAGTGGCTTTTTTTCATATGAAACTTTTTCTCAAATGAAATTTTTTTCACAAGAAAATTTTTATGACTTTTATAAATTTTATGATATTCAATATGAATAACTTTGTTTTTAAATTTTGTGTCAATATGATTTATTGTGTTTACATGTGAAAAATTACTATATTTTACACACTCCACTTCACAGTCATATGAGTTTCACATGTTACAATTTTTTCATATTTCGTTGCTTGCGCGACACTACTTCCCTACAAAGGTTTTGTGACACGTTTTCCGAAAGGTAGTCTTTTTTCATATAGAAATTTTTTTTAAATTAAACTTGCCGGCAATATAATACTCCACGGTCATATGAATTTCATATGTGAAATTTTTTTCATATAACATGCCTTGTGCGACGCCACTCCCCTATAGAGGTTTTGTGACACGTTTTCCGAAAGGTAGCCTTTTTTCATATAGAAATTTTCTCAAATAAAATTTTTTTTGCATGTAAATTTTTTATTTCTTAAGCAATTTATTTCACATGTGATAATTATAGCTCTTATGAATATATCAAAATGATATAGTTTCAACATGTGAAACATTTTTTTTGAGACACACTTGTATTGATTACCATCTTGCAATATAGCATTTTGTTGCATTAATTTAATAATAAAACATTTAACTTCATTATTTTATCAATACATATAATTTGTGTCCTATGCCGGCAATATATTACTCCACGATCATATGAATTTCATATGTGAAATTATTTTCATATAACATGCCTTGCGCGACGCCACTCCCCTATAGAGGTTTTGTGACACGTTTTCCGAAAGGTAGCCTTTATTCATATAGAAATTTTCTCAAATAAAATTTTTGTTGCATGTAAATTTTTTATTTCTTTAGCAATTTATGTTACATGTGAAATTTATAACTCTTATGAATATATCAAAATGATGTAGTTTTAATATGTGAAACATTTTTTTTGGAGACACACTTGTATTGAGTACCATTTTGCAATATAGCATTTTGTTGCATTAATTTAATAAAACAAGTAAGAAAGCTACAGTCGAGAGTGCTCGACCGTATGATACCCGAAACCCATTTCGAGAGAAAACAAAAAACTTTGATGATATTTTAACAAAAAATATACCAAATATACTAAAACTTGTTTTTTTTGTATATATTTGAAAATAGCGAATAAAAATCCACAACACCGTTATGGTCACACTGTCAACTAAACAAACAAAGCGCGGGCAGCTGCAAGTGAATTTTGCATACAAAATTGATTCTTTAATAACTTCCTTGTTTTTCATTCGATCTCAACCAAATTCACAGGAATCATAGAGAATATAATTATTATTATGCACACTAAAATGCAATACTCTAGGTCTATTATTACGGCTTTTACAGATTTTTGGGGGCGGAAAGGGGCTAGGCATCCAACTTTTGAAATAAACTTGATCTGCGTAGGACCTATAGGAGTACTGTCCCCAAATTTGATAGCTCTAGCTCTTATAGTCTCTGAGATCTAGGTGTTCATACAGACGGACAGACGGACATGGCTATATCGTCTCGGCTGTTGACACTGATCCAGAATATATATAGTTTATGTGGTCGGAGATGCCTCCTTCTGCCTGTTACATACATTTTCTGTTTTCACTAAGTTATAATACCCTTCTACCCTATGGGTAGCGGGTATAAACATTTAACTTCATTATTTTATCAATCCATATAATATGTGACCTATGCCGGCAACATATTACTCCACGATCATATGAATTTCATATGTGAAATTTTTTTCATATATCATGCCTTGCGCGACACCACTCCTCCATAGAGGTTTTGTGACACGTTTTCCGAAAGGTGACCTTTTTTCATATGAAACTTTTTCTCAAAGGAAATTTTTTTCATATGCAAAATTTGCATGACTTTTATAAATTTTATGATATTCAATATGAATAACTTTGTTTTTAAATTTTGTGTCAATATGATTTATTGTGTTTACATGTGAAAAAATACTATATTTTACACACTCCACTTCACAGTCATATGAGTTTCACATGTTACAATTTTTTCATATTTCGTTGCTTGCGCGACACTACTTCCCTACAATGGTTTTGTGACACGTTTTCCGAAAGGTAGCCTTTTTTCATATAGAAATTTTCTCAAATAAAATTTTTTTCACATGTTAATTTTATATTTCTTAAGCAATTTATTTCACATGTGAAATTTATAACTCTTATGAATATATCAAAATTATGTAGTTTTAATATGTGAAACATTTTTTTTGGAGACACACTTGTATTGTGTACCATCTTGCAATATAGCATTTTGTTGCATTAATTTAATAGTAAAACATTTAACTTCATTATTTTATCAATGCATATAATATGTGACCTATGCCGGCAAAATATTACTCCACGGTCATATGAATTTCATATGTGAAATTTTTTTCATATATCATGCCTTGCGCGACATCACTCCTCCATACAGGTTTTGTGACACGTTTTCCGAAAGGTGACCTTTTTTCATATGAAACTTTTTCTCAAGGGAAATTTTTTTCATATGCAAAATTTGCATGACTTTTATAAATTTTATGATATTCACAGTCATATGAGTTTCACATGCTACAATTTTTTGATATTACGATGCTTGCACGACACTACTTCCATACAAAGGTTTTCTGACACGTTTTCCGAAAAGTGACTTTTTTTCATATGAAACTTTTTCTCAAATGAAATTTTTTTCACAAGAAAATTTTTATGACTTTTATAAATTTTATGATATTCAATATGAATAACTTTGTTTTTAAATTTTGTGTCAATATGATTTATTGTGTTTACATGTGAAAAATTACTATATTTTACACACTCCACTTCACAGTCATATGAGTTTCACATGTTACAATTTTTTCATATTTCGTTGCTTGCGCGACACTACTTCCCTACAAAGGTTTTGTGACACGTTTTCCGAAAGGTAGTCTTTTTTCATATAGAAATTTTTTTTAAATTAAACTTGCCGGCAATATAATACTCCACGGTCAAATGAATTTCATATGTGAAATTTTTTTCATATAACATGCCTTGCGCGACGCCACTCCCCTATAGAGGTTTTGTGACACGTTTTCCGAAAGGTAGCCTTTTTTCATATAGAAATTTTCTCAAATAAAATTTTTTTTGCATGTAAATTGTTTATTTCTTAAGCAATTTATTTCACATGTGATAAATATAGCTCTTATGAATATATCAAAATGATATAGTTTCAACATGTGAAACATTTTTTTTGAGACACACTTGTATTGATTACCATCTTGCAATATTGCATTATGTTGCATTAATTTAATAATAAAACATTTAACTTCAATATTTTATCAATCCATATAATATGTGTCCTATGCCGGCAATATATTACTCCACGATCATATGAATTTCATATGTGAAATTATTTTCATATAACATGCCTTGCGCCACGCCACTCCCCTATAGAGGTTTTGTGACACGTTTTCCGAAAGGTAGCCTTTATTCATATAGAAATTTTCTCAAATAAAATTTTTGTTGCATGTAAATTTTTTATTTCTTTAGCAATTTATGTTACATGTGAAATTTATAACTCTTATGAATATATCAAAATGATGTAGTTTTAATATGTGAAACATTTTTTTTGGAGACACACTTGTATTGAGTACCATTTTGCAATATAGCATTTTGTTGCATTAATTTAATAAAACAAGTAAGAAAGCTACAGTCGAGAGTGCTCGACCGTATGATACCCGAAACCCATTTCGAGAGAAAACAAAAAACTTTGATGATATTTTAACAAAAAATATACCAAATATACTAAAACTTGTTTTTTTTGTATATATTTGAAAATAGCGAATAAAAATCCACAACACCGTTATGGTCACGCTGTCAACTAAACAAACAAAGCGCGGGCAGCTGCAAGTGAATTTTGCATACAAAATTGATTCTTTAATAACTTCCTTGTTTTTCATTCGATCTCAACCAAATTCACAGGAATCATAGAGAATATAATTATTATTATGCACACTAAAATGCAATGCTCTAGGTCTATTATTACGGCTTTTACAGACTTTTGGGGGCGGAAAGGGGCTAGGCATCCAACTTTTGAAATAAACTTGATCTGCGTAGGACCTATAGGAGTACTGTCCCCAAATTTGATAGCTCTAGCTCTTATAGTCTCTGAGATCTAGGTGTTCATACAGACGGACAGACGGACATGGCTATATCGTCTCGGCTGTTGACACTGATCCAGAATATATATAGTTTATGTGGTCGGAGATGCCTCCTTCTGCCTGTTACATACATTTTCTGTTGGCACTAAGTTATAATACCCTTCTACCCTATGGGTAGCGGGTATAAACATTTAACTTCATTATTTTATCAATCCATATAATATGTGACCTATGCCGGCAACATATTACTCCACGATCATATGAATTTCATATGTGAAATTTTTTTCATATATCATGCCTTGCGCGACACCACTCCTCCATAGAGGTTTTGTTACACGTTTTCCGAAAGGTGACCTTTTTTCATATGAAACTTTTTCTCAAAGGAAATTTTTCATAAGCAAAATTTGCATGACTTTTATAAATTTTATGATATTCAATATGAATAACTTTGTTTTTAAACTTTGTGTCAATATGATTTATTGTGTTTACATGTGAAAAATTACTATATTTTACACACTCCACTTCACAGTCATATGAGTTTCACATGTTACAATTTTTTCATATTTCGTTGCTTGCGCGACACTACTTCCCTACAATGGTTTTGTGACACGTTTTCCGAAAGGTAGCCTTTTTTCATATAGAAATTTTCTCAAATAAAATTTTTTTCACATGTTAATTTTATATTTCTTAAGCAATTTATTTCACATGTGAAATTTATAACTCTTATGAATATATCAAAATTATGTAGTTTTAATATGTGAAACATTTTTTTTGGAGACACACTTGTATTGTGTACCATCTTGCAATATAGCATTTTGTTGCATTAATTTAATAGTAAAACATTTAACTTCATTATTTTATCAATGCATATAATATGTGACCTATGCCGGCAAAATATTACTCCACGGTCATATGAATTTCATATGTGAAATTTTTTTCATATATCATGCCTTGCGCGACATCACTCCTCCATACAGGTTTTGTGACACGTTTTCCGAAAGGTGACCTTTTTTCATATGAAACTTTTTCTCAAAGGAAATTTTTTTCATATGCAAAATTTGCATGACTTTTATAAATTTTATGATATTCACAGTCATATGAGTTTCACATGTTACAATTTTTTGATATTACGATGCTTGCGCGACACTACTTCCATACAAAGGTTTTCTGACACGTTTTCCGAAAGGTAGACTTTTTTCATAAGAAATTTTTTCTCAAATGAAGTTTTTTTGACAAGAAAATTTTTATGACTTTTATAACTTTAATGATATTCAATATGAATAATTTTGTTTTTTAAATTTTGTGTCAATATGAGATAGTGTGTTCACATGTGAAAAATTACTAGTAGTATGTTTACCTGAGTGTGGGCACAAGTGACATTAATGGGGTAATTAAGATGATAATTTATGGGTTTAGCTGTCAAAAATATGTCAAGTGGTAATTAAGAGATTTGATGAGGGTCAAAAAGTAGTGTGGGTGTTTAGGGATCGTGGTGATCAAAGGGTTAGGTAAATAAATAAACAAATAAATTAGACTATTGGGGGGTGAGTGTGGTGTGATAGGTTGTGGGGATTGGAGTGTTGGATCTTGTTTGATTTTAGGATAAGTCAAGTGTATGAGGACATATGACACCGAAAACTGGTGCGGCGACCGGCGACCGGCGATCGGTGACCTTCGGCAGCTGCAACAGCCGGAATCGATTGAATGTGTTGACAGATCTGGGTTGCGCGAGCGCAGCTGGCAACAGGGTTGGTGATTTTCGCCACCAGCATGCATTCGAACGCAACAGGCAGGGGGCGGGCCTTTGACACGTGCAGTCGTTCGAACGCAACAGGCATCACACCGAAAAACGGGGGGGGCGGGCCTTTGACACGTGCAGTCGTTCGAACGCAACATGCAGCTCATGGAATAACTGGGGACGGTGACCTCGAATAAGTTGACACCACCTGCGATCGTGTGAACAATTTTCGTTTACATATCCCAATCCCAATCCCCAGTAAAATAACGGTTTTTCTTGAATTTGCCTTGTGATCGATAGCGACAGTCAGAACTCTAAAAGAGGAGAGGACGATAAACATATTGTAATGTTGGTGTCATATATCGCAACAGGGACGCAAGGAAAATTAAGTGAGCGAGAGGGAAGATAAGTCCACGATCGTCGGAATGTGTCTAAGCGCCCAACATTGAAAGGTCACATGACTCGAAAAATAATAAATAAACAAAATGCTATGTACGTTAAATTGTGATGCTGGTTCACTTGACCATGGAAGAGTGAAAACAATTTCTGAAAAGATCAGATGTATGCTGATAGTTTTTAGAAATCACTTCTAATTCGTCATTCGAAGCAAACCGTCCTAGTTTCCCAAATTTGAAAATTTTTAAACAAATTTAAAAATTTGAAAATATTTTTTATAAAAATTTTGTGTAAAACAAACAACGACATCAACAACAATATCAACAACAACAACAACAACAACATCAACAACAAAACCATCAACAACAAAACCAACAACAACATCATCAACAAGATTATCAACAAGATTATCAACAACATCATCATCAACAACACCAACAACACCCACATCAGCAACGTCATCAACAACAACAACAACACCAACATCATGAATTCAAACAACATTAGCAACTTCAACAACACCAACAACACCACCAACTTCAACAACATCAATGGAGTGTTTTGTCACCCATGCCAGCAGTATTTACCTGCAAATATGCAATGGCACCACCATGTTCGCACCGAGTTGCATAAATATAATGCAATCCGACCGGTGGATGGACAGGTGAAGCAAATTGTTGATGGATACAAGGGACGTATCCTTCAATATATGTTTATTAATGAGGGAGCTGCTGTAAGGATTCCGGATGAATTCCTTAATGAAGCTGGAGTAGCACTGATTCCTCATTTAGAAAGGGTAATGAGCTCACATACAACATCAAAAGTTAATTTTGAGTTGTTTGCTGAGTACATGCTACTGAAAGAGCATGATTCCCAAATAGAGGTGAAATCGTTCCAGAGCAAAATGTCACTGGTTTCGATGTATTCCAATTTCATGGAACTCTATGCAATGCACACAGATGTAATGAAAACCAAAATGAGTGAGTTTCAGGAAAAGGATAGTGGATGGACGATGACTCGTCTCATCAGAGTGGAGCTAAACATGCTTCAATGTGATCCCATTAGAGGATCACAACATTTTAAAATTCCGTTGAAGCTTGAACGCAAACGAGCTCTTATCAACGTGCAGAACAATGATGTGTTCTGCTTCAAGTGGGCAATAATATCAGCCCTTAAACCAATTAGAAATCCACAGCGATGCTCCAGTTACAATATCAACATAGCTTCACAAATAATTCATGTGGACAACAACTACAAGGTGGACTTCAGAGGACTATCGTTTCCAATGGAGCTTAGCAAAATGAGTGAGTTCACAAGACGGAACCCACACATCAGCATAAATGTGTTTGGATATGATGAGGAAGCAAACAAAGTGTTTGGACCACTTTATTGTGCTGGATTTGAAGGGAAATCACACATCAACCTACTACTATTGGATGGACCAAATGGAAATGTTCACGGTCACTATGTGTGGATAAAAAATATATCTGCGTAAGTACAAGTAATAAAATAAAAATAATATTTATATAACATATATCGAATTCTTTATAATTTCAGTCTGCTCTCATCACAATTGGGTAGGGAGCAGCCAAAACGTTGGTTCTGCAACCAATGCTTGCGATATTCGACGAGTGAAGAGAGGGCCAGTCGACATGCAGAAATATGCAGTCGAACTGTCACGGAGCCACCTAAGCCCCACCAGACAGAGGTGTTCTTCAAAAATCACCACCGGCAGCTGAAGATTCCATTCACCGTGTATGCAGATTTTGAATGCATACTGGAGTCTTCTAATATAGATGTAAGTGATAATTCTCAAATAATTAATAAGCATGTGCCTGTAGCATTTGCATACTATATAAAGTGTGCATTTGATACAGCACTAGATAAGTTTGTTTTAAGAACGGGCGGGGATGTAAGCCGCACTTTCATTGAAAGTTTAACATCCGATTTGTCTGAATTATATCAGAGCCACATGAAGAAAGTGGTACCCATCCAAATGAGTGCACAGGACTCATATAATTTCGATGAGGCCATTAATTGTCATATTTGCAAGGGTAGTTTGGGTAATGACAGAGTGAGAGATCACTGTCATTTTACTGGCACATACCGAGGTGCAGCACATAGTTCGTGCAACCTCAACCATAGGAAAGGAAATTTTATCCCCGTGTTCTTTCACAATTTGTCAAAATATGATGCACATTTGTTTGTGAAAGAGCTCGGGGAGATTAAGGGGGATATTAAAGTAATTCCTTTGAACAAGGCATTATATATTAGTATTTCAAAGTTTGTGCCAGTAAAAGACGATGCACATTTGTTTGTGAAAGAGCTCGGGGAGATTAAGGGGGATATTAAAGTAATTCCTTTGAACAAGGCATTATATATTAGTATTTCAAAGTTTGTGCCAGTAAAAGACGATACCCTGGAAATTAGATTTTTGGACTCTTTAAGATTTATGCCCTCTAGTCTAAGCACACTTGCAGGAAATTTAAGTGAGAACAATTGTAATGTTCTCAAATCACAATACCCAGAAAAATCAGATTTTGCCCTACTTCGTAGGAAAGGAGTATTCCCTTATGAATATTTAGATTCAGCTCAAAAGTTGGAAGAAACTTGTCTCCCACCAAGGAGTGAGTTCTACAGCAATTTGACAGAGTCAGAATGTTCTGAGGTAGACTACAATCACGCATGCTCAGTGTGGAATAACTTCAAGTGTCAAACTCTTAAAGACTACTTGGAGTTATATTTGAAAACTGATGTTTTATTGTTAACAGACGTTTTCGAAAACTTTAGGGAAATTTGTTTAAGCATTCATCAACTCGATCCTGCTCACTATTACACAACTCCAGGGTTGTCATGGGATGCGATGTTGAAAACAACAGAGATCCGCCTTGAGTTACTCACAGATATTGATATGATAAGACATATTCAGTGTGGAATTCGAGGTGGATTAGTTCAATGTGGTCATAGACACACCAAAGCAAACCACAAATACCTTAAAGATTTTGATTCTACAAGAGAATCGGAATATTTAATGTATGTGGATGCAAATAACCTTTATGGTTGGGCCATGTCTGAACCTCTGCCTTACGGTGAATTCAAATGGTTAGAGCGGGCAGAAGTGCAATCATTTGAGATTGATAATATATCTGATAACAGTGAGTATGGATATATTCTTGAGGTTGACTTGGAATTACCATACTCACTCCACGATATGCACAATGATTTGCCCTTCTGCCCGTCCAATAAATTACCATCAAAATCATCAAAAATTCCCAAGCTAATAGCTGATCTCCGCGATAAGGAGAAGTATGTAATACACTACAAAACTCTACAGCAGTGTATTAAGCATGGGTTGAGGATAAAAAAGATTCACACCGTCTTAGAGTTTAAACAGAAGGCCTGGCTTAAAAAGTATATTGACATAAACACTGAGCATAGGACTAGGGCAACAAATAATTTTGAAAAAGATTTTTTCAAATTGTTAAATAATGCTGTCTATGGTAAAACCATGGAAAACAGCGAAAAGAGAGTAGACATTCGGATTGTAACAGAATGGATTTCTCCAGACGTAGGTCCACAAGGTGGGCGCCCTAGATTGTGTGCCAGAGACTTGATATCCAGGTCAAATTTTCATAGTGCAACAAAGTTTAATGAGACTATGTTTGCAATTCAGATGAAAAGACTACACAACATTTGTGATAAGCCAATATATTTAGGCTTTGCAGTGTTGGAATTATCTAAATTCAAAATGTATGATTTTCATTATGATTATATGAAACCTAAATTTAACAAAGCACTTAAATTAAATTATATGGATACCGATTCGTTTATATACTCTATAAAAACGAACGACTTCTATGAAGAAATTCGTGATGATGTCGAATTGAAATTTGATACATCTGAGTATTCAAATGAATTGGCTACATTATACAATTTTAAGCAGTGCAACAAGAAGCGTTTAGGTTTCTTTAAAGATGAGATGCATGGTAAACCAATGAGTGAGTTTGTTGGGTTACGTTCAAAAATGTATGCATATAGGTGTGAAAATTCTGGTACTGGTAGGGAAATATGCGTAAAAAAGAATAAAGGAGTAAAGCGCAGTTGTCTGGAGAAGGTCACATTTGAGGGGTATAAAAATTGTTTGTACACAGGACAGCAAGCACGTGATAGCATGTTCATGTTTAGATCTAGAGGGCATGAAATTAGTACACTAAAAATAACAAAAACTATTTTAGACAACAAAGATGATAAGAGAATAATTTGTGAAGATGGGGTTTCAACTCTAGCAATAGGGCATTACTCTACAATTCCCAATGAAATTGAGGGTTGTATATCTACTCTAGAAGCACAGTCCAGTGTTTGGCGCAGCCAAATATGTGCATTGGAGGAGAACTCACAAAGCACTCAAAGTAAAGTGAGGAAGGTAAATGCTTTAAAAAGAAAAGTTGAAATAAATGAAAGTGCGGTAGACATCCAAGAGGCTCAAATGATAATGCATTTTATGCTATTAGATGGTATTAAAAAAATAAAACGATAGTTTTAAGTTTATAATGTGATAGTTTATTTAAACAAAACAAATGTATACTTATAAGATATTTAGATAATAGTAATTTAATTTTAATAAACTTAAAAAATGATGTTAAATAAATAAATGATATAGATTGAAAAAGAAAAGAAAAAATGTTTTACTTAAAGATTACAAAATTTCAGTTTTATGAATCCAGCTGTCTTCGGTTTTGGGGAAACCCAGCCAGCGGACCAGAGCTCTATTCCCTTTCCTTTTCAGCACTTTTTCAACCAGGTAAGTATTGGGAAAAGTTGTTTTTTTCAGTTCTTCTTAATAGAAACCACCTTTGATTGGATTCCCATTCCAGTCTTGTAGTAAGTATGTTGTTGGGTAAGTATTTTGTACTTTAGTTATTCTGAATATTTCAGTTGTCCAATTTGGGGTATATCCCTTTTCAAATACATGTTTATATTTGCTGATGCGTACATAGTCCCCTATCTTTAGTTTACTACCAGCAAACATTTTAATATTATTGTATGCAGTTTTCAAGATGAGTTTTTCATTCTCACTGTTTACATTGATGGGTGCAATTTTTATGGTTCTGTGTACTCTATTGTTGTATATGTCAATTAATTTTTTATACACATCAATCCATTTGTATGTTCCATTGAAAGTGAATTCTCGCCACATGAGTTCTTTCAAAGACCTGTTGAATCTCTCAACAATTGAGGCCTTTAGACTACTATATGTTGAATAGTGATTGATTTCATATTGTTTGATCAGAGCTGTAAATTGAGTGTTAAAGAACTCTTTACCATCGTCTGATTGTAGATTCTTGGGTACTCCTCGTCCTGATTTAAATATTTTCTCCATTGCCTGAGCAACGTCCTTCGCATGTTTCGACTTTATTGCTTCACCCCAGGCAAATTTTGAGAATGTGTCTATTACTGTTAGCAAGTATCGATAACCATTATTTGATTTTGCGTACTTTCCCATTTCAACCAAGTCGACTTGCCATAAATCATTTATTCCCTTTGTGATGACTCTACGCCGTAGAAAATGTTTCCGCGAGGAAGCATGTAATTCGTTTACAATACCTCGTCTGCTCATATTTAGATGGTTTGTAATCAGAATAAGAGAAATTTACTTGAGCCGATAACCATATTTATTTTTTTCATAAATGCTTGACGTAAGTTCCTCAAGTCTCAATATTCTTTCATCAAGTTCTGCAGTTTTAAAATTTATTGATCGATAAACAGCATCTTGATGTTGTGAAATCGTTGACATTAGAGAATCACTCGACTCGTTCATAACCTTATCCACATATTCTTTGATGACAATGTCAGTGTTCTCTTTTGGTATGACACCATTTTTTATACGTTTTCGTTGAATATTAAATCTCATCTGCATCGATGTAGTGTCCCGATAAAGTTTTCTCATCTCGTATTAAATGATTAGGGTTCTGCTTCTCATGAATGTAGTGTCCAAACTTGTCAACAGACATGATGATTATAAACTCTCTTGAATATTGACATGTCATATATATATATATATATATATATATATATATATATATATGTATATAGTGTAAATAACTTAGCATATAATCTGAGCCTCTCTCAATTCTTCAATTATTGATGTAATTTCATTAGTGTGATTAGTATTTCCAGCTGATTGAGAGGCTATTAATAGCTGCAGTCGTTCAACCAACTCATTTGGATCATCCCAGTATACATAATTGGGTTTATTCATATTAAGGGTCATAAATCCAGACCCAGATACACTTGCTTTAGAGCGTTTGGGTGTAGACTCGGCAGTAGGTGTTTTCGCTAAAAGTGGTTTTATAATTTTCATATATTTATGTGCTCTTGTTCCTTTCAACTGTCCACTTGGATGAAAGTTTCTTCGATATACATTAGTTTTTATCAAAATTTCTCTGTATATTTTCAAGTCATTTTGACTGTAATTTTGTGGTTGACGATGGAATATTAAAGAATATAAACCATTTGTCAGTTCCCAGTTTTTACCATCTTCAAATTCAATTTTATTGCCAGATACATTTATGTAATTACTTCCCATCATTAATTGACCGGTTGCATTTTTGTATGGTCCAAATGTCACATCCAAAAGAGGATTTGAGCTCTCATCATGATGTACAGCTGGATGTGTTAATGAGGATGATGTATGAGGGTACACTTGACTCAATACCGCTCTTGACGTATGGGGCTCATCTTGATTCGGGAGTACAAATGATGCATTCTCTATTGCTGACTGAGAATAGAATTGATTATCATCATCATCATCATTATCATCACTGTCATCATCATATTTAGTTTTTAGTTTCTTCATCTTCATCTTTTTCGCATGTAGTGTGTTATCTCCACTAATGTTTTGATTAGGTGTCATTTCAGTTTTAACATTTTTATAGTCTGTGGGTAACATATTCTGTAATTTTTTAGTGTCATTAACAAGTTCATGTAAAGGTTCTGTTATGGGTTTGAATGTTTCCTCCAAACCATCAGTATTCTGAGTTTTGAGTTGTTTTAGTTCTGAAAATTTTTTTTTTAGAGCTTTTCGACTTTTGGTTAATTGAGCTAAAATATTTTGATTCATTGTAATTCACTCAAGCTGTTAGAACTGAAACGGTTATTTCACTCTAGTGGTTGTGAATGGACTGTGAACTAATTGACAATTCATAAGCATATATAGCTGTAATAATTTTAATTAAAAAACAAAAAATTTTTTTGGTTTATACTTTATATGTATTTTATTAAAAACAATTTGTAATATACAATTTATAAATTTGTTGTAAGATCAAAGTCTATGTTGTCATCTTCTCTTCTGGTAAGTATATATTTATTTTCCTTAACCAGCTCCAGGATGCTCTCTTCAATCGCATTGAATCGATGAGGGAGGAAAACGAAATGGTTCTCCAGCTCAACCATCACGTTGGTGCCAAACTTTCCTTTTACCTTTTTCGCTTTCATTATACTATATGGTGTGTTGATGAGCAGCTTCTTGATGTGAAGCTTACTCTTCACTTTAAGCGAGTTGAAGGCGCTCTTCACTCGGTCCTCATTGGCCTTTAAAAGATCTTCATTGATCTTTAAGAGATTATCATTGATTTTCAAAAGGTCGTCAAAGTCCTCTCGGTTGTGTTCATAAAATGTTTGCTGGGATTCCATTTCCGTGAGATCAATTGTGTTGGATGCGGTGTTCTCGTTGAAGGACATTTTTGATGGGGCTGTGGGTGTTGGTTGCTGGTTGCTGAGGTCGTGGACGCTGATTGCTGATGCTGTCGAGACTGTTGGTGCTCACTGAATGATATTTTCCTTCGAGGAGCTGGTTGATTTTATACGACATACACCACCGATTGTGGTGTGGGGAACATGGGGATCTTTCAAAGGAATATGTCCCATGGAGTCTTCAAAGAAAACACACACACACACACACACACACACACACACACACACGGGGGCCAAGGGGGTGGAGATCGCCAGGTGAAAGCGTCTGATTGCTTCAACCTGGTGAAGCCAGCGTGATACTGGTAGATACCATCCCAAGTCTACTTGCACGCTGGCCATGCCAGCGCTCCCACCGATTTGGTGGTGGGAGCCTCCACGCGGTGGCACCTGGGCACCCAACTACCATCCGGTAGAAGGGTGGCGAATGCAAGAGGCGAATTGAGTTGCCGAGCCCAGTAGGCAACTCAATGATAGACGAACTGGACCTACGTTATGGAATAGACGACATGGGCTGACGGGTCGCAGTATTCCAGCACCTGAGTAGGC
The DNA here is from genome assembly GCA_963583835.1 of Drosophila immigrans. Lineage (NCBI taxonomy): Eukaryota > Metazoa > Arthropoda > Insecta > Diptera > Drosophilidae > Drosophila > Drosophila immigrans. The sequence goes on from OY757142.1 coordinate 36,454,387, forward strand.
CGAGTGACATCGCGCCGAAATGGCTGCTGGGGTAATGCTGCGCCTGCCCCCGCCCCGTTAAAACCTTGGCAGGCCTTGGGAAACGCTTGTTACCCGTAGCCACTAAGCTGGCTGTGCAGGTTCAGTTGAGACCATCCTGATCAGTGCTGTCCTGGCTCTGAACCCAGCATCTCATAAGGACCTGGGTCAACCCTTGCGTGGACCTCACTCCTTGGAAAGGGACCCACGGGGACATAAAGGCGACTGCACATCACGGGTAACAATAACGGTCTCAAGGGGGGGCCCAATAAAATGAGCATCAAAACAAAAATACCGGGAGACCTTCCTCCTAACTCAACGAAGGAACCAGCAAAAGCCCATACCATCTTCGCGACTTGCAGGAAGATGTTAAGGACTCCACCGGAGACAGCACCGACCTCGGCGCCAGCGGCGCTTAGAAGGAACCCTCAAGTCGTAGTGACTGAGGACGATGGAAGCGACACGCCAAAAAGAGGGAGGTGCGACACGAGCCCCAGCGGCTCGCCACGAAGAACGCCCCCAAAAAGGGTGAAAAGCAGCGAACAGACTTGCATGTCAAAGGTGACGCAACTAGGCTGCATCCTCGACGAGCTACTTTTCATCACGAACGAGAAGAAGCCCATAGTGAGGCATATAAACCAGGCGATGAAGGACTCGCTGGCTCAGATGAAGAGAATACAGACGGCGCTATGTGAACAGCTGCAGGAAATAGGTAGCCAACACAACTCATGCCAAGCTGGCATCCACAAAGGAGATGAGGCCCCAACGCAAAAGAAGGACGCATCTACGTCGCCATTGGGAACGGAGCTTGCTCTTAAGGAGAAGCCAGCCAGTTCACGCGCGCCACCGAATGCCCCTAGACGCAGGAAGGAGGCGCCAAAGCCATCAATGGAAAAGCCAGCAAACCCACGTGCGGCACCGAGTGCGCCCGCTGTGAAGACCGGAGGAAAACGGCAAACCACACCAAGCCAGGTTAGAGAGGACAAGCCGGATGAAGGCACATGGAGGACAGTAAAGCCCCGACCGCGTCCCTCTGCCAGACAAAGAGGCAGCAGGCCAGACGCTCTTCTGGTAAAGTGCAAGGACAGCACTTCCTATGCCGCGGTCCTTACGGCTGTGCAGACGGATTCTGCCTTACAGGAGTACAAGGAGAAGGTGTGCAAAATAAGACGCACGGCAGCGGGCGAGCTGCTATTGCAGCTTGAGAAGGCCGGAGATGACTCCACAAGCATGTTGCTTGAGGCGGTGCAGAAGACGGTCGGTGGAATTGCGCAGGTCAAGTCCATTTCGGAAAGATCCGAGCTGGAGATAAGGGATATCTCAGAATGGACCACAGCCGAGGATGTCCTCCAAGCAATTGCGGTGAAACTCGCCATTAACATCACTGACGAGTTTTCAGCTAAGTTACGAGCAGCCTACGGGGGTACCCAGACTGCCAGGGTGATACTGCCTGCGAATGTTGGAATCGCCCTAACAGAATTAAAGAAAATCAGAATCGGTTGGGCGGTTTGCCGAGTCAGGACGAAAGTAGAGCCTCGGAGATGCTTCAAATGCCTTGCATTTGGGCATGTAGCAGCAAGATGCAGAAGCAAATGGGATATGGCCGGGAAGTGCTTTAACTGCGGAGGAGGAGACCACTCTTCAAAGGAATGCAAGGCAAAGCCAGCCTGCATTCTATGCACACGCGCGGGCGAGGGAAATAACAACCATAACACCCTCAGTAGGACATGCCCGATGTTCCTAAACGCCCTCAAAAATGCTGGACCAGGTTAATGTATTACAGCTGAACCTTAATCACTGTCGGGCAGCTCAGGACCTCCTGCTGCAGACAGTGAGAGAAACCGGAACGGACATCGCCTTGCTTAGTGAGGTCTATGCAAGTAGACCGGAAGGCGTGTGGATACAAAACCAGGCAGGCGGCGCTGCCATATGGAGTTGTGGCTGCCCGCCCTCCCAGATGACGGACAGGCACGCGGAACTAGGTTTCTCCAGAGCGAAAATCGCAGGTATTTACTGGTATAGCTGCTATTTGGCTCCAAGTCTGCCCCTAGATGAGTACACCCGTATACTGGACCGTTTGATCACCGATGTACGCGGTCGACACCCATTGGTCATCGCCGGAGATTTCAACGCATGGGCCCTAGAGTGGGGAAGTCGCAGTACAAACGCAAGAGGGAACGCACTTCTGGACGCGTTTGCATCCCTCGAAATACTGTTGCTGAACTCCGGACGTGAGAACACCTTCTCCAAGGCGGGCTACGGCTCCATAGTGGACCTGACGTTTGCTAGTCCTCAACTCGCAAGGGTCGCACAATGGCACGTGTCTGAAATATATACGCACAGTGATCATCGTGCGTTAGTCACGAACATTACCCGGACGCGGCCGAGAGCTCCCCAGGCCCTCGCCCACACGGTATGGGATTCAAAATTACTTGACGTGGACTCGCTGACAGCAGTGTTCAACCATCACATAACCTCGGGACCCGTGGACGACCTGGTTAGACAACTGATGGAAGCCATTACGAATGCATGTGACGCAGCGATGCCAAGAAAACGACAAGGCGCAAGAAGGCAAAAACCCGTTCACTGGTGGAACGCCGAAATTCAATCGGCCCGCACAGACTGCCACTCAGCCAGGAGGCAGTACCAACGGGTGATGAGGCAGGCGAGGAGGCAGCCGGATAACCACCACCTGCAAATGCGTGGCATAGAAATTCGACTGACGTACCGCAGCAAGCGCTTGACACTGGCAAAAATTATTAAGAAGAGCAAATCTGAGTGTTGGGAACGGCTTTGCGCAGAAGCCGACAATCAACCGTTCGGACTGGCCTACAAGTTGGTAATGGGGAAGCTTGCTAGGAGCCCGCCACCTCAATGCCCAGAGCTATTAGACAATATTGTAGAGACCTTATTCCCTGCGCAGCCAGCAGTGCAAATCGACCCAGTCGTGGACACAGCCTCGGTTCCAAGGATTGAAATCAGTGAAGTTATTGAGGCACTGAAGAAAACCAAGAGCGGCAAGGCCCCAGGCCCGGATGGTATTCCCTCACTGGCGCTCAAGACGTTAGCTGATGCCCGACCAGACAAATTTGCTGAAGCATTTGACGAGTGCGTACAACGCATGATATTCCCTACCTGCTGGAAAACGCAGCGACTGGTCCTTCTACCGAAACCCGGTAAGGACCCAGGAGACCCCTCTGCATACAGACCCCTCTGCATGTTGGACGTGACGGGCAAATTGTTCGAGCGAATAATTTGTAACAGAATAGAAGGTAACCTCACTGACCAGCGCGGATTATCCGAGCAGCAATTTGGGTTCCGCAAGCGCAGGAGCACGGTTGACGCGATCACCAAAGTTGTGGAGCAAGCCAGGGACGCAATAGGAGGCACTAGATGGAGAGGCGGAGGCAAGGAGTATTGCCTTGTAACCACCCTGGATGTGCAGAACGCGTTCAACTCTGCAAGATGGCCAAAAATATTACAAGCGTTGAAAGAGCTGGACATGCCGGGATACCTCGTCAACCTAGTGGCGAGTTATTTCAAGGACAGGGTGCTATATTATGATACTGCGGAAGGCCGCCAAAGACATTCAATCTCAGGAGGCGTTCCACAAGGCTCAGTTCTAGGACCACTACTATGGAACATTATGTACGATGGCATACTCCGGCTGGACACGCCGCCTGGTTGCACAATCATCGGCTTCGCTGATGATGTCGCCATAGTAGTGGTAGCAAAGGAGCTACGTCATGCGGAGGAATTGACGAACTTGACCATTAGACTTGCCATACAGTGGCTCACTGACAATGGCCTGAAGCTCGCAGCGCACAAAACTGAAGCAGTGCTTATAAGCAGTAGAAAACAGGTTGAACGGGCCCAAATAACCGTGGGCACTAGCACGATAGTTTCATCCCCAGCCATCCGATACCTTGGAGTCATGCTAGACCACCGGTTGAATTTCCGCTATCACCTCAAGCAAGTGGGTGAAAAGGCAGGCGGTGCTGCTTGTGCGCTGTCCAGGATGATGGCGAACACTAAGGGACCGCGACAGCGCAGCAGGCAATTGATATGTAACGTCGTCAGGTCAATCCTGTTATATGCAGCGCCGGTCTGGGCACCAGCAATGACGATCCCTACATACGGCCGCAGCTGCAAATCGGCGTACAGGAGATGCGCGCTACGAGTTACGAGCGCATTCCGAACGGTGTCGGAAGACGCATCCCTAGTGCTCGCAGGGATGCCGCCGCTGGATCTACTCGCACAGGAGGACAAAAACAATCGCGCACAAACGATGGAGCAGTGGCAGCAGCGTTGGAGGAACGCCGCAAACGGAAGCTGGACGCGTACGATCATACCGGACGTACGAAAATGGTCGAACAGGCGTCACGGACAGTCGGACTACTACATGACGCAGCTACTGACGGGACATGGGTGCTTTAAATCATACCTATATAGATTTAAGCACGAGACGGACCCGTTTTGCACACACTGTGCGCGGGCCACTGAAGACGCTGAGCATGTCTTTTTTGTCTGTCCAAGATTCTCTGCTGAACGTGAAGAGCTACGGGTAAAAATCGGGGGCTCATTCACAGTCGATGACTGTTTAAGTATTCTAATAAGCTCAGAAACGAATTGGAACGCAGTGTCCACAATGGCAGCAGATATCGGCAAATCCCTGCGTCGCGCTGAAAGACAGCGAAACAGAAGTTCAAATCCTAGATAGTACCTAGTGACGGCTTTCATGCCTTCTCCCCCTCGCGAAGTAATACCTAACGGTGGTGCCACGGGTGGGATGCGGAGAGTAGGCGGGTTTTTACTGGGTGCATGTCCCAGACTCAGGCTTTATATGGTTTTCCCCCCTATACAAAAAAAAAAAAAAAAAAAAAAAAAAAAAAACACACACACACACACACACACACACACTCTCAATGGGTTGGCTTAAAGTGGGATGGGTGAGATGCAGGCTTCGGGAACGCATCAGTCTCACAAAATGCTTTCGGTGCCTGGAGTTTGGCCATTTAGCCAAATACTGCACCAGTCAAACCGATCGGTCGAGCTTGTGTCGTAGATGCGGGGAAGCAGGACACTTGGCAAAGGACTGCACTGGAGAGGCAAGATGCATGTTCTGCAAGGACAAGGAAGCCGACTGGAAGCACGTCGCGGGAAGTGGTAGATGCCCATTGTTTAGGAGTGCTCTCTCCAATAAACAAAAATGAAGTGCACACAGCTCAATCTTAACCACTGCGAGGCAGCACATTCTCTTTTGATGCAGGCAACGAGGGAAAGGAATTCGGATATAGTTCTATTGTCGGAACCCTTCAAACCTGTGGCAGGTAGCGGATGGGCAAGTAGCCGCTGTAAGAAGGCAGCTATTTGGGCCGTCAAAACTGTGCCAAGGGACGTCAACACGAGCAACGAAGGATTTGTAAGAGCAAAAATTGAAGGGATAACGTTTTACAGCTGTTATGCGCCGCCCAGCTGGGACTTACATCGCTTTGTAAGGATGCTGGAGGAACTAGTGGAGGATTCACGAGGAAGAACACCAGTTGTAATTGCCGGTGATTTCAACGCCTGGGCAGTACAATGGGGAAGTAAGGAGACAACACCAAGAGGAACCGCACTACTGGAGATATTCGCGCCGCTGGATCTTGGTTTAGCCAATGATGGCAAGAAGCAGACATACTGCAAAGCTGGCCGGGGCTCGTTCATTGATCTGACGTTTCTCAGTAGCTCGCTCTGCAGGACTACCAAGTGGAGAGTGAGCGACGATTTTACTTTCAGCGATCATCAGGCGATACACTTCGAGATCTGCGACAGGAGAGGAACGCGGCAGATACCAAAAACTACAGGACCCATATGGAAGGACAACTGCCTGGATAAAGATGCATTTTCGTTGGTATTGAGTCTACACGACTGGAGACCCACACTGGGGTCAGCCGATAGCATGGCGAACCAACTATCTAGCATCCTAACAGCAGCATGTGAGTCGTCGATGCCGAGGAGGAAACCAAGCAGACGCGGAGCACCCTGCTACTGGTGGAACAACAACATTCAGCAGCTAAGGAAAGCCTGCCTGAGAGCTAGACGGATCAGTCAGAGGGCGAGAGGTCGGCCTGACTTTGACCAGAAACTGGAGGATCTGCGGGCCGCAAAACGGGCATTAAAGCGGGAAATCAAAAAAAGCAAATCCGAATGCTTTAGGAAGATTTGTGATGAGGCGGACATCAACCCATGGGGAACCGCATACAAGGTCGCCATGAAGAAGCTGAAAAGTCAGGAGACCGCAAGGATAACATGTCCCATATTGCTGCAGAGCATAGTGACAGCATTATTCCCGCAGCATCAGAACGAGGCAGACATGGCCGCCCCTCTTATCGAGTCATGGCCGCCCATCACATCTACGGAAGTCACCTCGGCAAGCAAGCGGATCGGCGACAGGAAGGCACCAGGGCCAGACGGCATTCCTAATAAGGCACTCAAGCTTGCAGTAACGACAAGACCGGAAGTCTTTGTTGACACTTTCAATGTCTGCCTTCGGGACGGCGTCTTCCCCAAACGGTGGAAGCTGCAGCGGCTAATACTACTGCCGAAGGGAGGCAAGCCAATTGAGGAGCCTTCAGGATACCGCCCGATCTGTCTACTGGATACGGCTGGTAAGATATTGGAACGCATCATATACAACAGGCTCCTAAGGATACTGGAGGATGAGGGCACAATTTCGGACTCGCAGTTTGGCTTCCGCAAGAGCAGGTCGACGGTGGACGCGATTCAGGCTGTAGTGGACATAGCATCCAAGGCAATAGAGGGAACTCGCTGGCGATGGGGAGATAAGGAGTACTGCGCTGTGATAACCCTGGACATTCGCAATGCCTTTAACTCCGCGAGCTGGACCACTATAAGAAGAGCTCTCTCCCATATTGGATTACCCGCCTACCTGCTAAGGATATTATCCAACTACATGTCGGAACGACTACTTGAGTTTGACACAGAAGAAGGAAGCAAGCGTTATGAAGTGACAGCTGGGGTCCCTCAAGGCTCTGTTTTGGGTCCCCTGCTGTGGAACATCATGTACGATGGAGTACTTCGAGTTCAGCTTCCCCCCGGATGTAAGCTCATTGGGTTCGCCGATGACCTTGCTCTTGTGGTAGTTGCGAAGGAGGTACAGCAAGTGGAAGGAGCAGCAAATGGATGGATATCCAGGATATAGAAAATATCTATTTAAGTATCGGCACGAGGACAGCCCAGAGTGCCCAAATTGCCCAGATTCGGATGAGGACCCAGAGCATGTCCTATACCACTGTCCAAGATACAGCTGGATGTTCCAACATCCACGACCGCCGGAGGATCTCATCAATTACATGTTGGAAACGGAGGAAAACTGGAGAAACACGTGTCAGCTTATTACAGGCATCCAGAGTGATCTGAGAAGATGCGAAAAAGAGCGCCGTGTAAGGGAGAGTGCCTAAGGTAGGCAACCCATCCCCGCGAAGTAATACTTTGCGGTGCTCCCGCGGGGAATGTGGTGTGTAGCGTGTGGGGTGTGTTTAGTACGTATGCGTTTGACGTTGTCTTCGAATCGTGCATGCCGATGGTACGGGCCATTAGTATCTAAAGGAAGATTCACATCCACCATGGCGCATCCATGGGAAAAAAAAAAAAAAAAAACACACACACACACACACACACACACACACACACACACACACACACACACACACACACACACACACACACACACACACACACACACACACACACACACACACACACACACACACACACACACACACACACACACACACACACACACACATACACACACGCTCACAAATACACACAGGATCCACCCTTCACATATCGAGTTGGATTGTATACAAACTGTATCTAAAACTGATCTCTTGCCAATTTATATAAGATGTTTGTGTTAACCAGGTCTGATATCAATGGCTGTTTGTGTTAACCAGGTCTGATACCATTAGCTGTTTTTTGTTAACCAGGTCTGATACCATTAGCTGTTTTTTGTAAACCAGGTCTGATACCATTAGCTGTTTGAACAGAACAGGTGTGTTGGTAATAGCTATTTGAATAGAACAGGTCTGTTGGTAATAGCTGTTTGAATAGAACAGGTCTGTTTGTAATAGCTGTTTTTAGATCAGTTATATCCTATAAATAAAAAGCTGAAAATGAAATGTATGAAATAAAACTTTTAAATTGATATTTTTATATATATTTTTATTTTAAAATTTGTGTTTGCTTAAATATATATATATATATATATATATATATATATATATATATATATATATTTTATTTTAAAAATAAACATTTTTTAATTTATTTTTTAAAATAAAAAATGCTTAAAATAAAAGCTACAAAAAAAAAAGCTGAAATAAAAGCTGAAAATAAAGCCAAAGTTCTAAAAATCCAAGATTAATGGAAAACACCTCCTCAATTAAACAATTTTAATTTGTTTTAAAAATTTTTTATTTTAATTTGTTTTAAAAAATTTTTTTATTTTAAAATTTGATTAAATATATATATTTATATTATTTTTAAAAATATAAATTTTAAAAATAAAAATAGCTGAAAATAAAAGTTGAAAATAAAAGCTAAAATAAAAGCTGAAATAAAAGCTGAAATAAAGTTAAAACACCTCCCCAATTAAAAAATTTTGTTTTGATTGTATAGATTTATAATTTTATTTAAAATTTATTTCTTATTTCTTATTTTAAAACTGTCCCACGCATATCTGGGTCCTCCTCAATGTCTTTCAAGAGGGCATCTAAGTCCTCTTGGGTTATCATATTGTCACATGACAACGGGTTGAGGAGGTTGAAGACACTTGTGTCTATGAAGTCCTCCTCCGTCACCTGAGATTCGGTCGAATCTTCCTCTGTTAACATCGTCAATGGTAGGTTGTCTATCAACCTCCACAAAATGTTAAAGTTGTTGATGTTCTCCAAATTGTTGCTTTCCATATTGTTTTTGTTGTTGCTGTGATGGTGCTGTGATGGTCTGATCTTGTTGTTGCTGTGATGGTGCTGTGATGGTTTGATGTTGTTGTTGTTGGTGTTGATACTGCTGATGCTGTTGATGCTGCTGATGCTGTTGATGCTGCTGATGCTGGTGTTGCTGGTCACTGAATGATATTTTCCTTCGAGGAGCCGGTTGATTTTATATCCTCCAACGATGAACAAAGGAGCATTTTCTCGAGCATTTCTCGAGTGAGGTTCACAAAGGCCAACCGATTTTCAAGTGGTTCTGTAACGGGACACACAGTCCAGACATGTGCGTTCTTACAAGGGACACACATACACACACACACACACACACACATATCATAAACACATTCCACCCATCTTTAGTGCTATGAGTTGGATTGCAACAAAAATTGTAGACACAAATGCCCACAGTTAACTGTACCGAATTGTTGCAAACGTTGATAATTATACTTAATGCTTTCTCCCAAATATTTAATTACTTCTAATGGTGGTTGTAAGTTCCCAAAACTGTCAAAGTAATATGAATCAGAACCTCTCTTAAAATAAGCTACCCAATGCGTTCCTTTTGATGACGAGTCTGCTAAATTTATTATTCCACACTCACGATATAGTGGGATTTTTGGTAATTCATCTTTCATATAAACACCCCGAAAATGTTGAATATTTTTAAAGGCAAACCGCATGATATCAAAGTTAGATAATGCCCTTTTGGGTAGCTCGCTTAGAAGTTTTTTTGGTTGCGATTTTGTTTTCGATTATTTTTATTAAATGATATACCATAGCCTTTTTTGTATGGTTGTAAATACAATCCCTCACCCAACGAAACAGTTTCCATTTTTATACCCGCTACCCATAGGGTAGAAGGGTATTATGACTTAGTGCCAACAGGAAATGTATGTAACAGGCAGAAGGAGGCATCTCCGACCCCATAAAGTATATATATTCTTAATCAGCGTCAACAGCCGAGACGATATAGCCATGTCCGTCTGTCCGTCTGTCCGTCTGTCCGTCTGTCTGTCTGTATGAACACCTGGATCTCAGAGACTATAAGACATAGAGACACCAAATTTGGCAAAAATGTTCCTTCATACCCTACGCAGATCAAGTTTATTTCAAAAGTTGGATGCCACGCCCCCTTCGCCCACAATAAGCATTAATCTAGAAAAAGTCAAGTTTTTTTTTATGTAAATTGCGTATAACTCCAAAAGTTCTTTGTGTAATGATGTGTAATCTGGTAACCCATCTGCGCTTGACACTCTTAATATACCCTGTAATTTTGGTAAAAATCGGATTAGTAGAACAAAAGTTATTCGCGTAATTATTTATCAAAATTGTTGTTCCCAATGCATATGGACGTTTTAAGTGTCTGATTGACCTAGAGATATCAAATTTGGTGACAGTATTTGTGTAGGTCTTACGCAGATCAAGTTTATTTTAGATTTTTGCCACGCCCCTTTCCGCCCCCAAAAACTGTAAAAGCCGTAATAATAGACCTAGAGCATTGAATTTTGGTATGCATAATAACAATGATAGTCTGAATGACTCCTGTGAATTTGGTTGAAATCGAATGAAAAACAAGGATAATATTAATGAATCAATTTTATATGCAAAATTCACTTGCAGCTGCCCGCGCTTTGTTTGTTAAGTTGACAGTGTGACCATAGCGGTGTTGTGTATTTTACCCGCTATTTTCAAATATATACAAAAATTAAGTTTTAGTATATTTGGTATATTTTTTGTTAAAATATCATTTATGTTTTTTGTTTTCTCTCGAAATGGGTTGCGGGTATCATACGGTCGAGCACTCTCGACTGTAGCTTTCTTACTTGTTTTATTATGTCTCTTGTTCTCCTCTAGTTGCTGTTTTGCTATCTTTGCATTGTTAATAGACTTTACTATTGCTGCGCTACCTGACGCTAAACTGCCCACAGCGCTAAGTGCTGTTAAAATTGGTACAAGTGGCAAGAAGCCACCTACCTTGGGCACATTTATAACCCGTGGAATTACAACATTTTTCCTACAACCCATTGAGTTAGATACTGCCTTTCGTGCAACTTTTATTGCATGAAATATGTCAAGCGGTTTATTTTTTTTCAATTCCTTGGTCGCCTTTTTCATTATTGAAGCAAGAGACGTTTTTACTACTTTCTTCGTCTTTTTCTGTTTTGATCCCATACCAAATTTTTTCTTTACCTTCATCATGTTCGTTACAAAGTACGCTGCTGCTCTCTCACCAAAACTGCTATTCGATGCTTTTACACGATCCCAGGCCCTATCAATTAAAACAGAGTCAGCTTTATGACGCTCACTCAAGTCCTTACTTTTTGAATATGCTATGTCGTGTTCCCTACAAGCTTCATCCAAAGCATTGATTCCACGATCACCGCGTGCTAAACGTTTCTCTAGCTTTGTACCTGGTCCACAGTAATTGTACCCAGGTAAATGCACTTCAACGGGTAGAGCGTTTATTATATTGTTTACAAGACCACCACCCTGTTTGACATTTGATTTCCGAGTGTTTATATTATAAAAATGTTTCATCATTTTATAAGGACCTCAATCCACCAACGTTTCTCATTGAATGAAGTACTTCTCTCATTAACATGCGTTTATTACCACAAAAGAAAAGCATCTTAGTGAGAAACATTGAGGGCGGTGGGCATGGGGAGGAGAATCAACAGCCTCGTCACAGTACCTTGCTACCCAACACAATTAGAGCTCTAATTGTTGGTCCATCAAATTGTGGGAAAACCAATGTGATGCTTAGCCTCATAGAGAGTCCAAATGGAGTAAAATTTGAAAATATTTATGTATTTTCAAAGAGTTTATATCAACCGAAATATGAGTATTTGGAAAAACTTATCAAACCAATACAAGGAATGGGATACTACACATTCTCCGCAAATGACACAGTTTTAACACCACAGGAAGCTAAAAATAATTCCATTATGATATTTGATGATGTGGCATGTGAAAAACAGGATAATATCCGAAACTATTTTTGTATGGGTCGTCATAAGAATATTGATTCTTTTTATCTTTGTCAAACGTATACACATATACCGAAACATTTAATACGTGATAATGCAAATTTTATTATAATGTTTAAACAAGACGATTTAAACATGCGACACATATATCGAGATCATGTAAATAGTGATATGGACTATGAAACATTTATGGAAATATCACGAAATTGTTGGGTGGATAAATTTGGATTTCTAGTAATCTCTAAGGATGACGATATGAAAACTGGCCGATATAGAAAAGGATTTGATCAATTCATTATACTTTAATTAAAATGGATATAAGTGTAATGAGGTGACGGTGAAAAGACAGTCTACAGTCAGGCTTCAAAATGACTACATCTTTAACATTTACATTGAACGGGAACACATCAGTTATATCCGAAAATTTTTTCCCACAAATTGAACTAACACGCAATTATGAGTGTGCTCTCATTGACTTTTATACATACAATTCTATACCAAACGTTGATAAAGGAAACAATTTATTTCACATTGGGGATAAAGTCATAGAAATACCAGTGGGCTCGTATGAACTCGATGACATCACAAAATATATTTTGAATGAGCTAAAAGTGTATGGTCTTCATGATACCCTAAAAATTCAAAGTAATAACAACACACTCCAAGTGCAAGTTTGCACTAGAAATGAAGCGGTATTTTTTGATCGTGAACGAACTATTGGACAGCTATTTGGATTTAATAAACGTATTTTAAGACCACACAAGTCTGAAATTTACATCTCAGATAATCCAGTAAATATTTTAAAAATAAATACAATTAGGTTGGAATGTAACATTATTAGTGGTTCATATGTGGGTAATAGATCAAATCATGTGCTTCATGAATTTGGAATTAATGTCCCACCAGGTTATAAAATGAACATTACACCACGAAATCTGATTTATTTACCTGTCAACAGCAGAGAAATAAGCACACTCGAAGTACGGATAACTGATCAGAAGGGAGATTTAGTCAATTTGCGTGGTGAAACTGTATCAATTCGTCTACACTTGCGGCCTACAGAATGATTATTTATAATAAAAAGTCAGCACATCACTCCATACCCCCCATTAGTAAATGTAAAGCTGACGTGAAAGCATCATCATCATCATTATCATCATCATCATCAGCATCATCATCATTATTTAAAAAACCATCAAATCAACGATCTGCACTATCCTTAAAAAATAAATTAATTTTAAAATCATTAGGATTTAATATTCAATAAAGTACAAAAACAAACTTTCAAATGAATGAGATTTTTTTTGTGCAAGATAAGCCTCTCAATGATGAGAGTATCACTAAAAAAGAATATCACTCTTATTACCCATATCAACAAAACTTCAAGACAAACGATGAAGTTCGCATCACAATACAGAACCAAGATTTGTATGTGCTGCCGTGTGAAAGTTTTCTCCACTTTGAAGGAACACTTGAGAAAATTACTGATGCGAATACAGGGGCAAGCATCACGTCTAATGTTAACGGTGTGCTCAAAAATAATTGTATGGCCTATTTTCTGGATGAAATAAGATACGAATTGAATGGGTGTGAGCTGGATAGGACACGGTTCACCGGAATAACATCGACTCTCAAGAACTTTCTCTCTGTGGGGCAACAGGAAGATCTACTTTATCGCAATGCTGGGTGGAACGGTGGTGATAACATCTCTTCTGGAGGACATTTCAGCTATTCTGTACCACTAAAAATGTTGATGGGATTTGGAGAAGACTACAAAAAAGTCATATTAAATTGTAAACATGAACTTATTCTCTTACTAGCTAAAAATACAGATGATATGTATGTTAAAACAGTTGGTGGTCTGACACATAAAATTAACATACATAGTATTAGTTGGAAAGTACCCCACATTGTCCCAAGCGATAGTGCCAAAATTAAAATGTTTAATGTAGTAAAAAGTGGTGCTAGCTTACCACTAGCATTCCGCAGTTGGGATTGTTACATAAATCCTACACTAGTGCAGGGGACACATCATGTATGGAATGTTAAATTGGCTGCAAATAGAGAACGCCCGCGGTATGCCATCATTGCATTTACATTGAATGGAAATCTAATTACAAACAATTTAAGAAATGCAAAAGTATATTTAAATTCTGAAGTCTATCCCTATGAGGATGTGAATATTAAATACAGTGAAAATCGGTTTGCTGTGTTGTATGATATGTATGCGAGATTTCAAGAGAGCTATTACAACCGAGAGGCTCGTGCACTTCTATCACCAACGGAATTCTTGTCTAAGGCTCCTATTGTTGTTGTAGATCTCTCATATCAGAATGAATCAGTCAAAGCAGGGCCAATTGACGTAAAAATCTCTACCGAACTAACTTCAGCAAGTGAGATGAATACCAAAGTATATTGCCTTCTCATTCATGATCGTATAGTTGAATACACTCCATTAACTGGATTAGTTCAAGGTGTCGTCTAACTTCTTGGTAAATCATTTTCTCATTCAAATTTCGGAAATCAAGACAAATAGACGTTCACGGAACCCAAAATCAAAATACAAATTTAAAACATGTATTCCACCGATAACAAAAACAATACTACAACGAACATTACGATCAAACAACTTATAATCAGAATAAGTAATTTCATCAAAATGTTTAAAGAACGAATTTTCCCTGACCACTTGGAATACTTGGAGGAATCATTGGCATTTTTTAATAATAGACTAACTGATACCATGGTGGTTTGCAATCTTCATGGGCGGCATTTCACAACTTGTTGTTGGGCTAAATACGATGTGTATACTGGAGTCGACACATCTGCTTGTCATTTATTTTCTGTGCATTCATACAAATCTCAAAAATTATGAAAAATAAATGTAACTTTAGAGCATTGCTGTTTAGCATTGTACTTGAAAATAAAATTAGTCTAAATATACACACAAAATTTGTATACACTACTTGAGAAAAAAAAAAATTATAATAAATATTTTCAAGAAAAACCGTTATTTTACTGGGGATTGGGATTGGGATATGTAAACGAAAATTGTTCGATCGCAGGTGGTGTCAACTTATTCGAGGTCACCGTCCCCAGTTATTCGATGAGCTGCATGTTGCGTTCGAACGACTGCACGTGTCAAAGGCCCGCCCCCCCCGTTTTTCGGTGTGATGCCTGTTGCGTTCGAACGACTGCACGTGTCAAAGGCCCGCCCCCTGCCTGTTGCGTTCGAATGCATGCTGGTGGCGAAAATCACCCACGCTGTTGCCAGCTGCACTCGCGCAACCCAGATCTGTCAACACATTCAATCGATTCCGGCTGTTGCAGCTGTCGAAGGTCAACGATCGCCGGTCGCCGGTCGCCGCACCAGTTTTCGGTGTCATATGTCCTCATACACTTGACTTATCCTAAAATCAAACCAGATCCAACACTCCAATCCCCACAACCTATCACACCACACTCACCCCCCAATAGTCTAATTTATTTGTTTATTTATTTACCTAACCCTTTGATCACCACGATCCCTAAACACCCACACTACTTTTTGACCCTCATCAAAACTCTTAATTACCACTTGACATATTTTTTGACAGCTAAACCCATAAATTATCATCTTAATTACCCCATTAATGTCACTTGTGCTCACACTCAGGTAAACATACTACTCAATACTACTTCCCTCCAAAGGTTTTGTGACACGTTTTCCGAAAGGTAGACTTTTTTCATAAGAAACTTTTTCTCAAATGAAATTTTTTTCACTAGAAAATTTTTGTGACTTTTATAACTTTAATGATATTCAATATGAATAATTTTGTTTTTAAATTTTGTGTCAATATGAGATAGTGTGTTTACATGTGAAAAATTTTTATATTTTACACACACCACTTCACAGTCATATGAGTTTCGCATGTTACAATTTTTTCATATTACGTTGTTTGCGCGACCCTACTTCCCTACAAAGGTTTTGTGACACGTTTTCAGAAAGGTAGCCTTTTTTCATATGAAACTTTTTTTCAAAGAAAATTTTTTTCACATGTAAATTTTTCATGACTTTTATAACTTTAATGATATTCAATATGAATAATTTTGTTTTTAAATTTTTTGTCAATATGAGATATTGTGTTTACATGTGAAAAATTACTATATTTTACACACACAACTTCACAGTCATATGAGTTTCGCATGTTACAATTTTTTCATATTACGTTGCTTGCACGACACTACTTCCCTACAAAGGTTTTGTGACACGTTTTCCGAAAGGTAGACTTTTTTCATATGAAACTTTTTTTCAAAGAACATTTTTTTCACATGTAAATTTTTCATGACTTTTATAACTTTAATGATATTCAATATGAATAATTTTGTTTTTAAATTTTGTGTCAATATGAGATATTGTGTTTACATGTGAAAAATTACTATATTTTACTCACACAACTTCACAGTCATATGAGTTTCGCATGTTACAATTTTTTCATATTACGTTGCTTGCGCGACACTACTTCCCTACAAAGGTTTTGTGACACGTTTTCCGAAAGGTAGTCTTTTTTCATATAGAAATTTTCTCAAATAAAATTTTCATTGCATGTAAATTTTTTATTTCTTAAGCAATTTGTTTCACATGTGATAATTATAGCTCTTATGAATTTATCAAAATGATATAGTTTTAACATGTGAAACATTTTTTTTTGAGACACACTTGTATTGAGTACCATCTTGCGATATAGCATTTTGTTGCATTCATTTATGAATAAAACATTTAACTTCAATATTTTATCAATCCATATAATATGTGACCTATGCCGGCAATATATTACTCCACGGTCATATGAATTTCATATGTGAAATTTTTTTCATATAACATGCCTTGCGCGACGCTACTTCCCTATAGAGGTTTTGTGACACGTTTTCCGAAAGGTAGACTTTTTTCATAAGAAACATTTTCTCAAATGAAATTTTTTTCACAAGAAAATTTTTATGACTTTTATATCTTTAATGATATTCAATATGAATAATTTTGTTTTTAAATTTTGTGTCAATATGAGATAGTGTGTTTACATGTGAAAAATTACTATATTTTACACACACCACTTCACAGTCACATGAGTTTCACATGTTAAATTTCTTTCATATAACGTTGCTTGCACGACACTACTTCCCTACAAAGGTTTTGTGACACGTTTTCCGAAAGTTAGACTTTTTTCATATGAAAATTTTTTTCACATTTAAATTTTTCATGACTTTTATAACTTTAATGATATTTAATACGAATAATTTTGTTTTTAAATTTTGTGTCAATATGAGATATTGTGTTTACATGTGAAAAATTACTACATTTTACCCACACAACTTCACAGTCATATGAGTTTCGCATGTTACAATTTTTTCATATTACGTTGCTTGCGCGACACTACTTCCCTACAAAGGGTTTGTGACACGTTTTCAGAAAGGTAGCCTTTTTTCATATAGAAATTTTCTCAAATAAAATTTTTTTTGCATGTAAATTTTTTATTTCTTAAGCAATTTATTTCACATGTGATAATTATAGCTCTTATGAATATATAAAAATGATGTAGTTTTAATATGTGAATCATTTTTTTTGGAGACACACTTGCATTGAGTACCATCTTGCAATATAGCATTTTGTTGCATTAATTTAATAATAAATCATTTAAATTCAATATTTTATTAATCCATATAATTTGCGACCTATGCCGGCAACATATTACTCATCGGTCATATGAACTTCATATGTGAAATTTTTTTCATATAACACGCCTTGCGCGAAACCACTTCCTTATAGAGGTTTTGTGACACGTTTTCCGAGAGGCGACTTTTTTTCATATGGATCTTTTTCTCAAATGAAATTTTTTTCACTAGCAAAAATTGCATGAATTTTATAAATTTTGTGATATTCAATATGAATAATTTTGTTTTTAAATTTTGTGTCAATATGAGATATTGTGTTTACATCTGAAAAATGACTAAATTTTACAATACCACTTCACAGTCATATGAGTTTCACATGTTACAATTTTTTCACATTTCGTTGCTTGAGCGACACTACTTCCCTACAAAGGTTTTGTGACACGTTTTCCGAAAGGTAGCCTTTTTTCATCTAGAAATTTTCTCAAATAAAATTTTTTTTCACATGTTAATTTTATATTTCTTAAGTCATTTATTTCACATGTGAAATTTATAACTCTTATGAATATATCAAAATGATGTAGTTTTAATATGTGAAACATTTTTTTTGGAGACACACTTGTATTGAATACCATCTTGCAATATATCATTTTGTTGCATTAATTTAATAATAAAACATTTTACTTCATTATTTTATCAATCCATATAATATGTGACCTATGCCGGCAACATATTACTCCACGGTCATATGAATTTCATATGTGAAATTTTTTTCAAATATCATGCCTTGCGCGACACCATTCCTCCATAGAGGTTATGTGACACGTTTTCCGAAAGGTGACCATTTTTCATATGAAACTTTTTCTCAAAGGAAATTTTTTTCATATGCAAAATTTGCATGACTTTTATAAATTTTATGATATTCAATATGAATAATTTTGTTTTTAAATTTTGTGTCAATATGAGATATTGTGTTTACATGTGAACAATTACTATATTTTACACACACCACTTCACAGTCATATGAGTTTCGCATGTTACAATTTTTTCATATTACGTTGCTTGCGCGACACTACTTCCCTACAAAGGTTTTGTGACACGTTTTCCGAAAGGTAGACTTTTTTCATAAGAAACTTTTTCTCAAATGAAATTTTTTTCACAAGAAAATTTTTGTGACTTTTATAACTTTAATGATATTCAATATGAATAATTTTGTTTTTAAATTTTGTGTCAATATGAGATAGTGTGTTTACATGTGAAAATTTTTTATATTTTACACACACCACTTCACAGTCATATGAGTTTCGCATGTTACAATTTTTTCATATTACGTTGTTTGCGCGACCCTACTTCCCTACAAAGGTTTTGTGACACGTTTTCAGAAAGGTAGCCTTTTTTCATATAGAAATTTTCTCAAATAAAATTTTTATTGCATGTTAATTTTATATTTCTTAAGCAATTTATTTCACATGTGATGGTTATAACTCTTATGAATATATCAAAATTATGTAGTTTTAACATGTGAAATATTTTTTTTGAGACACACTTGTATTGAGTACCATCTTGCTATATAGCATTTTGTTGCATTAGTTTAATAATAAAACATTTTACTTCAATATTTTATCAATCCAAATAATATGTGACCTATGCCGGCAATATATTACTCCACGGTCATATGAATTTCATATGTGAAATTTTTTTCATATAACATGCCTTGCGCGACGCTACTTCCCTATAGAGGTTTTGTGACACGTTTTCAGAAAGGTAGCCTTTATTCATATAGAAATTTTCTCAAATAAATTTTTTTTTGCATGTAAATTTTTTATTTCTTAAGCAATTTATTTCACATGAATATATCAAAATGATATAGTTTTAACATGTGAAACATTTTTTTTGAGACACACTTGTATTGATTACCATCTTGCAATATAGCATTTTGTTGCATTAATTTAATAATAAAACATTTAACTTCATTATTTTATCAATACATATAATATGTGTCCTATGCCGGCAATATATTACTCCACGATCATATGAATTTCATATGTGAAATTATTTTCATATAACATGCCTTGCGCCACGCCACTCCCCTATAGAGGTTTTGTGACACGTTTTCCGAAAGGTAGCCTTTATTCATATAGAAATTTTCTCAAATAAAATTTTTCTTGCATGTAAATTTTTTATTTCTTAAGCAATTTATGTCACATGTGAAATTTAAAACTCTTATGAATATATCAAATGATGTAGTTTTAATATGTGAAACATTTTTTTTGGAGACACACTTGTATTGAGTACCATCTTGCAATATAGCATTTTGTTGCAATAATTTAATAGTAAAACATTTAACTTCATTATTTTATCAATGCATATAATATGTGACCTATGCCGGCAAAATATTACTCCACGGTCATATGAATTTCATATGTGAAATTTTTTTCATATATCATACCTTGCGCGACATTACTCCTCCATACAGGTTTTGTGACACGTTTTCCGAAAGGTGACCTTTTTTCATATGAAACTTTTTCTCAAAGGAAATTTTTTTCATATGCAAAATTTGCATGAGTTTTATAAATTTTATGATATTCAATATGAATAATTTTGTTTTTAAATTTTGTGTCAATATGATTTATTGTGTTTACATGTGAAAAATTACTATATTTTACACACACCACTTCACTGTTATATGAGTTTCACATTTTACAATTTTTTCATATTTCGTTGCTTGCGCAACCCTACTTCCCTATAAAGGTTTTGTGACACGTTTTCCGAAAGGTAGTCTTTTTTCATATAGAAATTTTCTCAAATAAAACTTTTTTTGCATGTAAATTTTTTATTTCTTGAGCAATATATTTCACATGTGATAATTATAGCTCTTATGAATATATCAAAATGATATAGTTTTAACATGTGAAACATTTTTTTGAGACACACTTGTATTGAGTACCATCTTGCAATATAGCATTTTGTTGCATTAATTTAATAATAAAACATTTTACTTCATTATTTTATCAATCCATATAATATGTGACCTATGCCGGCAACATATTACTCCACGGTCATATGAATTTCATATGTGAAATTTTTTTCAAATATCATGCCTTGCGCGACACCACTCCTCCATAGAGGTTTTGTGACACGTTTTCCGAAAGGTGACCATTTTTCATATGAAACTTTTTCTCAAAGGAAATTTTTTTCATATGCAAAATTTGCATGACTTTTATAAATTTTATGATATTCAATATGAATAATTTTGTTTTTAAATTTTGTGTCAATATGATTCATTGTATTTACATGTGAACAATTACTATATTTTACACACACCACTTCACAGTCATATGAGTTTCACGTGTTACAATTTTTTCATATTACGTTGCTTGCGCGACACTACTTCCCTACAAAGGTTTTGTGACACGTTTTCCGAAAGGTAGACTTTTTTCATAAGAAACTTTTTCTCAAATGAAATTTTTTTCACAAGAAAATTTTTGTGACTTTTATAACTTTAATGATATTCAATATGAATAATTTTGTTTTTAAATTTTGTGTCAATATGAGATAGTGTGTTTACATGTGAAAAATTGCTATATTTTACACACAAAACTTCACAGTCACATGAGTTTCACATGTTAAAATTTTTTCATATTACAATGCTTACGCGACACTACTTCCCTACAAAGGTTTTGTGAGACGTTTTCCGAAAGGTAGACTTTTTTCATATGAAACTTTTTTTCAAAGAAAATTTTTGTCACATGTAAATTTTTCATGACTTTTATAACTTTAATGATATTCAATACGAATAATTTTGTTTATAAATTTTGTGTCAATATGAGATATTGTGTTTACATGTGAAAAATTACTATATTTTACACACACCACTTCACAGTCATATGAGTTTCACATGTTACAATTTTTTCATATTACGTTGTTTGCGCGACCCTACTTCCCTACAAAGGTTTTGTGACACGTTTTCAGAAAGGTAGCCTTTTTTCATATAGAAATTTTCTCAATTAAATTTTTATTGCATGTTAATTTTATATTTCTTAAGCAATTTATTTCACATGTGATGGTTATAACTCTTATGAATATATCAAAATTATGTAGTTTTAACATGTGAAATATTTTTTTTGAGCACACTTGTATTGAGTACCATCTTGCTATATAGCATTTTGTTGCATTAGTTTAATAATAAAACATTTTATTTCAATATTTTATCAATCCATATAATATGTGACCTATGCCGGCAATATATTACTCCACGGTCATATGAATTTCATATGTGAAATTTTTTTCATATAACATGCCTTGCGCGACGCTACTTCCCTATAGAGGTTTTGTGACACGTTTTCAGAAAGGTAGCCTTTATTCATATAGAAATTTATTTCACATGTGATAATTATAGCTCTTATGAATATATCAAAATGATGTAGTTTTAATATGTGAATCATTTTTTTTGGAGACACACTTGTATTGAGTACCATATTGCAATATAGCATTTTGTTGCATTAATTTAATAATAAAACATTTAAATTCAATATTTTATCAATCCATATAATATGCGACCTATGCCGGCAATATTTTACTCATCGGTCATATGAATTTCATATGTGACATTTTTTTCATATAACATGCCTTGCGCGAAACCACTTCCGTATAGAGGTTTTGTGACACGTTTTCCGAGAGGCGACTTTTTTTCATATGGATCTTTTTCTCAAATGAAATTTTTTTCACTTGCAAAATTTTTCATGACTTTTATAACTTTAATGATATTCAATACGAATAATTTTGTTTATAAATTTTGTGTCAATATGAGATATTGTGTTTACATGTGAAAAATTACTATATTTTACACACACCACTTCACAGTCATATGAGTTTCACATGTTACAATTTTTTCATATTACGTTGTTTGCGCGACCCTACTTCCCTACAAAGGTTTTGTGACACGTTTTCAGAAAGGTAGCCTTTTTTCATATAGAAATTTTCTCAAATAAAATTTTTATTGCATGTTAATTTTATATTTCTTAAGCAATTTATTTCACATGTGATGGTTATAACTCTTATGAATATATCAAAATTATGTAGTTTTAACATGTGAAATATTTTTTTTGAGCACACTTGTATTGAGTACCATCTTGCTATATAGCATTTTGTTGCATTAGTTTAATAATAAAACATTTTATTTCAATATTTTATCAATCCATATAATATGTGACCTATGCCGGCAATATATTACTCCACGGTCATATGAATTTCATATGTGAAATTTTTTTCAAATATCATGCCTTGCGCGACACCACTCCTCCATAGAGGTTTTGTGACACGTTTTCCGAAAGGTGACCATTTTTCATATGAAACTTTTTCTCAAAGGAAATTTTTTTCATATGCAAAATTTGCATGACTTTTATAAATTTTATGATATTCAATATGAATAATTTTGTTTTTAAATTTTGTGTCAATATGAGATATTGTGTTTACATGTGAAAAATTACTTTATTTTACACACACCACTTCACAGTCATATGAGTTTCACATGTTACAATTTTTTCATATTACGTTGCTTGCGCGACACTACTTTCCTACAAAGGTTTTGTGACACGTTTTCCGAAAGGTAGACTTTTTTCATTTGAAACTTTTTTTCAAAGAAAATTTTTTTCACAAGAAAATTTGTATGACTTTTATAACTTAAATGATATTGAATACGCATAATTTTGTTTTTAAATTTTGTGTCAATATGATTTATTGTGTTTACATGTGAAAAATTACTATATTTTACACACACCACTTCACAGTCATATGAGTTTCACATGTTACAATTTTTTCATATTTCGTTTCTTGCGCGACACTACTTTCCTACAAAGGTTTTGTGACACGTTTTCCGAAAGGTAGTCTTTTTTCATATAGAAATTTTTTCAAATTAAACTTGCCGGCAATATATTACTCCACGGTCATATGAATTTCACATGTGAAATTTTTTTCATATAACATGCCTTGCGCGACGCCACTCCCCTATAGAGGTTTTGTGACACGTTTTCCGAAAGGTAGCCTTTTTTCATATAGAAATTTTCTCAAATAAAATTTTTTTTGCTTGTAAATTTTTTATTTCTTAAGCAATTTATTTCACATGTGATAATTATAGCTCTTATGAATATATCAAAATGATATAGTTTTAACATGTGAAACATTTTTTTTGAGACACACTTGTATTGATTATCATCTTGCAATATTGCATTATGATGCATTTATTTAATAAAAAAACATTTAACTTCAGTATTATATCAATCCATTTAATATGTGACCTATGCCGGCAACATATTATATTACTCCACGGTCATATGAATTTCATATGTGAAATTTTTTTCAAATATCATGCCTTGCGCGACACCACTCCCCTATAGAGGTTTTGTGACACGTTTTCCGAAAGGTAGCCTTTTTTCATATAGAAATTTTGTCAAATAAAATTTTTTTCACATGCAAAATTTGCGTGAATTTTATAAATTTTATGATATTCAATATGAATAATTTTGTTTTTAAATTTTGTGTCAATATGAGATATTGTGTTTACATCTGAAAAATGACTAAATTTTACAATACCACTTCACAGTCATATGAGTTTCACATGTTACAATTTTTTCACATTTCGTTGCTTGAGCGACACTACTTCCCTACAAAGGTTTTGTGACACGTTTTCCGAAAGGTAGCCTTTTTTCATCTAGAAATTTTCTCAAATAAAATTTTTTTTCACATGTTAATTTTATATTTCTTAAGTCATTTATTTCACATGTGAAATTTATAACTCTTATGAATATATCAAAATGATGTAGTTTTAACATGTGAAACATTTTTTTTGGAGACACACTTGCATTGAGTACCATCTTGCAATATAGCATTTTGTTGCATTAATTTAATAATAAATCATTTAAATTCAATATTTTATCAATCCATATAATTTGCGACCTATGCCGGCAACATATTACTCATCGGTCATATGAACTTCATATGTGAAATTTTTTTCATATAACACGCCTTGCGCGAAACCACTTCCTTATAGAGGTTTTGTGACACGTTTTCCGAGAGGCGACTTTTTTTCATATGGATCTTTTTCTCAAATGAAATTTTTTTCACTAGCAAAAATTGCATGAATTTTATAAATTTTGTGATATTCAATATGAATAATTTTGTTTTTAAATTTTGTGTCAATATGAGATATTGTGTTTACATCTGAAAAATGACTAAATTTTACAATACCACTTCACAGTCATATGAGTTTCACATGTTACAATTTTTTCACATTTCGTTGCTTGAGCGACACTACTTCCCTACAAAGGTTTTGTGACACGTTTTCCGAAAGGTAGCCTTTTTTCATCTAGAAATTTTCTCAAATAAAATTTTTTTTCACATGTTAATTTTATATTTCTTAAGTCATTTATTTCACATGTGAAATTTATAACTCTTATGAATATATCAAAATGATGTAGTTTTAATATGTGAAACATTTTTTTTGGAGACACACTTGTATTGAATACCATCTTGCAATATATCATTTTGTTGCATTAATTTAATAATAAAACATTTTACTTCATTATTTTATCAATCCATATAATATGTGACCTATGCCGGCAACATATTACTCCACGGTCATATGAATTTCATATGTGAAATTTTTTTCAAATATCATGCCTTGCGCGACACCATTCCTCCATAGAGGTTATGTGACACGTTTTCCGAAAGGTGACCATTTTTCATATGAAACTTTTTCTCAAAGGAAATTTTTTTCATATGCAAAATTTGCATGACTTTTATAAATTTTATGATATTCAATATGAATAATTTTGTTTTTAAATTTTGTGTCAATATGATTCATTGTATTTACATGTGAACAATTACTATATTTTACACACACCACTTCACAGTCATATGAGTTTCACATGTTACAATTTTTTCATATTACGTTGCTTGCGCGACACTACTTCCCTACAAAGGTTTTGTGACACGTTTTCCGAAAGGTAGACTTTTTTCATAAGAAACTTTTCCTCAAATGAAATTTTTTTCACAAGAAAATTTTTGTGACTTTTATAACTTTAATGATATTCAATATGAATAATTTTGTTTTTAAATTTTGTGTCAATATGAGATAGTGTGTTTACATGTGAAAAATTTTTATATTTTACACACACCACTTCACAGTCATATGAGTTTCGCATGTTACAATTTTTTCATATTACGTTGTTTGCGCGACCCTACTTCCCTACAAAGGTTTTGTGACACGTTTTCAGAAAGGTAGCCTTTTTTCATATAGAAATTTTCTCAAATAAAATTTTTATTGCATGTTAATTTTATATTTCTTAAGCAATTTATTTCACATGTGATGGTTATAACTCTTATGAATATATCAAAATTATGTAGTTTTAACATGTGAAATATTTTTTTTGAGACACACTTGTATTGAGTACCATCTCGCTATATAGCATTTTGTTGCATTAGTTTAATATTAAAACATTTTACTTCAATATTTTATCAATCCAAATAATATGTGACCTATGCCGGCAATATATTACTCCACGGTCATATGAATTTCATATGTGAAATTTTTTTCATATAACATGCCTTGCGCGACGCTACTTCCCTATAGAGGTTTTGTGACACGTTTTCAGAAAGGCAGCCTTTATTCATATAGAAATTTTCTCAAATAAAATTTTTTTTGCATGTAAATTTTTTATTTCTTAAGCAATTTATTTCACATGAATATATCAAAATGATATAGTTTTAACATGTGAAACATTTTTTTTGAGACACACTTGTATTGATTACCATCTTGCAATATAGCATTTTGTTGCATTAATTTAATAATAAAACATTTAACTTCATTATTTTATCAATACATATAATATGTGTCCTATGCCGGCAATATATTACTCCACGATCATATGAATTTCATATGTGAAATTATTTTCATATAACATGCCTTGCGCCACGCCACTCCCCTATAGAGGTTTTGTGACACGTTTTCCGAAAGGTAGCCTTTATTCATATAGAAATTTTCTCAAATAAAATTTTTCTTGCATGTAAATTTTTTATTTCTTAAGCAATTTATGTCACATGTGAAATTTAAAACTCTTATGAATATATCAAATGATGTAGTTTTAATATGTGAAACATTTTTTTTGGAGACACACTTGTATTGAGTACCATCTTGCAATATAGCATTTTGTTGCAATAATTTAATAGTAAAACATTTAACTTCATTATTTTATCAATGCATATAATATGTGACCTATGCCGGCAAAATATTACTCCACGGTCATATGAATTTCATATGTGAAATTTTTTTCATATATCATACCTTGCGCGACATTACTCCTCCATACAGGTTTTGTGACACGTTTTCCGAAAGGTGACCTTTTTTCATATGAAACTTTTTCTCAAAGGAAATTTTTTTCATATGCAAAATTTGCATGAGTTTTATAAATTTTATGATATTCAATATGAATAATTTTGTTTTTAAATTTTGTGTCAATATGATTTATTGTGTTTACATGTGAAAAATTACTATATTTTACACACACCACTTCACTGTTATATGAGTTTCACATTTTACAATTTTTTCATATTTCGTTGCTTGCGCAACCCTACTTCCCTATAAAGGTTTTGTGACACGTTTTCCGAAAGGTAGTCTTTTTTCATATAGAAATTTTCTCAAATAAAACTTTTTTTGCATGTAAATTTTTTATTTCTTGAGCAATATATTTCACATGTGATAATTATAGCTCTTATGAATATATCAAAATGATATAGTTTTAACATGTGAAACATTTTTTTGAGACACACTTGTATTGAGTACCATCTTGCAATATAGCATTATGTTGCATTAATTTAATAATAAAATATTTAACTTCAATATTTTATCAATCCATATAATATGTGACAAATGCCGGCAACATATTACTCATCGGTCATATGAACTTCATATGTGAAATTTTTTTCAAATATCATGCCTTGCGCGACACCACTCCTCCATAGAGGTTTTGTGACACGTTTTCCGAAAGGTGACCATTTTTCATATGAAACTTTTTCTCAAAGGAAATTTTTTTCATATGCAAAATTTGCAATGCTTTTATAAATTTTATGATATTCAATATGAATAATTTTGTTTTTAAATTTTGAGTCAATATGATTCATTGTATTTACAAGTGAAAAAATACTATATTTTACACACACCACTTCACAGTCATATGAGTTTCGCATGTTACAATTTTTTCATATTACGTTGCTTGCGCGACACTACTTCCCTACAAAGGTTTTGTGACACGTTTTCAGAAAGGTAGCCTTTTTTCATATAGAAATTTTCTCAAATAAAATTTTTTTTGCATGTAAATTTTTTATTTCTTAAGCAATTTATTTCACATGTGATAATTATATTTCTTATGAATATATCAAAATGATGTAGTTTTAATATGTGAATCATTTTTTTTGGAGACACACTTGCATTGAGTACCATCTTGCAATATATCATTTTGTTGCATTAATTTAATAATAAATCATTTAAATTCAATATTTTATCAATCCATATAATTTGCGACCTATGCCGGCAACATATTACTCATCGGTCATATGAACTTCATATGTGAAATTTTTTTCGTATAACATGCCTTGCGCGAAACCACTTCCTTATAGAGGTTTTGTGACACGTTTTCCGAGAGGCGACTTTTTTTCATATGGATCTTTTTCTCAAATGAAATTTTTTTCACTAGCAAAAATTGCATGAATTTTATAAATTTTGTGATATTCAATATGAATAATTTTGTTTTTAAATTTTGTGTCAATATGAGATATTGTGTTTACATCTGAAAAATGACTATATTTTACAACACCACTTCACAGTCATATGAGTTTCACATGTTACAATTTTTCCACATTTCCTTGCTTGAGCGACACTACTTCCCTACAAAGGTTTTGTGACACGTTTTCCGAAAGGTAGCCTTTTTTCATATAGAAATTTTCTCAAATAAAATTTTTTTTCACATGTTAATTTTATATTTCTTAAGTCATTTATTTCACATGTGAAATTTATAACTCTTATGAATATATCAAAATGATGTAGTTTTAATATGTGAAACATTTTTTTTGGAGACACACTTGTATTGAGTACCATCTTGCAATATAGCATTTTGTTGCATTAATTTAATAATAAAACATTTTACTTCATTATTTTATCAATCCATATAATATGTGACCTATGCCGGCAACATATTACTCCACGGTCATATGAATTTCATATGTGAAATTTTTTTCAAATATCATGCCTTGCGCGACACCACTCCTCCATAGAGGTTTTGTGACACGTTTTCCGAAAGGTGACCATTTTTCATATGAAACTTTTTCTCAAAGGAAATTTTTTTCATATGCAAAATTTGCATGACTTTTATAAATTTTATGATATTCAATATGAATAATTTTGTTTTTAAATTTTGTGTCAATATGATTCATTGTATTTACATGTGAACAATTACTATATTTTACACACACCACTTCACAGTCATATGAGTTTCACGTGTTACAATTTTTTCATATTACGTTGCTTGCGCGACACTACTTCCCTACAAAGGTTTTGTGACACGTTTTCCGAAAGGTAGACTTTTTTCATATGAAACTTTTTTTCAAAGAAAATTTTTGTCACATGTAAATTTTTCATGACTTTTATAACTTTAATGATATTCAATACGAATAATTTTGTTTTTAAATTTTGTGTCAATATGATTTATTGTGTTTACATGTGAAAAATTACTTTATTTTACACACACCACTTCACAGTCATATGAGTTTCACATGTTACAATTTTTTCATATTACGTTGCTTGCGCGACACTACTTTCCTACAAAGGTTTTGTGACACGTTTTCCGAAAGGTAGCCTTTTTTCATATAGAAATTTTCTCAAATAAAATTTTTTTTGCTTGTAAATTTTTTATTTCTTAAGCAATTTATTTCACATGTGATAATTATAGCTCTTATGAATATATCAAAATGATATAGTTTTAACATGTGAAACATTTTTTTTGAGACACACTTGTATTGATTATCATCTTGCAATATTGCATTATGATGCATTTATTTAATAAAAAAACATTTAACTTCAGTATTATATCAATCCATTTAATATGTGACCTATGCCGGCAACATATTATATTACTCCACGGTCATATGAATTTCATATGTGAAATTTTTTTCAAATATCATGCCTTGCGCGACACCACTCCCCTATAGAGGTTTTGTGACACGTTTTCCGAAAGGTAGCCTTTTTTCATATAGAAATTTTGTCAAATAAAATTTTTTTCACATGCAAAATTTGCGTGAATTTTATAAATTTTATGATATTCAATATGAATAATTTTGTTTTTAAATTTTGTGTCAATATGAGATAGTGTGTTTACATGTGAAAAATTACTATATTTTACACACACCACTTCACAGTCACATGAGTTTCACATGTTACAATTTTTTCATATTTCGTTGCTTGTGCGACACTACTTCCCTACAAAGGTTTTGTGTTACGTTTTCCGAAAGGTAGACTTTTTTCATAAGAAACTTTTTTTCAAAGAAAATTTTTTTCACATGTAAATTTTTCATGACTTTTATAACTTTAATGATATTCAATACGAATAATTTTGTTTTTAAATTTTGTGTCAATATGAGATATTGTGTTTACATGTGAAAAATTACTATATTTTACACACACAACTTCACAGTCATATGAGTTTCGCATGTTAAAATTTTTTCATATTACGTTGTTTGCGCGACACTACTTCCCTACAAAGGTTTTGTGACACGTTTTACGAAAGGTAGTCTTTTTTCATATAGAAATTATCTCAAACAAAATTTGTTTTGCATGTAAATTTTTTATTTCTTAAGCAATTTATTTCACATGTTATAAATATATCTCTTATGAATATATCAAAATGATATAGTTTTAACATGTGCAACATTTTTTTTGAGACACATGTGTATTGATTACCATCTTGCAATATTGCATTATGTTGCATTAATTTAATAATAAAACATTTAACTTCACTATTTTATCAATCCATATAATATGTGTCCAATGCCGGCAATATATTACTCCACGGTCATATGAATTTCATATGCGAAATTTTTTTAATATAACATGCCTTGCGCGACGCCGCTCCCCTATAGAGGTTTTGTGACAGGTTTTCCGAAAAGTTGCCTTTTTTTCATATTACGATGCTTGCGCGACACTACTTCCCTACAAAGGTTTTGTGACACGTTTTCCGAAAGGTAGCCTTTTTTCATATAGAAATTTTCTCAAATAAAATTTTTTTTCACATGTTAATTTTATATTTCTTAAGCAATTCATTTCACATGTTATAAATATATCTCTTATGAATATATCAAAATGATATAGTTTTAACATGTGAAACATTTTTTTGAGACACACTTGTATTGAGTACCATCTTGCAATATAGCATTATGTTGCATTAATTTAATAATAAAATATTTAACTTCAATATTTTATCAATCCATATAATATGTGACAAATGACGGCAACATATTACTCATCGGTCATATGAATTTCAAATCTGACATTTTTTTCATATAACATGCCTTGCGCGACACCAGGTTTGGTGACACGTTTTCCGAAAGGTGACTTTTTTTCATATGAAACTTTTTCTCAAATGAAATTTTTTTCACATGTGTAATTTGCGTGAATTTTATAAATTTAATGATATTCAATATGAATAATTTTGTTTTTAAATTTTGTGTCAATATGAGATATTGTGTTTACATGTGAAAAATTACTATATTTTACACACACCACTTCACAGTCATATGCGTTTCACATGTTTCAATTTTTTCATATTACGTTACTTGCACGACACTACTTCCCTACAAAGGTTTTGTGACACGTTTTCCGAAAGGAAGCCTTTTTTCATATAGAAATTTTCTCAAATAAAATTTTTTTTGCATGTAAATTTTTTATTTCTTAAGCAATTTATTTCACATGTTATAAATATATCTCTTATGAATATATCAAAATGATATAGTTTTAACATGTGCAACATTTTTTTTGAGACACATGTGTATTGATTACCATCTTGCAATATTGCATTATGTTGCATTAATTTAATAATAAAACATTTAACTTCACTATTTTATCAATCCATATAATATGTGTCCAATGCCGGCAATATATTACTCCACGGTCATATGAATTTCATATGCGAAATTTTTTTAATATAACATGCCTTGCGCGACGCCGCTCCCCTATAGAGGTTTTGTGACACGCTTTCCGAAAGGTTGCTTTTTTTTCATATTACGATGCTTGCGCGACACTACTTCCCTACAAAGGTTTTGTGACACGTTTTCCGAAAGGTAGTCTTTTTTCAAATAGAAATTATCTCAAACAAATTTTTTTTTTTTGCATGTAAATTTTTTATTTCTTAAGCAATTTATTTCACATGTGATGGTTATAACTCTTATGAATATATAAAAATGATGTAGTTTTAACATGTGAAATATTTTTTTTGAGATACACTTGTATTGAGTACCATCTTGCTATATTGCATTTTGTTGCATTAGTTTAATAATAAAACATTTAACTTCAATATTTTATCAATCCATATAATATGTGACCTATGCCGTCAATATATTACTCCACGGTCATATGAATTTCATATGCGAAATTTTTTTAATATAACATGCCTTGCGCGACGCCGCTCCCCTATAGAGGTTTTGTGACACTTTTTCCGAAAGGTAGACTTTTTTCATAAGAAACTTTTTCTCAAATGAAATTTTATTCACAAGAAAATTTGTATGACTTTTATAACTTTAATGATATTCAATATGAATAATTTTGTTTTTAAATTTTGTGTCAAAAACACAATAAATCGTGTTTACATGTGAAAAATTACTATATTTTCCACACACCACTTCACAGCCAAGTGAGTTTCACATGTTACAATTTTTTCATATTACGTTGCTTGTGCGACACTACTTCCCTACAAAGGTTTTGTGACACGTTTTCCGAAAGGTAGACTTTTTTCATATGAAACTTTTTTTCAAAGAAAATGTTTTTCACATGTAAATTTTTCATGACTTTTATAGCTTTAATGATATTCAATACGAATAATTTTGTTTTTAAATTTTGTGTCAATATGAGATATTGTGTTTACATGTGAAAAATTACTATATTTTACACACACAACTTCACAGTCATATGAGTTTCGCATGTTAAAATTTTTTCATATTACGTTGCTTGCGCGACACTACTTCCCTACAAAGGTTTTGTGACACGTTTTCCGAAAGGTAGTCTTTTTTCATATAGAAATTATCTCAAACAAAATTTTTTTTTTGCATGTAAATTTTTTATTTCTTAAGCAATTTATTTCACATGTGATGGTTATAACTCTTATGAATATATAAAAATGATGTAGTTTTAACATGTGAAATATTTTTTTTGAGATACACTTGTATTGAGTACCATCTTGCTATATTGCATTTTGTTGCATTAGTTTAATAATAAAACATTTAACTTCAATATTTTATCAATCCATATAATATGTGACCTATGCCGTCAATATATTACTCCACGGTCATATGAATTTCATATGTGAAATTTTTTTCATATAACATGCCTTGCGCGACCCTACTTCCCTATAGAGGTTTTGTGACACGTTTTCAGAAAGGTAGCCTTTTTTCATATAGAAATTTTCTCAAATAAAATTTTTATTGCATGTAAATTTTTTATTTCTTAAGCAATTTATTTCACATTTGATTATTATAGCTCTTATGAATATATCAAAATGATGTAGTTTTAATATGTGAATCATTTTTTTTGGAGACACACTTGTATTGAGTACCTTCTTGCTATATTGCATTTTGTTGCATTAGTTTAATAATAAAACATTTAACTTCAATATTTTATCAATCCATATAATATGCGACCTATGCCGGCAACATATTACTCATCGGTCATATGAATTTCATATGTGCAATTTTTTTCCTATAACATGCCTTGCGCGAAACCACTTCCGTATAGAGGTTTTGTGACACGTTTTCCGAGAGACGACTTTTTTTCATATGGATCTTTTTCTCAAATGAAATTTTTTTCACTTGCAAAATTTGCATGAATTTTATAAATTTTGTGATATTCAATATGAATAATTTTGTTTTTAAATTTTGTGTCAATATGAGATATTGTGTTTTCATCTGAAAAATTACTATATTTTACACACACCACTTCACAGTCATATGAGTTTCACATGTTACAATTTTTTCATATTTCGTTGCTTGCGCGACACTACTTCCCTACAAAGGTTTTGTGACACGTTTTCCGAAAGGTAGCCTTTTTTCATATAGAAATTTTCTCAAATAAAATTTTTTTTCACATGTTAATTTTATATTTCTTAAGCAATTTATTTCACATGTGAAATTTATAACTCTTATGAATATATCAAAATGATGTAGTTTTAACAAGTGCAACATTTTTTTTGAGACACACTTGTATTGAGTACCATCTTGCAATATAGCATTTTGTTGCATTAATTTAATAATAAAACATTTAACTTCAATATTTTATCAATCCATATAATATGTGACCAATGCCGGCAATATATTACTCCACGGTCATATTAATTTCATATGTGAAATTTTTTTAATAAAACATGCCTTGCGCGACGCCGCTCCCCTATAGAGGTTTTGTGACACGTTATTTCCGAAAGGTAGACTTTTTTCATAAGAAACTTTTTCTCAAATGAAATTTTATTCACAAGAAAATATGTTTGACTTTGATAACTTTAATGATATTCAATATGAATAATTTTGTTTTTAAATTTTGTGTCAATATGATTTATTGTGTTTACATGTGAAAAATTACTATATTTTCCACACACCACTTCACAGTCATATGAGTTTCACATGTTACAATTTTTTCATATTACGATGCTTGCGCGACAGCACTTCCCTACAAAGGTTTTCTGACACGTTTTCCGAAAGGTAGACTTTTTTCATAAGAAACTTTTTCTCAAATTAAATTTTTTTCACAAGAAAATTTGTATGACTTTTATAACTTTAATGATATTCAATATGAATAATTTTGTTTTTAAATTTTGTGTCAATATGAGATATTGTGTTTACATGTGAAAAATTACTATATTTTACACACACAACTTCACAGTCACATGAATTTCACATGTTAAATTTTTTTCATATTACGTTGCTTGC
This sequence comes from Drosophila immigrans, assembly GCA_963583835.1. Classification (NCBI taxonomy): domain Eukaryota; kingdom Metazoa; phylum Arthropoda; class Insecta; order Diptera; family Drosophilidae; genus Drosophila; species Drosophila immigrans. The sequence continues at coordinate 36,489,272 of OY757142.1, forward strand.
GCGACACTACTTCCCTACATAGGTTTTGTAACACGTTTTCCGAGAGGTGACTTTTTTTCATACGGAACTTTTTCTCAAATGAAATTTTTTTCACATGCAAAATTTGCATGAATTTTATAAATTTTATGATATTCAATATGAATAATTTTGTTTTTAAATTTTGTGTCAATATGAGATATTGTGTTTACATGTGAAAAATTACTATATTTTACACACACAACTTCACAGTCATCTGAGTTTCACATGCTTACATTTTTTTATATTACGTTGCTTGCGCGACACTACTTTCCTACAAAGGTTTTGTGACACGCTTTCCGAAAGGTTGTCTTTTTTCAAATAGAAATTATCTCAAATAAAAATTTTTTTGCATGTAAATTTTTTATTTCTTATGCAATTTATTTCACATGAGATGGTTATAACTCTTATGAATATATCAAAATGATGTAGTTTTAACATGTGAAATATTTTTTTTGAGACACACTTGTATTGAGTACCATCTTGCAATATAGCATTATGTTGCATTAATTTAATAATAAAACATTTAACTTCAATATTTTATCAATTCATATAATATGTGACAAATGCCGTCAACATATTACTCATCGGTCATATGAATTTCAAATGTGACATTTTTTTCATAAACATGCCTTGCGCGACGCCACTCCCCTATAGAGGTTTTGTGACACGTTTTCCGAAAGGTGACTTTTTTTCATATGAAACTTTTTCTCAAATGAAATTTTTTTCACATGCATAATTTGCGTAAATTTTATAAATTTTATGATATTCAATATGAATAATTTTGTTTTTAAATTTTGTGTCAATATGAGATATTGTGTTCACATGTGAAAAATTACTGTATTTGACACACACCACTTCACAGTCATATGAGTTCACATGTTACAATTTTTATACCCGCTACCCATAGGGTAGAAGGGTATTATGACTTAGTGCCAACAGAAAATGTATGTAACAGGCAGAAGGAGGCATCTCCGACCGCATAAAGTATATATATTCTTGATCAGCGTCAACAGCCGAGACGATATAGCCATGTCCGTCTGTCCGTCTGTCCGTCTGTCCGACTGTCCGTCTGTCCGTCTGTATGAACACCTGGATCTCAGAGACTATAAGACATAGAGACACCAAATTTGGCAAAAAGGTTCCTTCATACCCTACGCAGGTCAAGTTTATTTCAAAAGTTGGATGCCACGCCCGCTTCGCCCACAATAAGCATTTATCTAGAGAAAGTCAAGTTTTTTTTTTATGTAAATCGCGAATAACTCCAAAAGTTCTTTGTGTAATGATGTGTTATTCGGTAACCCATCTGCGCTTGACACTCTTAATATACCCTGTAATTTTGGTACAAATCGGATAAGCAGAACAAAAGTTATTCGTGAAATTATTTATCAAAATTTTTGTGCCCAGTGCATGTGGACGTTTTAAGTGTGTGAATGACCTAGAGATATCAAATTTGGTGACAGTATTCATGTAGCTCTTTCGCAGATCAAGTTTGTTTTAGATTTTTGCCACGCCCCTTTCCGCCCCCAAAAACTGTAAAAGCCGTAATAATAGACCTAGAGCATTGAATTTTGGTATGCATAATAACAATGATAGTCTGAATGACTCCTGTGAATTTGGTTGAGATCGAATAAAAAACGAGGAAGTTATTAAAGAATCCATTTTGTATGCAAAATTCACTTGCAGCTCCTCTTACTTTGTTTGTTTAGTTGACAATGTGACCATGTCGGTGTTATGGATTTTTACCCGCTTTTTTCAAATGTATACAAACAAAATACAAGTTTCAGTATATTTTTGGTATATTTGTTGTCAAAATATCATTCAAATTTTTTTTTTCTCGAAATGGGTTGCGGGTATCATACGGTCGAGCACTCTCGACTGTAGCTTTCTTACTTGTTTCATATAACGTTGCTTGCGCGACACTACTTCCCTTCGAAGGTTTTGTGACACGTTTTCCGAAAGGTTGACATTTTTCATATGAAACTTTTTTCAAAGAAAATTTTTTTCACATGTAAATTTTTCATGACTTTTATAACTTTAATGATATTCAATTCGAATAATTTTGTTTTTAAATTTTGTGTCAATATGAGATATTGTGTTTACATGTGAAAAATTGCTATATTTTACACACACCACTTCACAGTCACATGAGTTTCACATGTTAAAATTTTTTCATATTACGATGCTTACGCAACACTACTTTCCTACAAAGGTTTTGTGACACGTTTTCAGAAAGATAGCCTTTTTTCATATAGAAATTTTCTCAAATAAAATTTTTATTGCATGTAAATTTGTTATTTCTTAAGCAATTTATTTCACATGTGATAATTATAGCTCTTAAGAATATATCAAAATGATGTAGTTTTAACATGTGAAATTTTTTTTTTGAGACACACTTGTATTGATTACCATCTTGCAATATAGCATTATGTTGCATTAATTTAATAATAAAACATTTAACTTCAATTTTTTATCAATTCAAATGCCGGCAACATATTACTCATCGGTCATATGAATTTCAAATGTGACATTTTTTTCATAAACATGCCTTGCGCGACGCCACTCCCCTATAGAGGTTTTGTAACACGTTTTCCGAGAGGTGACTCTTTTTCATATGAAACTTTTTCTCAAATGAAATTTTTTTCACATGCAAAATTTGCGTGAATTTTATAAATTTTATGATATTCAATATGAATTATTTTGTTTTTAAATTTTGTGTCAATATGAGATATTGTGTTTACATGTGAAAAATTACTATATTTTACACACACAACTTCACAGTCATCTGAGTTTCACATGTTAACATTTTTTCATATTACGTTGCTTGCGCGACACTACTTTCCCACAAAGGTTTTGTGACACGCTTTCCGAAAGGTTGTCTTTTTTCAAATAGAAATTATCTCAAATATAAATTTTTTTGCATGTAAATTTTTTATTTCTTATGCAATTTATTTCACATGTGATGTTTATAACTCTTATGAATATATCAAAATGATGTAGTTTTAACATGTGAAATATTTTTGTTGAGACACACTTGTATTGAGTACCATCTTGCAATATAGCATTATGTTGCATTAATTTAATAATAAAACATTTAACTTCAATATTTTATCAATTCATATAATTTGTGACAAATGCCGGCAACATATTACTCATCGGTCATATGAATTTTAAATGTGACATTTTTTTCATAAACATGCCTTGCGCGACGCCACTCCCCTATAGAGGTTTTGTGACACGTTTTCCGAAAGGTGACTTTTTTTCATATGAAACTTTTTCTCAAATGAAATTTTTTTCACATGCAAAATTTGCGTGAATTTTATAAATTTTATGATATTCAATATGAATTATTTTGTTTTTAAATTTTGTGTCAATATGATTCATTGTATTTACATGTGAAAAATTACTATATTGGACACACACCACTTCACAGTCATATGAGTTTCACATGTTACAATTTTTTCATATAACGTTGCTTGCGCGACACTACTTCCCTACGAAGGTTTTGTGACACGTTTTCCGAAAGGTGGACATTTTTCATATGAAACTTTTTTCAAAGAAAATTTTTTTCACATGTAAATTTTTCATGACTTTTATAACTTTAATGATATTCAGTTCGAATAATTTTGTTTTTAAATTTTGTGTCAATATGAGATTTTGTGTTTACATCTGAAAAATTACTATATTTTACACACACAACTTCACTGTCATATGAGTTTCACATGTTAAAATTTTGTCATATTACGTTTCTTGCGCGACACTGCTTCCCTTCAAAGGTTTTGTGACACGTTTTCCGAAAGGTAGACTTTTTTCATAAGAAACTTTTTCTCAAATGAAATTTTTTTCACAAGAAAATTTTTATGACTTTTACAACTTTAATGATATTCAATATGAATAATTTTGTTTTTAAATTTTGTGTCAATATGAGATAGTGTGTTTACATGTGAAAAATTACTATATTTTACACACACCACTTCACAGTCACATAAGTTTCACATGTTAACATTTTTTCATATTACGTTGCTTCCACGACACTACTTCCCTACAAAGGTTTTGTGACACGTTTTCCGAAAGGTAGACTTTTTTCATATGAAACTTTTTTTCAAAGAAAATTTTGTTCACATGTAAATTTTTCATGACTTTTATAACTTTAATGATATTTAATACGAATAATTTTGTTTTTAAATTTTGTGTCAATATGAGATATTGTGTTTACATCTGAAAAATTACTATATTTTACACACAACTTCACAGTCATATGAGTTTCGCATGGTACAATTTTTTCATATTAAGTTGCTTGCACGACACTACTTCCCTACAAAGGTTTTGTGACACGTTTTCCGAAAGGTAGTCTTTTTTCATATAGAAATTATTTCAAAAAAAATTTTATTTGCATGTAAATTTTTTATTTCTTAAGCAATTTATTTCACATGTGATGGTTATAACTCTTATGAATATATCAAAATGGTGTAATTTTAACATGTGAAATATTTTTTTTGAGACACACTTGTATTGAGTACCATCTTGCTATATAGCATTTTGTTGCATTAGTTTAATAATAAAACATTTAACTTCAATATTTTATCAATCCATATAATATGTGACCTATGCCGGCAATATATTACTCCACGGTCATATGAATTTCATATGTGAAATTTTTTTCATATAACATGCCTTGCGCGACGCTTCTTCCCTATAGAGGTTTTGTGACACGTTTTCAGAAAGGTAGCCTTTTTTCATATAGAAATTATGTCAAATAAAAATTTTTTTTGCATGTAAATTTTTTATTTCTTATGCAATTTATTTCACATGTGATGGTTATAACTCTTATGAATTTATCAAAATGATGTAGTTATAACATGTGAAATATTTTTTTTGAGACACACTTGTATTGATTACCATCTTGCAATATAGCATTATGTTGCATTAATTTAATAATAAAACATTTAACTTCAATATTTTATCAATTCATATAATATGTGACAAATGCCGGCAACATATTACTCATCGGTCATATGAATTTCAAATGTTACATTTTTTTCATAAACATGCCTTGCGCGACGCCACTCCCCTATAGAGGTTTTGTGACACGTTTTCCGAAAGGTGACTTTTTATACCCGCTACCCATAGGGTAGAAGGGTATTATGACTTAGTGCCAACAGAAAATGTATGTAACAGGCAGAAGGAGGCATCTCCGACCACATAAACTATATATATTCTTGATCAGTGTCAGCAGCCGAGACGATATAGCCATGTCCGTCTGTCCGTCTGTCCGTCTGTCCGTCTGTCCGTCTGTATGAACACCTAGATCTCAGAGACTATAAAAGCTAGAGCTACCAAATTTGGGGACAGTACTCCTATATGTCCTACGCAGATCAAGTTTATTTCAAAAGTTGGATGCCACGCCCCTTTTCGCCCCCAAAAGACTGTAAAAGCCGTAATAATAGACCTAGAGCATTGAATTTTGGTATGCATAATAATAATTATATTCTCAATGATTCCTGTGAATTTGGTTGAAATCGAATAAAAAACAAGGAAGTTATTAAAGAATCAATTTTATATGCAACATTCACTTGCAGCTGCCCGCGCTTTGTTTGTTTAGTTGACAGTGTGACCATAACGGTGTTGTGTATTTTTACCCGCTATTTTCAAATATATACAAAAAAACAAGTTTTGGTATATTTGGTATATTTTTTGTTAAAATATCATTTAAGTTTTTTGTTTTCTCTCGAAATGGGTTGCGGGTATCATACGGTCGAGCACTCTCGACTGTAGCTTTCTGACTTGTTTTTATATGAAACTTTTTCTCAAATGAAATTTTTTTCACATGTAAATTTTTCATGACTTTTATAACTTTAATGATATTTAATACGAATAATTTTGTTTTTAAATTTTGTGTCAATATGAGATATTGTGTTTACATCTGAAAAATTACTATATTTTACACACACAACTTCACTGTCATATGAGTTTTACATGTTAAAATTTTGTCATATTACGTTTCTTGCGCGACACTGCTTCCCTTCTAAGGTTTTGTGACACGTTTTCCGAAAGGTAGCCTTTTTTCTTATAGAAATTATCTCAAACAAAATTTTTTTTGCATGTAAATTTTTTATTTTTTAAGCAATTTATTTCACATGTGATGGTTATAACTCTTATGAATATATCAAAATTATGTAGTTTTAACATGTGAAATATTTTTTTTGAGACACACTTGTATTAAGTACCATCTTGCAATATAGCATTTTGTTGCATTAATTTAATAATAAAACATTAAAAATTCAATATTTTATCAATCCATATAATATGCGACCTATGCCGGCAACATATTACTCATCGGTCATATGAATTTCATATGTGAAATTTTTTTCATATAAAATGCCTTGCGCGACGCCATTTCCTTATAGAGGTTTTGTGACACGTTTTCCGAAAGGTAGCCTTTTTTCATATCGAAATTTTCTCAAATAAAATTTTTATTGCATGTAAATTTTTTATTTCTTAAGCAATTTATTTCACATGTGATAATTATAGCTCTTATGAATACATCAAAATGATGTTGTTTTAAAATGTGAATCATTTTTTTGGAGACACACTTGTATTGAGTACCATCTTGCAATATAGCATTTTGTTGCATTAATTTAATAATAAAACATTAAAAATTCAATATTTTATCAATCCATATAATATGCGACCTATCCGGCAACATATTACTCATCGGTCATATGAATTTCATATGTGAAATTTTTTTCATATAACATGCCTTGCGCGAAACCACTTCCGTATAGAGGTTTTGTGACTCGTTTCCCGAGAGGCGACTCTTTTTCATATGGATCTTTTTCTCAAATAACATTTTTTTCACTTGCAAAATTTGCGTAAATTTTATAAATTTTATGATATTCAATATGAATAATTTTGTTTTTAAATTTTGTGTCAATATGAGATATTGTGTTCACATGTGAAAAATTACTGTATTTGACACACACCACTTCACAGTCATATGAGTTCACATGTTACAATTTTTATACCCGCTACCCATAGGGTAGAAGGGTATTATGACTTAGTGCCAACAGAAAATGTATGTAACAGGCAGAAGGAGGCATCTCCGACCGCATAAAGTATATATATTCTTGATCAGCGTCAACAGCCGAGACGATATAGCCATGTCCGTCTGTCCGTCTGTCCGTCTGTCCGACTGTCCGTCTGTCCGTCTGTATGAACACCTGGATCTCAGAGACTATAAGACATAGAGACACCAAATTTGGCAAAAAGGTTCCTTCATACCCTACGCAGGTCAAGTTTATTTCAAAAGTTGGATGCCACGCCCCCTTCGCCCACAATAAGCATTTATCTAGAGAAAGTCAAGTTTTTTTTTTATGTAAATCGCGAATAACTCCAAAAGTTCTTTGTGTAATGATGTGTTATTCGGTAACCCATCTGCGCTTGACACTCTTAATATACCCTGTAATTTTGGTACAAATCGGAGAAGCAGAACAAAAGTTATTCGTGAAATTATTTATCAAAATTTTTGTGCCCAGTGCATGTGGACGTTTTAAGTGTGTGAATGACCTAGAGATATCAAATTTGGTGACAGTATTCATGTAGCTCTTTCGCAGATCAAGTTTGTTTTAGATTTTTGCCACGCCCCTTTCCGCCCCCAAAAACTGTAAAAGCCGTAATAATAGACCTAGAGCATTGAATTTTGGTATGCATAATAACAATGATAGTCTGAATGACTCCTGTGAATTTGGTTGAGATCGAATAAAAAACGAGGAAGTTATTAAAGAATCCATTTTGTATGCAAAATTCACTTGCAGCTCCTCTTACTTTGTTTGTTTAGTTGACAATGTGACCATGTCGGTGTTATGGATTTTTACCCGCTTTTTTCAAATGTATACAAACAAAATACAAGTTTCAGTATATTTTTGGTATATTTGTTGTCAAAATATCATTCAAATTTTTTTTTTCTCGAAATGGGTTGCGGGTATCATACGGTCGAGCACTCTCGACTGTAGCTTTCTTACTTGTTTCATATAACGTTGCTTGCGCGACACTACTTCCCTTCGAAGGTTTTGTGACACGTTTTCCGAAAGGTTGACATTTTTCATATGAAACTTTTTTCAAAGAAAATTTTTTTCACATGTAAATTTTTCATGACTTTTATAACTTTAATGATATTCAATTCGAATAATTTTGTTTTTAAATTTTGTGTCAATATGAGATATTGTGTTTACATGTGAAAAATTGCTATATTTTACACACACCACTTCACAGTCACATGAGTTTCACATGTTAAAATTTTTTCATATTACGATGCTTATGCAACACTACTTTCCTACAAAGGTTTTGTGACACGTTTTCAGAAAGATAGCCTTTTTTCATATAGAAATTTTCTCAAATAAAATTTTTATTGCATGTAAATTTGTTATTTCTTAAGCAATTTATTTCACATGTGATAATTATAGCTCTTAAGAATATATCAAAATAATGTAGTTTTAACATGTGAAATTTTTTTTTTGAGACACACTTGTATTGATTACCATCTTGCAATATAGCATTATGTTGCATTAATTTAATAATAAAACATTTAACTTCAATTTTTTATCAATTCATATAATATGTTACAAATGCCGGCAACATATTACTCATCGGTCATATGAATTTCAAATGTGACATTTTTTTCATAAACATGCCTTGCGCGACGCCACTCCCCTATAGAGGTTTTGTAACACGTTTTCCGAGAGGTGACTCTTTTTCATATGAAACTTTTTCTCAAATGAAATTTTTTTCACATGCAAAATTTGCATGAATTTTATAAATTTTATGATATTCAATATGAATAATTTTGTTTTTAAATTTTGTGTCAATATGAGATATTGTGTTTACATGTGAAAAATTACTATATTTTACACACACAACTTCACAGTCATCTGAGTTTCACATGTTAACATTTTTTCATATTACGTTGCTTGCGCGACACTACTTTCCTACAAAGGTTTTGTGACACGCTTTCCGAAAGGTTGTCTTTTTTCAAATAGAAATTATCTCAAATATAAATTTTTTTGCATGTAAATTTTTTTATTTCTTATGCAATTTATTTCACATGTGATGTTTATAACTCTTATGAATATATCAAAATGATGTAGTTTTAACATGTGAAATATTTTTGTTGAGACACACTTGTATTGAGTACCATCTTGCAATATAGCATTATGTTGCATTAATTTAATAATAAAACATTTAACTTCAATATTTTATCAATTCATATAATTTGTGACAAATGCCGGCAACATATTACTCATCGGTCATATGAATTTTAAATGTGACATTTTTTTCATAAACATGCCTTGCGCGACGCCACTCCCCTATAGAGGTTTTGTGACACGTTTTCCGAAAGGTGACTTTTTTTCATATGAAACTTTTTCTCAAATGAAATTTTTTTCACATGCAAAATTTGCGTGAATTTTATAAATTTTATGATATTCAATATGAATTATTTTGTTTTTAAATTTTGTGTCAATATGATTCATTGTATTTACATGTGAAAAATTACTATATTGGACACACACCACTTCACAGTCATATGAGTTTCACATGTTACAATTTTTTCATATAACGTTGCTTGCGCGACACTACTTCCCTACGAAGGTTTTGTGACACGTTTTCCGAAAGGTGGACATTTTTCATATGAAACTTTTTTCAAAGAAAATTTTTTTCACATGTAAATTTTTCATGACTTTTATAACTTTAATGATATTCAATTCGAATAATTTTGTTTTTAAATTTTGTGTCAATATGAGATTTTGTGTTTACATCTGAAAAATTACTATATTTTACACACACAACTTCACTGTCATATGAGTTTCACATGTTAAAATTTTGTCATATTACGTTTCTTGCGCGACACTGCTTCCCTTCAAAGGTTTTGTGACACGTTTTCCGAAAGGTAGACTTTTTTCTTATAGAAATTATCTCAAACAAAATTTTTTTTGCATGTAAATTTTTTATTTTTTAAGCAATTTATTTCACATGTGATGGTTATAACTCTTATGAATATATCAAAATTATGTAGTTTTAACATGTGAAATATTTTTTTTGAGACACACTTGTATTGAGTACCATCTTGCTATATAGCATTTTGTTGCATTAGTTTAATAATAAAACATTTAACTTCAATATTTTATCAATCCATATAATATGTGACCTATGCCGGCAATATATTACTCCACGGTCATATGAATTTCATATGTGAAATTTTTTTCATATAACATGCCTTGCGCGACGCTTCTTCCCTATAGAGGTTTTGTGACACGTTTTCAGAAAGGTAGCCTTTTTTCATATAGAAATTATGTCAAATAAAAATTTTTTTTTGCATGTAAATTTTTTATTTCTTATGCAATTTATTTCACATGTGATGGTTATAACTCTTATGAATTTATCAAAATGATGTAGTTATAACATGTGAAATATTTTTTTTGAGACACACTTGTATTGATTACCATCTTGCAATATAGCATTATGTTGCATTAATTTAATAATAAAACATTTAACTTCAATATTTTATCAATTCATATAATATGTGACAAATGCCGGCAACATATTACTCATCGGTCATATGAATTTCAAATGTTACATTTTTTTCATAAACATGCCTTGCGCGACGCCACTCCCCTATAGAGGTTTTGTGACACGTTTTCCGAAAGGTGACTTTTTTTTATATGAAACTTTTTCTCAAATGAAATTTTTTTCACATGTAAATTTTTCATGACTTTTATAACTTTAATGATATTTAATACGAATAATTTTGTTTTTAAATTTTGTGTCAATATGAGATATTGTGTTTACATCTGAAAAATTACTATATTTTACACACACAACTTCACTGTCATATGAGTTTTACATGTTAAAATTTTGTCATATTACGTTTCTTGCGCGACACTGCTTCCCTTCTAAGGTTTTGTGACACGTTTTCCGAAAGGTAGCCTTTTTTCTTATAGAAATTATCTCAAACAAAATTTTTTTTGCATGTAAATTTTTTATTTTTTAAGCAATTTATTTCACATGTGATGGTTATAACTCTTATGAATATATCAAAATTATGTAGTTTTAACATGTGAAATATTTTTTTTGAGACATACTTGTATTAAGTACCATCTTGCAATATAGCATTTTGTTGCATTAATTTAATAATAAAACATTAAAAATTCAATATTTTATCAATCCATATAATATGCGACCTATGCCGGCAACATATTACTCATCGGTCATATGAATTTCATATGTGAAATTTTTTTCATATAACATGCCTTGCGCGACGCTATTTCCTTATAGAGGTTTTGTGACACGTTTTCCGAAAGGTAGCCTTTTTTCATATCGAAATTTTCTCAAATAAAATTTTTATTGCATGTAAATTTTTTATTTCTTAAGCAATTTATTTCACATGTGATAATTATAGCTCTTATGAATACATCAAAATGATGTTGTTTTAAAATGTGAATCATTTTTTTGGAGACACACTTGTATTGAGTACCATCTTGCAATATAGCATTTTGTTGCATTAATTTAATAATAAAACATTAAAAATTCAATATTTTATCAATCCATATAATATGCGACCTATCCGGCAACATATTACTCATCGGTCATATGAATTTCATATGTGAAATTTTTTTCATATAACATGCCTTGCGCGAAACCACTTCCGTATAGAGGTTTTGTGACTCGTTTCCCGAGAGGCGACTCTTTTTCATATGGATCTTTTTCTCAAATAACATTTTTTTCACTTGCAAAATTTGCATGAATTTTATAAATTTTATGATATTCAATATGAATAATTTTGTTTTTAAATTTTGTGTCAATATGATTCATTGTATTTACATGTGAAAAATTACTATATTTTACACACACCACTTCACAGTCATATGAGTTTCACATGTTACAATTTTTTCATATTACGATGCTTGCGCGACACTTCTTCCATACAGAGGTTTTCTGACACGTTTTCCGAAAGATAGACTTTTTTCATAAGAAACTTTTTCTCAAATGAAATTTTTTTCACAAGAAAATTTTTATGACTTTTATAACTTTAATGATATTCAATATGAATAATTTTGGTTTTTAAATTTTGTGTCAATATGAGATAGTGTGTTTACATGTGAAAAATTACTATATTTTACACACACCACTTCACAATCACATGAGTTTCACATGTTAGAATTTTTTCATATTACGTTGCTTGCACGACACTACAAAGGTTTTGTGACACGTTTTCCGAAAGGTAGACTTTTTTTATATGAAACTATTTTTCAAAAAAAATTTTTTTCACATGTAAATTTTTCATGACTTTTATAACTTTAATGATATTTATTACGAATAATTTTGTTCTTAAATTTTGTGTCAATATGAGATATTGTGTTTACATCTGAAAAATTACTATATTTTACACACAACTTCACAGTCATATGAGTTTCGCATGTTACAATTTTTTCATATTACGTAACTTGCACGACACTACTTCCCTACAAAGGTTTTGTGACACGTTTTCCGAAAGGTAGTCTTTTTTCATATAGAAATTATCTCAAAAAAAAATTTATTTGCATGTAAATTTTTTATTTCTTAAGCAATTTATTTCACATGTGATGGTTATAACTCTTATGAATTTATCAAAATGGTGTAATTTTAACATGTGAAATATTTTTTTTGAGACACACTTGTATTGAGTACCATCTTGCTATATAGCATTTTGTTGCATTAATTTAATAATAAAACATTTAACTTCAATATTTTATCAATTCATATAATATGTGACAAATGCCGGCAACATATTACTCATCGGTCATATGAATTTCAAATGTGCCATTTTTTTCATAAACATGCCTTGCGCGACGCCACTCCCCTATAGAGGTTTTGTGACACATTTTCCGAAAGGTGACTTTTTTTCATATGAAACTTTTTCTCAAATGAAATTTTTTCACATGCATAATTTGCGTGAATTTTATAAATTTTATGATATTCAATATGAATAATTTTGTTTTTAAATTTTGTGTCAATATGAGATATTGTGTTTACATGTGAAAAATTACTATATTTTACACACAACTTCACAGTCATATGAGTTTCGCATGTTACAATTTTTTCATATTACGTAACTTGCACGACACTACTTCCCTACAAAGGTTTTGTGACACGTTTTCCGAAAGGTAGTCTTTTTTCATATAGAAATTATCTCAAAAAAAAATTTATTTGCATGTAAATTTTTTATTTCTTAAGCAATTTATTTCACATGTGATGGTTATAACTCTTATGAATTTATCAAAATGGTGTAATTTTAACATGTGAAATATTTTTTTTGAGACACACTTGTATTGAGTACCATCTTGCTATATAGCATTTTGTTGCATTAATTTAATAATAAAACATTTAACTTCAATATTTTATCAATTCATATAATATGTGACAAATGCCGGCAACATATTACTCATCGGTCATATGAATTTCAAATGTGCCATTTTTTTCATAAACATGCCTTGCGCGACGCCACTCCCCTATAGAGGTTTTGTGACACATTTTCCGAAAGGTGACTTTTTTTCATATGAAACTTTTTCTCAAATGAAATTTTTTCACATGCATAATTTGCGTGAATTTTATAAATTTTATGATATTCAATATGAATAATTTTGTTTTTAAATTTTGTGTCAATATGAGATATTGTGTTTACATGTGAAAAATTACTATATTTTACACACACCACTTCACAGTCATATGAGTTTCACATGTTACAATTTTTTCATATTACGTAACTTGCGCGACACTTCTTCCCTACAAAGGTTTTGTGACACGTTTTCCGAAATAAAGACTTTTTCTATAAGAAACTTTTTTTCAAAGGAAAATCTTTTCACAAGTTAATTTTTCATGACTTTTATAACTTTGATGATATTCAATATGAATTATTTTGTTTTTAAATTTTGTGTCAATATGAGATATTGTGTTCACATGTGAAAAATTACTGTATTTGACACACACCACTTCGCAGTCATATGAGTTTCACATGTTACAATTTTTTCATATTACGTTGCTTGCACGACACTACATCCCTACAAAGGTTTTGTGACACGTTTTCCGAAAGGTAGCCTTTTTTCATAAAGAAATTTTCTCAAATAAAATTTTTTTTGCATGTAAATTTTTTATTTCTTAAGCAATTTATTTCACATGTGATAATTATATCTCTTATGAATATATCAAAATTATGTAGTTTTAACATGTGAAATATTTTTTTTGAGACACACTTGTATTGAGTACCATCTTGCCATATAGAATTTTGTTGCATTAATTTAATAATAAAACATTTAAATTCAATATTTTATCAATCCATATAATATGCGACCTATACTGGCAACATATTACTCATCGGTCATATGAATTTCATATGTGAAATTTTTTTCATATAACATGCCTTGCGCGCAACCACTTCCGTATAGAGGTTTTGTGACTCGTTTCCCGAGAGGCGACTTTTTTTCATATGGATCTTTTTCTCAAATAACATTTTTTTCACTTGCAAAATTTGCATGAATTTTATAAATCTTATGATATTCAATACGAATAATTTTGTTTTTAAATTTTGTGTCAATATAAGATATTGTGTTTACATGTGAAAAATTACTATATTTTACACACACCACTTCACAGTCACATGAGTTTCACATGTTAAAATTTTTTCATATTACGTTGCTTGCATGACACTACTTCCCTATAAAGGTTTTGTGACACGTTTTCCGAAAGGTAGCCTTATTTCATATAGAAATTTTCTCAAATAAAATTTTTTTTGCATGTAAATTTTTTATTTCTTAAGCAATTTATTTCACATGTGATGGTTATAACTCTTATGAATTTATCAAAATGGTGTAATTTTAACATGTGAAATATTTTTTTTGAGACACACTTGTATTGAGTACCATCTTGCTATATAGAATTTTGTTGCATTAGTTAAATAATAAAACATTTTACTTCAATATTTTATCAATCCGTATAATATGTGACCTATGCCGGCAATATATTACTCCACGGTCATATGAATTTCATATGTGAAATTTTTTTCATATAACATGCCTTGCGCGAAACCACTTCCGTATAGAGGTTTTGTGACACGTTTTCCGAGAGGCGACTTTTTTTCATATGGATCTTTTTCTCAAATGAAGATTTTTTCACATGCAAAATTTGCATGAATTTTATAAATTTTGTGATATTCAATATGAATAATTTTGTTTTTAAATTTTGTGTCAATATGAGGTATTGTGTTTTCATCTGAAAAATTACTATATTTTACACACACAACTTCACAGTCATATGAGTTTCACATGTTAAATTTTTTTCATATTACGTTGCTTGCGCGACACTACTTCCCTACATAGGTTTTGTGACACGTTTTCCGAGAGGTGACTTTTTTTCATATGGAACTTTTTCTCAAATGAAATTTTTTTCACATGCAAAATTTGCATGAATTTTATAAATTTTATGATATTCAATATGAATAATTTTGTTTTTAAATTTTGTGTCAATATGAGATATTGTGTTTACATGTGAAAAATTACTATATTTTACACACACAACTTCACAGTCATATGAGTTTCACATGTTAAAATGTTTTTCATAATAAGTTGCTTGCGCGACACTACTTCCCTACAAAGGTTTTGTGACACGTTTTCCGAAAGGTAGCCTTTTTTCATATAGAAATTTTCCCAAATAAAATTTTTTTTCACATGTTAATTTTATATTTCGTAAGTCATTTATTTCACATGTGAAATTTTTAGCTCTTATGAATATCAAAATGATATAGTTTTAACATGTGAAATATTTTTTTTGGAGACACACTTGTATTGAGTACCATCTTGCAATATAGCATTTTGTTGCATTAATTTAATAATAAAACATTTAAATTCAATATTTTATCAATCCATATAATATGCGACCTATGCCGGCAACATATTACTCATCGGTCATATGAATTCCATATGTGAATTTTTTTCATATAACATGCCTTGCGCGAAACCACTTCCGTATAGAGGTTTTGTGACACGTTTTCCGAGAGGCGACTTTTTTTCATATGGATCTTTTTCTCAAATGAAATTTTATTCACAAGAAAATTTGTATGACTCTTATAACTTTAATGATATTCAATATGAATAATTTTGTTTTTTAATTTTGTGTCAATATGAGATATTGTGTTTACATGTGAAAAATTACTATATTTTACACACACAACTTCACAGTCATATGAGTTTCACATGTTAAATTTTTTTCATATTACGTTGCTTGCGCGACACTACTTCCCTACATAGGTTTTGTGACACGTTTTCCGAGAGGTGACTTTTTTTCATATGGAACTTTTTCTCAAATGAAATTTTTTTCACATGCAAAATTTGCATGAATTTTATAAATTTTATGATATTCAATATGAATAATTTTGTTTTTAAATTTTGTGTCAATATGAGATATTGTGTTTACATGTGAAAAATTACTATATTTTACACACACAACTTCACAGTCATATGAGTTTCACATGTTAAAATGTTTTCATAATAAGTTGCTTGCGCGACACTACTTCCCTACAAAGGTTTTGTGACACGTTTTCCGAAAGGTAGCCTTTTTTCATATAGAAATTTTCCCAAATAAAATTTTTTTTCACATGTTAATTTTATATTTCGTAAGTCATTTATTTCACATGTGAAATTTTTAGCTCTTATGAATATCAAAATGATATAGTTTTAACATGTGAAATATTTTTTTTGGAGACACACTTGTATTGAGTACCATCTTGCAATATAGCATTTTGTTGCATTAATTTAATAATAAAACATTTAAATTCAATATTTTATCAATCCATATAATATGCGACCTATGCCGGCAACATATTACTCATCGGTCATATGAATTCCATATGTGAATTTTTTTCATATAACATGCCTTGCGCGAAACCACTTCCGTATAGAGGTTTTGTGACACGTTTTCCGAGAGGCGACTTTTTTTCATATGGATCTTTTTCTCAAATGAAATTTTATTCACAAGAAAATTTGTATGACTCTTATAACTTTAATGATATTCAATATGAATAATTTTGTTTTTTAATTTTGTGTCAATATGAGATATTGTGTTTACATGTGAAAAATTACTATATTTTACACACACAACTTCACAGTCATATGAGTTTCACATGTTAAATTTTTTTCATATTACGTTGCTTGCGCGACACTACTTCCCTACATAGGTTTTGTGACACGTTTTCCGAGAGGTGACTTTTTTTCATATGGAACTTTTTCTCAAATGAAATTTTTTTCACATGCAAAATTTGCATGAATTTTATAAATTTTATGATATTCAATATGAATAATTTTGTTTTTAAATTTTGTGTCAATATGAGATATTGTGTTTACATGTGAAAAATTACTATATATTTTACACACACAACTTCACAGTCATATGAGTTTCACATGTTAAAATGTTTTCATAATAAGTTGCTTGCGCGACACTACTTCCCTACAAAGGTTTTCTGACACGTTTTCCGAAAGGTAGACTTTTTTCATAAGAAACTTTTTCTCAAATGAAATTTTTTTCACAAGAAAATTTTTATGACTTTTATAACTTTAATGATATTCAATATGAATAATTTTGTTTTTAAATTTTGTGTCAATATGAGATATTGTGTTTACATCTGAAAAATGACTATATTTTACACACACCACTTCACAGTCATATGAGTTTCACATGTTACAATTTTTTCACATTTCGTTGCTTGAGCGACACTACTTCCCTACAAAGGTTTTGTGACACGTTTTCCGAAAGGTAGCCTTTTTTCATATAGAAATTTTCCCAAATAAAATTTTTTTTCACATGTTAATTTTATATTTCGTAAGTCATTTATTTCACATGTGAAATTTTTAGCTCTTATGAATATATCAAAATGATATAGTTTTAACATGTGAAATATTTTTTTTGAGACACACTTGTATTGAGTACCATCTTGAAATATAGCATTATGTTGCATTAATTTAATAATAAAATATTTAACTTCAATATTTTATCAATCCATATAATATGTGACAAATGCCGGCAACATATTACTCATCGGTCACATGAATTTCAAATGTGACATTTTTTTCATATAACATGCCTTGCGCGACACCAGGTTTTATGACACGTTTTCCGAAAGGTGACTTTTTTTCATATGAAACATTTTCTCAAATGAAATTTTTTTCACATGTGTAATTTGCGTGAGTTTTATAAATTTTATGATATTCAATATGAATAATTTTGTTTTTAAATTTTGTGTCAATATGAGATATTGTGTTTACATGTGAAAAATTATTATATTTTACACACACCACTTCACAGTCATATGCGTTTCACATGTTACAATTTTTTCATATTACGTTGCTTGCACGACACTACTTCCCTACAAAGGTTTTGTGACACGTTTTCCGAAAGGTAGCCTTTTTTCATATAGAAATTTTCTCAAATAAAATTTTTTTTGCATGTAAATTTTTTATTTCTTAAGCAATTTATTTCACATGTGATAATTATATCTCTTATGAATATATCAAAATGATATAGTTTTAACATGTGCAACATTTTTTTTGAGACACACTTGTATTGATTACCATCTTGCAATATTGCATTATGTTGCATTAATTTAATAATAAAACATTTAACTTCAATATTTTATCAATCCATATAATATGTGACCAATGCCGGCAATATATTACTCCACGGTCATATAAATTTCATATGTGAAATTTTTTTCATATAACATGCCTTGCGCGACGCCGCTTCCCTATAGAGGTTTTGTGACACGTTTTCCGAAAGGTTGCCTTTTTTTTTATATTACGATGCTTGCGCGACACTACTTCCCTACAAAGGTTTTCTGACACGTTTTCCGAAAGGTAGACTTTTTTCATAAGAAACTTTTTCTTAAACTAATTTTTTTTCACAAGAAAATTTGTATGACTTTTATAACTTTAATGATATTCAATATGAATAATTTTGTTTTTAAATTTTGTGTCAATATGAGATATTCAGGGGTGACACAGAAATCGCTAGCGGAATTGATTCCGCTGAGAGCAATTCCGCTGGAAAATTTCCGCGGTGACACAGAGCTTCGAAAAATTTAAGGTTTTTAGCAGTTTCCTAAACCCTTTCTAACTTGGCTGTTCAGGGTTGACACCTTGCCAGATTAAATTTCCCAAGTATTTAATTTGCTAATTTTCTATTCATTTCGTTGTATAACGATAAGTTTTCAATTTGGTTTTCTTTAATGTTATCTATTAATGTTATTATGAAATATTAAAATATTTGGTTTCTTAGTCGTAATATAGAAAAAAAAACATTTAAATTGTTGGCGCAAAAAAACAGTAAACGTTACTCGGCAACTCTAGTAGTTTTCTGGAAGCTCTTTCCAGATTAATCTCTTGTTGTCTGGTAACTCTTTGTTTCTGGCAACACAATTAAATTGAATCAACAAAAAGTTTTTAAATTTTTATAAAAATGCCTTTAGCGAGAGTGAAGAGCTCCGGCGACGGAAAATAAATAAGAAACCATACATTGTAGGATTCTTAGATAAGCATCTGATCCATTTTCCCAATCAGACGTTTATTTTAATTCTTTCTCTTATCTCAACTTACAATGCCACCTGGCAAAAAGACAAGTGCACACAAATGTTTTCACAAATTGCACCATAATTAAATGATTTTTGCAGTACAACTTTATGTACCACAAAAAAATGATTTTTTTAATGTTTATTTAAATGAAATAAAAGTTGTTTCACATAAATACAAATAAAATCCTTGTTCGGTACTTTTACTTAAAAAATATTGGCATTGCTGACCCAGAGTTCGAAAATCAGATTCAAACTAGGTGGCAGCATCAAGTTTTAGCGGAATGCCAGCTGATTCAGAGCGGAATCATTCCGCCCAAAATTTGACAGCTGAATTGTCTGTGTCACCGCGGAATGGAATTCAAGGGTTTTTAGCGCGGAAGCGATTTCTGTGTCACCCCTGATTGTGTTTACATGTGAAAAATTACTATATTTTACACACACAACTTCACAGTCATATGAGTTTCACACGTTAAATTTTTTTCATATTACGTTGCTTGCGCGACACTACTTCCCTACATAGGTTTTGTGACACGTTTTACGAGAGGTGACTTTTTTTCATATGGAACTTTTTCTCAAATGAAATTTTTTTCACATGCAAAATTTGCATGAATTTTATAAATTTTATGATATTCAATATGAATAATTTTGTTTTTAAATTTTGTGTCAATATGAGATATTGTGTTTACATGTGAAAAATTACTATATTTTACACACACCACTTCACAGTCATATGAGTTTCACATGTTACAATTTTTTCATATTACGTTGCTTGCGCGACACTTCTTCCCTACAAAGGTTTTGTGACACGTTTTCCGAAATGAAGACTTTTTCTATAAGAAACTTTTTTTCAAAGGAAAATTTTTTCACATGTTAATTTTTCATGACTTTTATAACTTTAATGATATTCAATATGAATTATTTTGTTTTTAAATTTTGTGTCAATATGAGATATTGTGTTCACATGTGAAAAATTACTGTATTTGACACACACCACTACGCAATCATATGAGTTTCAATTTTTCAATTTTACAATTTTTTCATATTACGTTGCTTGCGCGACACTATTTCCCTACAAAGGTTTTGTGACACGTTTTCCGAAAGGAAGCCTTTTTTCATCTAGAAATTTTTTCAAATAAATTTTTTTTTCATATGTTAATTTTATATTTCTTTAGCAATTTATTTCAAATGTGATAATTATAGCTCTCATGAATATATCAAAATGATGTTGTTTTAAAATGTGAAATATTTTTTTTGGAGACACACTTGTATTGAGTACCATCTTGCAAAATAACATTTTGTTGCATTAATTTAATAATAAAACATTTAACTTCAATATTTTATCAATCCATATAATATGTGACCTATGCCGGCAACATATTACTCCACGGTCATATGAATTTCATATGTGAAATTTTTTTCAAATATTATGCCTTGCGCGACACCTCTCCTCCAAAGAGGTTTTGTGACACGTTTTCCGAAAGGTGCCATTTTTCATATTAAACTTTTTCTCAAAGGAAATTTTATTCATATGCAAAATTTGCATGACTTTTATAAATTTTATGATATTCAATATGAATAATTTTGTTTTTAAATTTTGTGTCAGTATGATTCATTGTATTTACATGTGAAAAATTACTATATTTTACACACACCACTTCACAGTCATATGAGTTTCACATGTTACAATTTTTTCATATTACGATGCTTGCGCGACACTACTTCCATACAAAGGTTTTCTGACAAGTTTTCCGAAAGGTAGACTTTTTTCATAAGAAACTTTTTCTCAAATGAAATTTTTTTCACAAGAAAATTTTTATGACTTTTATAACTTTAATGATATTCAATATGAATAATTTTGTTTTTAAATTTTGTGTCAATATGAGATAGTGTGTTTACATGTGAAAAATTACTATATTTTACACACACCACTTCACAGTCACATAAGTTTCACATGTTAAAATTTTTTCATATTACGTTGCTTGCACGACACTTCTTCCCTACAAAGGTTTTGTGACACGTTTTCCGAAAGGTAGACTTTTTTCATATGAAACTTTTTTTCAAAGAAAATTTTTTTCACATGTAAATTTTTCATGACTTTTATAACTTTAATGATATTTAATACGAATAATTTTGTTCTTAAATTTTGTGTCAATATGAGATATTGTGTTTACATCTGAAAAATTACTATATTTTACACACAACTTCACAGTCATATGAGTTTCGCATGTTACAATTTTTTCATATTAAGTTGCTTGCACGACACTACTTCCCTACAAAGGTTTTGTGACACGTTTTCCGAAAGGTAGTATTTTTTCATATAGAAATTATCTCAAAAAAAATTTTATTTGCATGTAAATTTTTTATTTCTTAAGCAATTTATTTCACATGTGATGGTTATAACTCTTATGAATATATCAAAATGGTGTAATTTTAACATGTGAAATATTTTTTTTGAGACACACTTGTATTGAGTACCATCTTGCAATATAGCATTTTGTTACATTAATTTAATAATAAAACATTTAACTTCATTATTTTATCAATCCATATAATATGTGACCTATGCCGGCAATATATTACTCCACGGTCATATGAATTTCATATTTTTTTCATATAACATGCCTTGTGCGACGCTACTTCCCTATAGAGGTTTTGTGACACGTTTTCAGAAAGGTAGCCTTTTTTCATATAGAAATTTTCTCAAATAAAACTTTTTTTGCATGTAAATTTTATTTTTCTTAAGCAATTTATTTCACATGTGAAATTTTTAACTCTTGTTAGTATATCAAAATGATGTAGTTTAAATTTGGGAAACATTTTTTTTGAGACACACTTGTTTTGAGTACCATCTTGCAATATAGCATTATGTTGCATGAATTTAATAATAAAACATTTAACTTCATTATTTTATCAATGCATATAATATGTGTCCTATGTCGGCAACATATTACTCCACGGTCATATGAATTTCATATGTGAAATTTTTTTCGAATATCATGCCTTGCGCGACACCACTCCTCCAAAGAGGTTTTGTGACACGTTTTCCGAAAGGTGACCATTTTTCATAAGAAACTTTTTCTCAAAGGAAATTTTTTTCATATGCAAAATTTGCATGAGTTTTATAAATTTTATGATATTCAATATGAATAATTTTGTTTTTAAATTTTGTGTCAATATGAGATATTGTATTTACATGTGAACAATTACTATATTTTACACACACCACTTCACAGTCATATGAGTTTCACATGTTACAATTTTTTCATATTACGATGCTTGCGCGACACTACTTCCATACAAAGGTTTTGTGACACGTTTTCCGAAAGGTAGACTTTTTTCATAAGAAACTTTTTCTCAAATGAAATTTTTTTCACAAGAAAATTTTTGTGACTTTTATAACTTTAATGATATTCAATATGAATAATTTTGTTTTTAAATGTTGTGTCAATATGAGATAGTGTGTTTACATGTGAAAAATTAGTATATTTTACACACACCACTTCACAGTCACATGAGTTTCACATTTTAAAATTTTTTCATATTACGATGCTTACGCGACACTACTTCCCTACAAAGGTTTTGTGACACGTTTTCCGAAAGGTAGACTTTTTTCATAAGAAACTTTTTCTCAAATGAAATTTTTTTCACAAGAAAATGTTTGTGACTTTTATAACTTTAATGATATTCAATATGAATAATTTTGTTTTTTAAATTTTGTGTCAATATGATTTATTGTGTTTACATGTGAAAAATTACTATATTTTACACACACAACTTCACAGTCATATCAGTTTCACATGTTACAATTTTTTCATATTACGATGCTTGCGCGACACTACTTCCATACAAAGGTTTTGTGACACGTTTTCCGGAAGGTAGACTTTTTCATAAGAAACTTTTTCTCAAATTAAATTTTTTTCACAAGAAAATGTTTGTGACTTTTTTAACTTTAATGATATTCAATATGAATAATTTTGTTTTTTAAATTTTGTGTCAATATGATTTATTGTGTTTACATGTGAAAAATTACTATATTTTACACACACAACTTCACAGTCATATGAGTTTCGCATGTTACAATTTTTTCATATTTCGTTGCTTGCGCGACACTACTTCCCTACAAAGGTTTTGTGACACGTTTTCCGAAAGGTAGCCTTTTTTCATATAGAAATTTTCTCAAAAAATTTTTTTTCACATGTAAATTTTATATTTCTTAAGTCATTTATTTCACATGTGAAATTTATAACTCGTATGATTATATCAAAATGATGTAGTTCTAATATGTGAAACATTTTTTTTGGAGACACACTTGTATTGAGTACCATCTTGCAATATAGCATTTTGTTGCGTTAATTTAATAGTAAAACATTTAACTTCATTATTTTATCAATCCATATAATATGTGACCTATGCCGGCAACATATTACTCATCGGTCATTTGAATTTCATATGTGAAATTTTTTTCATATATCAAGACTTGCGCGACACCACTCCTCCATACAAGTTTTGTGACACGTTTTCCGAAAGGTGACGTTTTTATACCCGCTACCCATAGGGTAGAAGGGTATTATGACTTAGTGCCAACAGGAAATGTATGTAACAGGCAGAAGGAGGCATCTCCGACCCCATAAAGTATATATATTCTTGATCAGCATCAACAGCCGAGACGATATAGCCATGTCCGTCTGTCCGTCTGTCCGTCTGTCTGTCTGTATGA
Source organism: Drosophila immigrans (assembly GCA_963583835.1). Lineage (NCBI taxonomy): Eukaryota > Metazoa > Arthropoda > Insecta > Diptera > Drosophilidae > Drosophila > Drosophila immigrans. The sequence goes on from OY757142.1 coordinate 36,513,646, forward strand.
ACACCTGGATCTCAGAGACTATAAGACATAGAGACACCAAATTTGGCAAAAATGTTCCTTCATACCCTACGCAGATCAAGTTTATTTCAAAAGTTGGATGCCACGCCCCCTTCGCCCACAATAAGCATTAATCTAGAAAAAGTCAAGTTTTTTTTATGTAAATCGCGTATAACTCCAAAAGTTCTTTGTGTAATGATGTGTAATTTGGTAAGCCATCTATGCTTGACACTCTTAATATACCCTGTAATTTTGGTAAAAATCGGATAAGTAGAACAAAAGTTATTCGCGAAATTATTTATCAAAATTTGTGTTCCCAATGCATATGGACGTTTTAAGTGTGTGATTGACCTAGAGATATCAAATTTGGTGACAGTATTCGTGTAGGTCTTACGCAGATCAAGTTTATTTTAGATTTTTGCCACGCCCCTTTCCGCCCCCGAAAACTGTAAAAGCCGTAATAATGAACCTAGAGCATTGAATTTTGGTATGCATAATAATAATTATATTTTCAATGATTCCTGTGAATTTGGTTGAGATCGAATGAAAAACAAGGAAGTTATTAATGAATCAATTTTATATGCAAAATTCACTTGCAGCTGCTCGCGCTTTGTTTGTTTAGTTGACAGTGTGACCATGTCGGTGTTGTGGATTTCTTCCCGCTATTTTCAAATATATACAAAACACAAGTTTCAGTATATTTTTGGTATATTTGTTGTTAAAATATAATTAAAATTTTTTTTGTTCTCTCGAAATGGGTTGCGGGTATCATACGGTCGAGCACTCTCGACTGTAGCTTTCTTACTTGTTTCATATGAAACTTTTTCTCAAAGGAAATTTTTTTGATATGCAAAATTTGCATGACTTTTATAAATTTTATGATATTCAATATGAATAATTTTGTTTTTAAATTTTGTGTCAATATGAGATAGTGTGTTCACATGTGAAAAATTACTATATTTTACACACACCACTTCACACTCATATGAGTTTCACATGTTACAATTTTTTGATATTACGATGCTTGCGCGACACTACTTCCCTACAAAGGTTTAAAGACACGTTTTCCGAAAAGTGACTTTTTTTCATATGAAACTTTTTCTCAAATGAAATTTTTTTCACATTCAAAATTTGCGTGAATTTTATAAATTTTATGATATTTATTATGAACAATTTTGTTTTTAAATTTTGTGTCAATATGAGATAGTGTGTTTACATGTGAAAAATTACTATATTTTACACACACAACTTCACAGTCATATGAGTTTCACATGTTACAATTATTTGATATTACGATGCTTGCGCGACACTACTTCCCTACAAAGGTTTTCTGACACGTTTTCCGAAAGGTAGTCTTTTTTCATATAGAAATTTTTTCAAATTAAGTTTTTTTTGCATGTAAATTTTTTATTTCTTAAGCAATTTATTTCACATGTGATGATTATAACTCTTATGAATATATCAAAATGATGTAGTCTTAACATGTGAAATATTTTTTTTGAGACACACTTGTATTCAGTACCATCTTGCAATATAGCATTTTGTTGCATTAACTCAATAATAAAACATTTAACTTTATTATTTTTTTCAATCCATATAATATGTGACCTATGCCGGCAATATATTACTCCACGGTCATATGAATTTCATATGTGAAATTTTTTTCATATAACATGCCTTGCGCGACGCTAATTCCCTATAGAGGTTTTGTGACACGTTTTCCGAAAGGTAGTCTATTTTCACATATAAATGTTCTCGAATATTAAATATTATTTCTTATGCAATTTATTTCACATGTGATGGTTATAGATCTTATGAATATATCAAAATGATGTAGTTTTAACATGTAAAATAATAATAAAATATTTAACTTCAATAATTTATCAATCCATATAATATGTGACAAATGCCGGAAACATATTACTCATCGGTCATATGAATTTCAAATGTGGCATTTTTTTCATATAACATGCCTTGCGCGACACCACTCCCCTATAGAGGTTTTGTGACACGTTTTCCGAAAGGTGACTTTTTTTCATATGGAACTTTTTCTCAAATGAAATTTTTTTCACATGTATAATTTGCGTGAATTTTATAAATTTTATGATATTCAATATGAATAATTTTGTTTTTAAATTTTGTGTCAATATGAGATATTGTGTTTACATGTGAAAAATTACAATATTTTATACACACCACTTCACAGTCATATGAGTTTCACATGTTACAATTTTTTCATATTACGTTGCTTGCACGACACTACTTCCCTACAAAGGTTTTGTGACACGTTTTCCGAAAGGTAGCCTTTTTTCATATAGAAATTATCTCAAACAAAACTTTTTTTGCATGTAAATTTTATTTTTCTTAAGCAATTTATTTCACATGTGAAATTTTTAACTCTTGTTAATATATCAAAATGATGCAGTTTAAATTTGGGAAACATTTTTTTTGAGACACACTTGTTTTGAGTACCATCTTGCAATATAGCATTATGTTGCATGAATTTAATAATAAAACATTTAACTTCATTATTTTATCAATGCATATAATATGTGTCCTATGCCGGCAACATATTACTCATCGGTCATATGAATTTCATATGTGAAATTTTTTTCATATAACATGCCTTGCGCGACGCCACTCCCCTATAGAGGTTTTGTGACACGTTTTCCGAAAGGTAGCCTTTTTTCATATAGAAATTTTCTCAATTAAAATTTTTTTTGCATGTAAATTTTTTATTTCTTAAGCAATTTATTTCACATGTGATAATTATAGCTCTTATGAATATATCAAAATGATATAGTTTTAACATGTGAAACGTATTTTTTGAGACACACTTGTATTGATTACCATCTTGCAATATTGCATTATGTTGCATTTATTTAATAATAAAACATTTAACTTGAATATTTTATCAATCCATATAATATGTGACCAATGCCGGCAATACTATATATTACTCCACGGTCATATGAATTTCATATGTGAAATTTTTTTCATATAACATGCCTTGCGCGACGCCACTCCCCTATAGAGGTTTTATGACACGTTTTCCGAAATGTAGCCTTTTTTCATATAGAAATTTTCTCAATTAAAATTTTTTTTGCATGTAAATTTTTTATTTCTTAAGCAATTTATTTCACATGTGATTATATTAGCTCTTATGAATATATCAAAATGATATAGTTTTAACATGTGAAACGTATTTTTTGAGACACACTTGTATTGATTACCATCTTGCAATATTGCATTATGTTGCATTTATTTAATAAAAATAAAAACATTTAACTTCATTATTTTATCAATGCATATAATATGTGTCCTATGCCGGCAACATATTACTCATCGGTCATATGAATTTCATATGTGAAATTTTTTTCAAATAGCATGCCTTGCGTGACACCACTCCTCCATAGAGGTTTTGTGACACGTTTTCCGAAAGGTGACCATTTTTCATATGAAACTTTTTCTCAAAGGAAATTTTTTTCATATGCAAAATTTGCAAGACTTTTATAAATTTTATGATATTCAATATGAATAATTTTGTTTTTAAATTTTGTGTCAATATGATTCATTGTATTTACATGTGAACAATTACTATATTTTCCACACACCACTTCACAGTCATATGAGTTTCACATGTTACAATTTTTTCATATTACGATGCTTGCGCGACACTACTTCCCTGCAAAGGTTTTGTGACACGTTTTCCGAAAGGAAGACTTTTTTCATAAGAAACTTTTTCTCAAATGAAATTTTTTTCACAAGAAAATTTTTATGACTTTTATAACTTTAATGATCTTCAATATGAATTATTTTGTTTTTAAATTTTGTGTCAATATGAGATAGTGTGTTTACATGTGAAAAATTACTATATTTTACACACACCACTTCACAGTCACATGAGTTTCACATGTTACAATTTTTTCATATTTCGTTGCTTGTGCGACACTACTTCCCTGCAAAGGTTTTGTGACACGTTTTCCGAAAGGTAGCCTTTTTTCATATAGAAATTTTCTCAAATAAAATTTTTTTTCACATGTTAATTTTATATTTCTTAAGCAATTTATTTCACATGTGAAATTTATAACTCTTATGAATATATCAAAATGATGTAGTTTTAATATGTGAAACATTTTTTTTTGAGACACACTTGTATTGAGTACCATCTTGCAATATAGCATTTTGTTGCATTAATTTAATAATAAAACATTTAACTTCATTATTTTATCAATCCATCTAATATGTGACCTATGCCGGAAACATATTACTCCACGGTCATATGAATTTCATATGTGAAATTTTTTTCATATATCATGCCTTGCGCGACACCACTCCTCCATAGAGGTTTTGTGACACGTTTTCCGAAAGGTGACCTTTTTTCATATGAAACTTTTTCTCAAAGAAAATTTTTTTCACATGTAAATTTTTCATGACTTTTATAACTTTAATGATATTCAATATGAATAATTTTGTTTTTAAATTTTGTGTCAATATGATTTATTGTGTTTACATGTGAAAAATTACTATATTTTCCACACACCACTTCACAGTCATATGAGTTTCACATGTTACAATTTTTTCATATTACGATGCTTGCGCGACAGCACTTCCCTACAAAGGTTTTCTGACACGTTTTCCGAAGGGTAGACTTTTTTCATAAGAAACTTTTTCTCAAATGAAATTTTATTCACAAGAAAATTTGTATGACTTTTATAACTTTAATGATATTCAATATGAATAATTTTGTTTTTAAATTTTGTGTCAATATGAGATATTGTGTTTACATGTGAAAAATTACTATATTTTACACACACAACTTCACAGTCATATGAGTTTCACATGTTAAATTTTTTTCATATTACGTTGCTTTTCGCAAAACTACTTCCCTACATAGGTTTTGTGACACGTTTTCCGAGAGGTGACTTTTTTTCATATGGAACTTTTTCTCAAATGAAATTTTTTTCACATGCAAAATTTGCATGAATTTCATAAATTTTATGAAATTCAAAATGAATAATTTTGTTTTTAAATTTTGTGTCAATATGAGATATTGTGTTTACATGTGAAAAATTACTATATTTTACACACACCACTTCACAGTCATATGCGTTTCACATGTTTCAATTTTTTCATATTACGTTACTTGCACGACACTACTTCCCTACAAAGGTTTTGTGACACGTTTTCCGAAAGGTAGTCTTTTTTCATATGAAACTTTTTCTCAAATAACATTTTTTTCACTTGCAAAATTTGCATGGATTTTATAAATTTTATGATATTCAATATGAATAATTTTGTTTTTAAATTTTGTGTCAATATGAGATATTGTGTTTACATGTGAAAAATTACTATATTTTACACACACCACTTCACAGTCATATGTGTTTCACATGTTTCAATTTTTTCATATTACGTTACTTGCATGACACTACTTCCCTACAAAGGTTTTGTGACACGTTTTCCGAAAGGTAGTCTTTTTTCATATAGAAATTTTCTCAAATAAAATTTTTTTTGCATGTAAATTTTTTATTTCTTAAGCAATTTATTTCACATGTGATAATTATTTCTCTTATGAATATATCAAAATGATATAGTTTTAACATGTGCAACATTTTTTTTGAGACACACTTGTATTGATTACCATCTTGCAATATTGCATTATGTTGCATTAATTTAATAATAAAACATTTAACTTTAATATTTTATCAATCCATATAATATGTGACCTATGCCGGCAACATATTACTCCACGGTCATATGAATTTCATATGTGAAATTTTTTTAATATAACATGCCGCTCCCCTATAGAGGTTTTGTGACACGTTTTCCGAAAGGTTGCCTTTTTTTTCATATTACGATGCTTGCGCGACACTACTTCCCTACAAAGGTTTTGTGACACGTTTTCCGAAAGGTAGACTTTTTTCATAAGAAACTTTTTCTCAAATGAAATTTTATTCACAAGAAAATTTGTATGACTTTTATAACTTTAATGATATTCAATATGAATAATTTTGTTTTTAAATTTTGTGTCAATATGATTTATTGTGTTTACATGTGAAAAATTACTATATTTTCCACACACCACTTCACAGTCATATGAGTTTCACATGTTACAATTTTTTCATATTACGATGCTTGCGCGACAGCACTTCCCTACAAAGGTTTTCTGACACGTTTTCCGAAGGGTAGACTTTTTTTCATAAGAAACTTTTTCTCAAAATAAATATTTTTCACAAGAAAATTTGTATGACTTTTATAACTTTAATGATATTCAATATGAATAATTTTGTTTTTAAATTTTGTGTCAATATGAGATATTGTATTTACATGTGAAAAATTATTATATTTTACACACACAACTTCACAGACATATGAGTTTCACATGTTAAATTTTTTTCATATTACGTTGCTTTTCGCAAAACTACTTCCCTACATAGGTTTTGTGACACGTTTTCCGAGAGGTGACTTTTTTTCATATGGAACTTTTTCTCAAATGAAATTTTTTTCACATGCAAAATTTGCATGAATTTTATAAATTTTATGATATTCAAAATGAATAATTTTGTTTTTAAATTTTGTGTCAATATGAGATATTGTGTTTACATGTGAAAAATTACTATATTTTACACACACCACTTCACAGTCATATTCGTTTCACATGTTACTTTTTTTTCATATTACGTTGCTTGCACGACACTACTTCCCTACAAAGGTTTTGTGACACGTTTTCCGAAAGGTAGCCTTTTTTCATATAGAAATTTTCTCAAATAAAATTTTTTTTGCATGTAAATTTTTTATTTCTTAAGCAATTTATTTCACATGTGATAATTATATCTCTTATGAATATATCAAAATGATGTAGTTTTAATATGTGAATCATTTTTTTTTGAGACACACTTGTATTGAGTACCATCTTGCAATATAGCATTTTGTTGCATTAATTTAATAATAAAACATTTAACTTTATTATTTTTTTCAATCCATATAATATGTGACCTTTGCCGGCAATATATTACTCCACGGCCATATGAATTTCATATGTGAATTTTTTTTCATATAACATGCCTTGCGCGGCGCTACGTCCCTATAGAGGTTTTGTGACACGTTTTCCGAAAGGTAGTCTTTTTTCACATATAAATGTTTTCGAATAAAATTTTTTTTGCATGTAAATTTTTTATTTCTTATGCAATTTATTTCACATGTGATGGTTATAGATCTTATGAATATATCAAAATGATGTAGTTTTAACATGTAAAATAATAATAAAATATTTAACTTCAATAATTTATCAATCCATATAATATGTGACAAATGCCGGAAACATATGTGAAATTTTTTTCATATATCATGACTTGCGCGACACCACTCCTCCATACAAGTTTTGTGACACGTTTTCCGAAAGGTGACCTTTTTTCATATGAAACTTTTTCTCAAAGGAAATTTTTTTCATATGCAAAATTTGCATGACTTTTATAAATTTTATGATATTCAATATGAATAACTTTGTTTTTAAATTTTGTGTCAATATGAGATAGTGTGTTCACATGTGAAAAATTACTATATTTGACACACACAACTTCACAGTCATATGAGTTTCACATGTTACAATTTTTTCATATTACGTTGCTTGCGCGACACTACTTCCCTACAAAGGTTTTAAGACACGTTTTCCGAAAAGTGACTTTTTTTCATATGCATCTTTTTCTCAAATGAAATTTTTTTCACATTCAAAATTTGCGTGAATTTTATAAATTTTATGATATTCAATATGAATAACTTTGTTTTTAAATTTTGTGTCAATATGAGATAGTGTGTTCACATGTGAAAAATTACTATATTTGACACACACCACTTCACTGTCATATGAGTTTCGCATGTTACAATTTTTTCATATTTCGTTGCTTGCGCGACACTACTTTCCTACAAAGGTTTTCTGACACGTTTTCCGAAAGGTAGCCTTTTTTCATATAGAAATTTTCTCAAATATAACTTTTTTTGCATGTAAATTTTATTTTTCTAAAGCAATTTATTTCACATGTGAAATTTTTAACTCTTGTTAATATATCAAAATGATGTAGTTCTAATATGTGAAACATTTTTTTTTGAGACACACTTGTATTGAGTACCATCTTGCAATATAGCGTTTTGTTGCATTAACTCAATAATAAAACATTTAACTTTATTATTTTTTTCAATCCATATAATATGTGACCAATGCCGGCAATATATTACTCCACGGTCATATGAATTTCATATGTGAAATTTTTTTCATATAACATGCCTTGCGCGACGCTACTTCCCTATAGAGGTTTTGTGACACGTTTTCCGAAAGGTAGTCTTTTTTCACATATAAATGTTTTCGAATAAAATTTTTTTTGCATGTAAATTTTTTATTTCTTATGCAATTTATTTCACATGTGATGGTTATAGATCTTATGAATATATCAAAATGATGTAGTTTTAACATGTAAAATAATAATAAAATATTTAACTTCAATAATTTATCAATCCATATAATATGTGACAAATGCCGGAAACATATGTGAAATTTTTTTCATATAACATGCCTTGCGCGACACCACTCCCCTATAGAGGTTTTGTGACACGTTTTCCGAAAGGTAGACTTTTTTCATATGAAACTTTTTTTCAAAGAAAATTTTTTTCACATGTAAATTTTTCATGACTTTTATAACTTTAATGATATTCAATATGAATAATTTTGTTTTTAAATTTTGTGTCAATATGATTTATTGTGTTTACATGTGAAAAATTACTATATTTTACACACACCACTTCACAGTCATATGCGTTTCACATGTTACAATTTTTTATACCCGCTACCCATAGGGTAGAAGGGTATTATGACTTAGTGCCAACAGAAAATGTATGTAACAGGCAGAAGGAGGCATCTCCGACCACATAAACTATATATATTCTTGATCAGTGTCAACAGCCGAGACGATATAGCCATGTCCGTCTGTCCGTCTGTCCGTCTGTCCGTCTGTCCGTCTGTATGAACACCTAGATCTCAGAGACTATAAGAGCTAGAGCTATTAAATTTGGGGACAGTACTCTTATATGTCCTACGCAGATCAAGTTTATTTCAAAAGTTGGATGCCACGCCCCTTTCCGCCCCCAAAAGACTGTAAAAGCCGTAATAATAGACCTAGAGCATTGAATTTTGGTATGCATAATAATAATTATATTCTCAATGATTCCTGAGAATTTGGTTGAAATCCAATAAAAAACAAGGAAGTTATTAAAGAATCAATTTTATATGCAAAATTCACTTGCAGCTGCCCGCGCTTTGTTTGTTTAGTTGACAGTGTGACCATAACGGTGTCGCGGTATTTTACCCGCTATTTTCAAATATATACAAAAAAACAAGTTTTAGTATATTTGGTATGTTTTTTGTTTAAATATAATTTAATTTTTTTGTTTTTTCTCGAAATGGGTTGCGGGTATCATACGGTCGAGCACTCTCGACTGTAGCTTTCTTACTTGTTTTATATTACGTTGCTTGCGCGACACTACTTCCCTACAAAGGTTTTGTGACACGTTTTCCGAAAGATCGACTTTTTTCATATGAAACTTTTTTTAAAAAAAAATTTTTTTCACATGTAAATTTTTCATGACTTTTATAACTTTAATGATATTCAATATGAATAATTTTCTTTTTAAATTTTGTGTCAATATGAGATAGTGTGTTTACATGTGAAAAATTACTATATTTTACACACACCACTTCACAGTCACATGAGTTTCACATGTTAAAATTTTTTCATATTACGTTGCTTGCACGATACTTCTTCCCTACAAAGGTTTTGTGACACGTTTTCCGAAAGGTTGTCTTTTTTCATATAGAAATTATCTCAAATAAAATTTTTCTTGCATGTAAATTTTTTATTTCTTAAGCAATTTATTTCACATGTGATGGCTATAACTCTTATGAATATATCAAAATGATATAGTTTTAGCATGTGAAATATTTTTTTTGAGACACACTTGTATTGAGTACCTTCTTGCTATATAGCATTTTGTTGCATTAGTTTAATAATAAAACATTTAACTTCAATATTTTATCAATCCATATAATATGTGACCTATGCCGGCAATATATTACTCCACGGTCATATGAATTTCATATGTGAAATTTTTTTCATATAACATGCCTTGCGCGACGCTACTTCCCTATAGAGGTTTTGTGACACGTTTTCAGAAAGATAGCCTTTTTTCATATAGAAATTTTCTCAAATAAAATTTTTATTGCATGTAAATTTTTTATTTCTTAAGCAATTTATTTCACATGTGATAATCATAGCTCTTATGAATATATCAAAATGATGTAGTTTTAATATGTGAATCATTTTTTTTGGAGACACACTTGTATTGAGTACCATCTTGCAATATAGCATTTTGTTGCATTAATTTAATAATAAAACATTTAAATTCAATATTTTATCAATCCATATAATATGCGACCTATGCCGGCAACATATTACTCATCGGTCATATGAATTTCATATGTGACATTTTTTTCATATAACATGCCTTGCGCGAAACCACTTCCGTATAGAGGTTTTGTGACACGTTTTCCGAGAGGCGACTTTTTTAAATATGGATCTTTTTCTCAAATAAAATTTTGTTCACTTGCAAAATTTGCATGAATTTTATAAATTTTGTGATATTCAATATGAATAATTTTGTTTTAAAATTTTGTGTCAATATGAGATATTGTGTTTACATCTGAAAAATGTCTATATTTTACACACACCACTTCACAGTCATATGAGTTGCACATGTTACAATTTTTTCATATTACGATGCTTACGCGACACTACTTCCCTACAAAGGTTTTGTGACACGTTTTCCGAAAGGTAAACTTTTTTCATAAGAAACTTTTTCTCAAATGAAATTTTTTTCACAAGAAAATTTTTATGACTTTTATAACTTTAATGATATTCAATATGAATAATTTTGTTTTTAAATTTTGTGTCAATATGAGATAGTGTGTTTACATGTGAAAAATTACTATATTTTACACACACCACTTCACAGTCATATGAGTTTCACATGTTAAAATTTTTTCATATTACGATGCTTACGCGAAACTACTTCCATACAAAGGTTTTGTGACACGTTTTCCGAAAGGTAGACTTTTTTCATAAGAAACTTTTTCTCAAATGAAATTTTTTTCACAAGAAAATTTTTATGACTTTTATAACTTTAATGCTATTCAATATGAATAATTTTGTTTTAAAATTTTGTGTCAATATGAGATATTGTGTTTACATCTGAAAAATTACTATATTTTACACACACCACTTCACAGTCACATGAGTTTCGCATGTTAAAATTTTTTCATATTACGTTGCTTGCACGACACTACTTCCCTACAAAGGTTTTGTGACACGTTTTCCGAAAGGTCGACTTTTTTCATATGAAACTTTTTTTAAAAAAAAATTTTTTTCACATGTAAATTTTTCATGACTTTTATAACTTTAATGATATTAAATATGAATAATTTTCTTTTTAACTTTTGTGTCAATATGAGATAGTGTGTTTACATGTGAAAAATTACTATATTTTACACACACCACTTCACAGTCACATGAGTTTCACATGTTAAAATTTTTTCATATTACGTTGCTTGCACGATACTACTTCCCTACAAAGGTTTTGTGACACGTTTTCCGAAAGGTTGTCTTTTTTCATATAGAAATTATCTCAAATAAAATTTTTCTTGCATGTAAATTTTTTATTTCTTAAGCAATTTATTTCACATGTGATGGTTATAACTCTTATGAATATATCAAAATGATGTTGTTTTAACATGTGAAATATTTTTTTTGAGACACACTTGTATTGAGTACCTTCTTGCTATATAGCATTTTGTTGCATTAGTTTAATAATAAAACATTTAACTTCAATATTTTATCAATCCATATAATATGTGACCTATGCCGGCAATATATTACTCCACGGTCATATGAATTTCATATGTGAAATTTTTTTCATATAACATGCCTTGCGCGACGCTACTTCCCTATAGAGGTTTTGTGACACGTTTTCAGAAAGATAGCCTTTTTTCATATAGAAATTTTCTCAAATAAAATTTTTATTGCATGTAAATTTTTTATTTCTTAAGCAATTTATTTCACATGTGATAATTATAGCTCTTATGAATATATCAAAATGATGTAGTTTTAATATGTAAATCAATTTTTTTTGGAGACACACTTGTATTGAGTACCATCTTGCAATATAGCATTTTGTTGCATTAATTTAATAATAAAACATTTAAATTCAATATTTTATCAATCCATATAATATGCGACCTATGCCGGCAACATATTACTCATCGGTCATATGAATTTCATATGTGACATTTTTTTCATATAACATGCCTTGCGCGAAACCACTTCCGTATAGAGGTTTTGTGACACGTTTTCCGAGAGGCGACTTTTTTTAATATGGATCTTTTTCTCAAATTTGCATGAATTTTATAACTTTAATGATATTTAATACGAATAATTTTGTTTTTAAATTTTGTGTCAATATGAGATAGTGTGTTTACATGTGAAAAATTACTATATTTTACACACACCACTTCACAGTCATATGAGTTTCACATGTTAAAATTTTTTCATATTACGTTGCTTGCACGACACTACTTCCATACAAAGGTTTTCTGACACGTTTTCCGAAAGGTAGACTTTTTTCATATGAAACTTTTTTTCAAAGAAAATTTTTTTCACATGTAAATTTTTCATGACTTTTATAACTTTAATGATATTTAATACGAATAATTTTGTTTTTAAATTTTGTGTCATAATGAGATATTGTGTTTACATGTGAAAAATTACTATATTTCACACACACCACTTCACAGTCATATGAGTTTCGCATGTTACAATTTTTTCATATAACGTTGCTTGCGCGACACTATTTCTCTACAAAGGTTTTGTGGCACGTTTTCCGAAAGGTAGTCTTTTTATACCCGCTACCCATAGGGTAGAAGGGTATTATGACTTAGTGCCAACAGAAAATGTATGTAACAGGCAGAAGGAGGCATCTCCGACCACATAAACTATATATATTCTTGATCAGTGTCAACAGCCGAGACGATATAGCCATGTCCGTCTGTCCGTCTGTCCGTCTGTCCGTCTGTCCGTCTGTCCGTCTGTATGAACACCTAGATCTCAGAGACTATAAGAGCTAGAGCTACCAAATTTGGGGACAGTACTCTTATATGTCCTACGCAGATCAAGTTTATTTCAAAAGTTGGATGCCACGCCCCTTTCCGCCCCCAAAAGACTGTAAAAGCCGTAATAATAGACCTAGAGCATTGAATTTTGGTATGCATAATAATAATTATATTCTCAATGATTCCTGAGAATTTGGTTGAAATCCAATAAAAAACAAGGAAGTTATTAAAGAATCAATTTTATATGCAAAATTCACTTGCAGCTGCCCGCGCTTTGTTTGTTTAGTTGACAGTGTGACCATAACGGTGTCGCGGTATTTTACCCGCTATTTTCAAATATATACAAAAAAACAAGTTTTAGTATATTTGGTATGTTTTTTGTTTAAATATAATTTAATTTTTTTGTTTTTTCTCGAAATGGGTTGCGGGTATCATACGGTCGAGCACTCTCGACTGTAGCTTTCTTACTTGTTTCATATTACGTTGCTTGCACGAGACTACTTCCCTATAAAGGTTTTGTGACACGTTTTCCGAAAGGAAGACTTTTTTCATAAGAAACTTTTTCTCAAATGAAATTTTTTTCACAAGAAAATTTTTATGACTTTTATAACTTTAATGATCTTCAATATGAATTATTTTGTTTTTAAATTTTGTGTCAATATGAGATAGTGTATTTACATGTGAAAAATTACTATATTTTACACACACCACTTCACAGTCACATGAGTTTCACATGTTACAATTTTTTCATATTTCGTTGCTTGTGCGACACTACTTCCATACAAAGGTTTTGTGACACGTTTTCCGAAAGGTAGCCTTTTTTCATATAGAAATTTTCTCAAATAAAATTTTTTTTCACATGTTAATTTTATATTTCTTAAGCAATTTATTTCACATGTGAAATTTATAACTCTTATGAATATATAAAAATGATGTAGTTTTAATATGTGAAACATTTTTTTTTGAGACACACTTGTATTGAGTACCATCTTGCAATATAGCATTTTGTTGCATTAATTTAATAATAAAACATTTAACTTCATTATTTTATCAATCCATCTAATATGTGACCTATGCCGGCAACATATTACTCCACGGTCATATGAATTTCATATGTGAAATTTTTTTCATATATCATGCCTTGCGCGACACCACTCCTCCATAGAGGTTTTGTGAAACGTTTTCCGAAAGGTAGACTTTTTTCATATGAAACTTTTTTTCAAAGAAAATTTTTTTCACATGTAAATTTTTCATGACTTTTATAACTTTAATGATATTCAATATGAATAATTTTGTTTTTAAATTTTGTGTCAATATGATTTATTGTGTTTACATGTGAAAAATTACTATATTTTCCACACACCACTTCACAGTCATATGCGTTACACATGTTACAATTTTTTTCATATAACATGCCTTGCGCGACACCAGGTTTTGTGACACGTTTTCCGAAAGGTGATTTTTTTTCATATGAAACTTTTTCTCAAATGAAATTTTTTTCACATGTGTAATTTGCGTAAGTTTTATAAATTTTATGATATTCAATATGAATAATTTTGTTTTTAAATTTTGTGTCAATATGAGATATTGTGTTTACATGTGAAAAATTACTATATTTTACACACACCACTTCACAGTCATATGCGTTTCACATGTTACAATTTTTTCATATTACGTTGCTTGCACGAGACTACTTCCCTTTAAAGGTTTTGTGACACGTTTTCCGAAAGGTAGCCTTTTTTCATATAGAAATTTTCTCAAATAAAATTTTTTTTGCATGTAAATTTTTTATTTCTTAAGCAATTTATTTCTCATGTGATGGTTATAACTCTTATGAATATATCAAAATGGTGTAATTTTAACATGTGAAATATTTTTTTTGAGACACACTTGTATTGAGTACCATCTTGCTATATAGCATTTTGTTGCATTAATTTAATAATAAAACATTTAACTTCATTATTTTATCAATCCATATAATATGTGACCTATGCCGGCAATATATTACTCCACGGTCATATGAATTTCAAATGTGAAATTTTTTTCATATAACATGCCTTGCGCGACGCTACTTCCCTATAGAGGTTTTGTGACACGTTTTCAGAAAGGTAGCCTTTTTTCATATAGAAATTTTCTCAAATAAAATTTTTATTGCATGTAAATTTTATATTTCTTAAGCAATTTATTTCACATGTGATAATTATAGCTCTAATGAATATATCAAAATGATGTAGTTTTAATATGTGAATCATTTTTTTTGGAGACACACTTGTATTGAGTACCATCTTGCAATATAGCATTTTGTTGCATTAATTTAATAATAAAACATTTAACTTCATTATTTTATCAATCCATATAATATGTGACCTATGTCGGCAACATATTACTCCACGGTCATATGAATTTCATATGTGAAATTTTTTTCAAATATCATGCCTTGCGCGACACCACTCCTCCAAAGAGGTTTTGTGACACGTTTTCCGAAAGGTGACCATTTTTCATATGAAACTTTTTCTCAAAGGAAATTTTTTTCATATGCAAAATTTGCATGAGTTTTATAAATTTTATGAAATTCAATATGAATAATTTTGTTTTTAAATTTTGTGTCAATATGAGATATTGTATTTACATGTGAACAATTACTATATTTTACACACACCACTTCACAGTCATATGAGTTTCACATGTTACAATTTTTTCATATTACGATGCTTGCGCGACACTACTTCCATACAAAGGTTTTGTGACACGTTTTCCGAAAGGTAGACTTTTTTCATAAGAAACTTTTTCTCAAATGAAATTTTTTTCACAAGAAAATTTTTGTGACTTTTATAACTTTAATGATATTCAATATGAATAATTTTGTTTTTAAATGTTGTGTCAATATGAGATAGTGTGTTTACATGTGAAAAATTACTATATTTTACACACACCACTTCACAGTCACATGAGTTTCACATTTTAAAATTTTTTCATATTACGATGCTTACGCGACACTACTTCCCTACAAAGGTTTTGTGACACGTTTTCCGAAAGGTAGACTTTTTTCATAAGAAACTTTTTCTCAAATGAAATTTTTTTCACAAGAAAATGTTTGTGACTTTTATAACTTTAATGATATTCAATATGAATAATTTTGTTTTTTAAATTTTGTGTCAATATGATTTATTGTGTTTACATGTGAAAAATTACTATATTTTACACACACAACTTCACAGTCATATGAGTTTCACATGTTACAATTTTTTCATATTACGATGCTTGCGCGACACTACTTCCATACAAAGGTTTTGTGACACGTTTTCCGGAAGGTAGACTTTTTCATAAGAAACTTTTTCTCAAATTAAATTTTTTTCACAAGAAAATGTTTGTGACTTTTTTAACTTTAATGATATTCAATATGAATAATTTTGTTTTTTAAATTTTGTGTCAATATGATTTATTGTGTTTACATGTGAAAAATTACTATATTTTACACACACAACTTCACAGTCATATGAGTTTCGCATGTTACAATTTTTTCATATTTCGTTGCTTGCGCGACACTACTTCCCTACAAAGGTTTTGTGACACGTTTTCCGAAAGGTAGCCTTTTTTCATATAGAAATTTTCTCAAATAAAATTTTTTTCACATGTTAATTTTATATTTCTTAAGTCATTTATTTCACATGTGAAATTTATAACTCGTATGATTATATCAAAATGATGTAGTTCTAATATGTGAAACATTTTTTTTGGAGACACACTTGTATTGAGTACCATCTTGCAATATAGCATTTTGTTGCATTAATTTAATAGTAAAACATTTAACTTCATTATTTTATCAATCCATATAATATGTGACCTATGCCGGCAACATATTACTCATCGGTCATATGAATTTCATATGTGAAATTTTTTTCATATATCATGACTTGCGCGACACCACTCCTCCATACAAGTTTTGTGACACGTTTTCCGAAAGGTGACTTTTTTTCATATGAAACTTTTTCTCAAATGAAATTTTTTTCACATGTTTAATTTGCGTGAATTTTATAAATTTTATGATATTCAATATGAACAATTTTGTTTTTAAATTTTGTGTCAATATGAGATATTGTGTTTACATGTGAAAAATTACTATATTTTATACACACCACTTCACAGTCATATGAGTTTCACATGTTACAATTTTTTCATATTACGTTGCTTGCACGACACTACTTCCCTACAAAGGTTTTGTGACACGTTTTCCGAAAGGTAGCCTTTTTTCATATAGAAATTTTCTCAAATAAAACTTTTTTTGCATGTAAATTTTATTTTTCTTAAGCAATTTATTTCACATGTGAAATTTTTAACTCTTGTTAATATATCAAAATGATGTAGTTTAAATTTGGGAAACATTTTTTTTGAGACACACTTGTTTTGAGTACCATCTTGCAATATAGCATTATGTTGCATGAATTTAATAATAAAACATTTAACTTCATTATTTTATCAATGCATATAATATGTGTCCTATGCCGGCAACATATTACTCATCGGTCATATGAATTTCATATGTGAAATTTTTTTCTTATATCATGCCTTGCGCGACGCCACTCCCCTATAGAGGTTTTGTAACACGTTTTCCGAAAGGTAGCCTTTTTTCATATAGAAATTTTCTCAATTAAAATTTTTTTTGCATGTAAATTTTTTATTTCTTAAGCAATTTATTTCACATGTGATAATTATAGCTCTTATGAATATATCAAAATGATGTAGTTTTAACATGTGAAACATATTTTTTGAGACACACTTGTATTGATTACCATCTTGCAATATTGCATTATGTTGCATTAATTTAATAATAAAACATTTAACTTGAATATTTTATCAATCCATATAATATGTGACCAATGCCGGCAATACTTTATATTACTCCACGGTCATATGAATTTCATATGTGAAATTTTTTTCATATAACATGCCTTGCGCGACGCCACTCCCCTATAGAGGTTTTGTGACACGTTTTCCGAAATGTAGCCTTTTTTCATATAGAAATTTTCTCAATTAAAATTTTTTTTGCATGTAAATTTTTTATTTCTTAAGCAATTTATTTCACATGTGATTATATTAGCTCTTATGAATATATCGAAATGATGTAGTTTTAACATGTGAAACATTTTTTTTGTAGACACACTTGTATTGAGTACCATCTCGCAATATTGCATTATGTTGCATTTATTTAATAAAAAAAACATTTAACTTCAGTATTTTATCAATCCATTTAATATGTGACCTATGCCGGCAACATATTACTCCACGGTCATATGAATTTCATATGTGAAATTTTTTTCAAATAGCATGCCTTGCGCGACACCACTCCTCCATAGAGGTTTTGTGACACGTTTTCCGAAAGGTGACCATTTTTCATATGAAACTTTTTCTCAAAGGAAATTTTTTTCATATGCAAAATTTGCAAGACTTTTATAAATTTTATGATATTCAATATGAATAATTTTGTTTTTAAATTTTGTGTCAATATGATTCATTGTATTTACATGTGAACAATTACTATATTTTACACTCACCACTTCACAGTCATATGAGTTTCACATGTTAAAATTTTTTCATATTACGATGCTTACGCGACACTACTTCCATACAAAGGTTTTGTGACACGTTTTCCGAAAGGAAGACTTTTTTCATAAGAAACTTTTTCTCAAATGAAATTTTTTTCACAAGAAAATTTTTATGACTTTTATAACTTTAATGATCTTCAATATGAATTATTTTGTTTTTAAATTTTGTGTCAATATGAGATAGTGTGTTTACATGTGAAAAATTACTATATTTTACACACAATACTTCACAGTCACATGAGTTTCACATGTTACAATTTTTTCATATTTCGTTGCTTGTGCGACACTACTTCCCTACAAAGGTTTTGTGACACGTTTTCCGAAAGGTAGCCTTTTTTCATATAGAAATTTTCTCAAATAATATTTTTTTTCACATGTTAATTTTATATTTCTTAAGCAATTTATTTCACATGTGAAATTTATAACTCTTATGAATATATCAAAATGATGTAGTTTTAATATGTGAAACATTTTTTTTTGAGACACACTTGTATTGAGTACCATCTTGCAATATAGCATTTTGTTGCATTAATTTAATAATAAAACATTTAACTTCATTATTTTATCAATCCATCTAATATGTGACCTATGCCGGCAACATATTACTCCACGGTCATATGAATTTCATATGTGAAATTTTTTTCATATATCATGCCTTGCGCGACACCACTCCTCCATAGAGGTTTTGTGACACGTTTTCCGAAAGGTAGACTTTTTTCATATGCAACTTTTTTTCAAAGATAATTTTTTTCACATGTAAATTTTTCATGACTTTTATAACTTTAATGATATTCAATATGAATAATTTTGTTTTTAAATTTTGTGTCAATATGATTTATTGTGTTTACATGTGAAAAATTACTATATTTTCCACACACCACTTCACAGTCATATGCGTTACACATGTTACAATTTTTTTCATATAACATGCCTTGCGCGACACCAGGTTTTGTGACACGTTTTCCGAAAGGTGATTTTTTTTCATATGAAACTTTTTCTCAAATGAAATTTTTTTCACATGTGTAATTTGCGTAAGTTTTATAAATTTTATGATATTCAATATGAATAATTTTGTTTTTAAATTTTGTGTCAATATGAGATATTGTGTTTACATGTGAAAAATTACTATATTTTACACACACCACTTCACAGTCATATGCGTTTCACATGTTACTTTTTTTTCATATTACGTTGCTTGCACGAGACTACTTCCCTATAAAGGTTTTGTGACACGTTTTCCGAAAGGTAGCCTTTTTTCATATAGAAATTTTCTCAAATAAAATTTTTTTTGCATGTAAATTTTTTATTTCTTAAGCAATTTATTTCACATGTGATAATTATATCTCTTATGAATATATCAAAATGATATAGTTTTAACATGTGCAACATTTTTCTTGAGACACACTTGTATTGATTACCATCTTGCAATATTGCATTATGTTGCATTAATTTAATAATAAAACATTTAACTTCAATATTTTATCAATCCATATAATATGTGACAAATGCCGTTAACATATTACTCATCGGTCATATGAATTTCAAATGTGACATTTTTTTCATATAACATGCCTTGCGCGACACCAGGTTTTGTGACACGTTTTCCGAAAGGTGACTTTTTTTCATATGAAACTTTTTCTCAAATAACATTTTTTTCACTTGCAAAATTTGCATGGATTTTATAAATTTTATGATATTCAATATGAATAATTTTGTTTTTAAATTTTGTGTCAATATGAGATATTGTGTTTACATGTGAAAAATTACTATATTTTACACACACCACTTCACAGTCATATGCGTTTCACATGTTTCAATTTTTTCATATTACGTTACTTGCACGACACTACTTCCCTACAAAGGTTTTGTGACACGTTTTCCGAAAGGTAGTCTTTTTTCATATAGAAATTTTCTCAAATAAAATTTTTTTTGCAAGTAAATTTTTTATTTCTTAAGCAATTTATTTCACATGTGATAATTATTTCTCTTATGAATATATCAAAATGATATAGTTTTAACATGTGCAACATTTTTTTTGAGACACACTTGTATTGATTACCATCTTGCAATATTGCATTATGTTGCATTAATTTAATAATAAAACATTTAACTTTAATATTTTATCAATCCATATAATATGTGACCTATGCCGGCAACATATTACTCCACGGTCATATGAATTTCATATGTGAAATTTTTTTAATATAACATGCCGCTCCCCTATAGAGGTTTTGTGACACGTTTTCCGAAAGGTTGCCTTTTTTTTCATATTACGATGCTTGCGCGACACTACTTCCCTACAAAGGTTTTGTGACACGTTTTCCGAAAGGTAGACTTTTTTCATAAGAAACTTTTTCTCAAATGAAATTTTATTCACAAGAAAATTTGTATGACTTTTATAACTTTAATGATATTCAATATGAATAATTTTGTTTTTAAATTTTGTGTCAATATGATTTATTGTGTTTACATGTGAAAAATTACTATATTTTCCACACACCACTTCACAGTCATATGAGTTTCACATGTTACAATTTTTTCATATTACGATGCTTGCGCGACAGCACTTCCCTACAAAGGTTTTCTGACACGTTTTCCGAAGGGTAGACTTTTTTCATAAGAAACTTTTTCTCAAAATAAATATTTTTCACAAGAAAATTTGTATGACTTTTATAACTTTAATGATATTTAATACGAATAATTTTGTTTTTAAATTTTGTGTCAATATGAGATATTGTGTTTACATGTGAAAAATTACTATATTTTACACACACAACTTCACAGTCATATGAGTTTCACATGTTAAATTTTTTTCATATTACGTTGCTTTTCGCAAAACTACTTCCCTACATAGGTTTTGTGACACGTTTTCTGAGAGGTGACTTTTTTTCATATGGAACTTTTTCTCAAATGAAATTTTTTTCACATGCAAAATTTGCATGAATTTTATAAATTTTATGATATTCAAAATGAATAATTTTGTTTTTAAATTTTGTGTCAATATGAGATATTGTGTTTACATGTGAAAAATTACTATATTTTACACACACCACTTCACAGTCATATGAGTTTCACATGTTACTTTTTTTTCATATTACGTTGCTTGCACGACACTACTTCCCTACAAAGGTTTTGTGACACGTTTTCCGAAAGGTAGCCTTTTTTCATATAGAAATTTTCTCAAATAAAATTTTTTTGCATGTAAATTTTTTATTTCTTAAGCAATTTATTTCACATGTGATAATTATATCTCTTATGAATATATCAAAATGATGTAGTTTTAATATGTGAATCATTTTTTTTTGAGACACACTTGTATTGAGTACCATCTTGCAATATAGCATTTTGTTGCATTAACTCAATAATAAAACATTTAACTTTATTATTTTTTTCAATCCATATAATATGTGACCTTTGCCGGCAATATATTACTCCACGGTCATATGAATTTCATATGTGAAATTTTTTTCATATAACATGCCTTGCGCGACGCTACTTCCCTATAGAGGTTTTGTGACACGTTTTCCGAAAGGTAGTCTTTTTTCACATATAAATGTTTTCGAATAAAATTTTTTTTGCATGTAAATTTTTTATTTCTTATGCAATTTATTTCACATGTGATGGTTATAGATCTTATGAATATATCAAAATGATGTAGTTTTAACATGTAAAATAATAATAAAATATTTAACTTCAATAATTTATCAATCCATATAATATGTGACAAATGCCGGAAACATATGTGAAATTTTTTCCATATATCATGACTTGCGCGACACCACTCCTCCATACAAGTTTTGTGACACGTTTTCCGAAAGGTGACCTTTTTTCATATGAAACTTTTTCTCAAAGGAAATTTTTTTCATATGCAAAATTTGCATGATTTTATATATTTTATGATATTCAATATAAATAACTTTGTTTTTAAATTTTGTGTCAATATGAGATAGTGTGTTCACATGTGAAAAATTACTATATTTGACACACACAACTTCACAGTCATATGAGTTTCACATGTTAAAATTTTTTCATATTACGTTGCTTGCACGACACTACTTCCCTACAAAGGTTTTGTGACACGTTTTCCGAAAGGTAGCCTTTTTTCATATAGAAATTTTCTCAAATAAAATTTTTTTTGCATGTAAATTTTTTATTTCTTAAGCAATTTATTTCACATGTGATAATTATATCTCTTATGAATATATCAAAATGATGTAGTTTTAATATGTGAATCATTTTTTTTTGAGACACACTTGTATTGAGTACCATCTTGCAATATAGCATTTTGTTGCATTAATTAAATAATAAAACATTTAAATTCAATATTTTATCAATCCATATAATATGCGACCTATGCCGGCAACATATTACTCATCGGTCATATGAATTTCATATGTGAAATTTTTTTCATATAACATGCCTTGCGCAAAACCACTTCCGTATAGAGGTTTTGTGACACGTTTTCCGAGAGGCTACTTTTTTTCATATGGATCTTTTTCTCAAATGAAATTTTTTTCGCTTGCAAAAATTGCATGAATTTTACAAATTTTGTGATATTCAAAATGAATAATTTTGTTTTTAAATTTTGTGTCAATATGAGGTATTGTGTTTACATCTGAAAAATGACTATATTTTACACACACCACTTCACAGTCATATGAGTTTCACATGTTACAATTTTTTCACATTTCGTTGCTTGAGCGAAACTACTTCCCTACAAATATTTTGTGACACGTTTTCCGAAAGGTTGCCTTTCTTCATATAGAAATTTTCTCAAATAAAATTTTTTTTCACATGTTAATTTTATATTTCTTAAGTCATTTATTTCACATGTGAAATTTATAACTCGTATGATTATATCAAAATGATGTAGTTCTAATATGTGAAACATTTTTTTTGGAGACACACTTGTATTGAGTACCATATTGCAATATAGCATTTTGTTGCATTAATTTAATAATAAAACATTTAACTTCATTATTTTATCAATCCATATAATATGTGACCTATGCCGGCAACATATTACTCCACGGTCATATGAATTTCATATGTGAAATTTTTTTCAAATATCATGCTTTGCGCGACACCACTCCTCCAAAGAGGTTTTGTGACACGTTTTCCGAAAGGTGACCATTTTTCATATGAAACTTTTTCTCAAAGGAAATTTTTTTCATATGCAAAATTTGCATGACTTTTATAAATTTTATGATATTCAATATGAATAATTTTGTTTTTAAATTTTGTGTCAATATGATTCATTGTATTTACATGTGAACAATTACTATATTTTACACACACCACTTCACAGTCATATGAGTCTCACATGTTACAATTTTTTCATATTACGATGCTTGCGCGACACTACTTCCATACAAAGGTTTTGTGACACGTTTTCCGAAAGGTAGCCTTTTTTCATAAGAAACTTTTTCTCAAATGAAATTTTTTTCACAAAAAAATTTTTGTGACTTTTATAACTTTAATGATATTCAATATGAATAATTTTGTTTTTAAATTTTGTGTCTACTTCTCTACAAAGGTTTTGTGACACGTTTTCCGAAAGGTAGACTTTTTTCATAAGAAACTTTTTCTCAAATGAAATTTTTTCACAAGAAAATGTTTGTGACTTTTATAACTTTAATGATATTCAATATGAATAATTTTGTTTTTAAATTTTGTGTCAATATGATTCATTGTATTTACATGTGAACAATTACTATATTTTACACACACCACTTCACAGTCATATGAGTCTCACATGTTACAATTTTTTCATATTACGATGCTTGCGCGACACTACTTCCATACAAAGGTTTTGTGACACGTTTTCCGAAAGGTAGCCTTTTTTCATAAGAAACTTTTTCTCAAATGAAATTTTTTTCACAAGAAAATTTTTGTGACTTTTATAACTTTAATGATATTCAATATGAATAATTTTGTTTTTAAATTTTGTGTCTACTTCTCTACAAAGGTTTTGTGACACGTTTTCCGAAAGGTAGACTTTTTTCATAAGAAACTTTTTCTCAAATGAAATTTTTTCACAAGAAAATGTTTGTGACTTTTATAACTTTAATGATATTCAATATGAATAATTTTATTTTTTAAATTTTGTGTCAATATGATTTATTGTGTTTACATGTGAAAAATTACTATATTTACACACACAACTTCACAGTCATATGAGTTTCGCATGTTACAATTTTTCCATATTTCGTTGCTTGCGCGACACTACTTCCCTACAAAGGTTTTGTGACACGTTTTCCGAAAGGTAGCCTTTTTTCATATTGAAATTTTCTCAAATAAAATTTTTTTTCACATGTTAATTTTATATTTCTTAAGCAATTTATTTCACATGTGAAATTTATAACTCTTATGAATATATTAAAATGATGTAGTTTTAATATGTGAAACATTTTTTTTGGAGACACACTTGTATTGAGTACCATCTTGCAATATAGCATTTTGTTGCATTAATTTAATAGTAAAACATTTAACTTCATTATTTTATCAATCCATATAATATGTGACCTATGCCGGCAACATATTACTCCACGGTCATATGAATTTCATATGTGAAATTTTTTTCATATATCATGACTTGCGCGACACCACTCCTCCATACAAGTTTTGTGACACGTTTTCCGAAAGGTGACCTTTTTTCATATGAAACTTTTTCTCAAAGGAAATTTTTTTCATATGCAAAATTTGCATGACTTTTATAAATTTTATGATATTCAATATGAATAACTTTGTTTTTAAATTTTGTGTCAATATGAGATAGTGTGTTCACATGTGAAAAGTTACTATATTTGACACACACAACTTCACAGTCATATGAGTTTCACATGTTACAACACACTACTTCCCTACAAAGGTTTTAAGACACGTTTTCCGAAAAGTGACTTTTTTTCATATGCAACTTTTTCTCAAATGAAATTTTTTTCACATTCAAAATTTGCGTGAATTTTATAAATTTTATGATATTCAATATGAATAACTTTGTTTTTAAATTTTGTGTCAATATGAGATAGTGTGTTCACATGTGAAAAATTACTATATTTGACACACACCACTTCACTGTCATATGAGTTTCGCATGTTACAATTTTTTCATATTTCGTTGCTTGCGCGACACTACTTTCCTACAAAGGTTTTCTGACACGTTTTCCGAAAGGTAGCCTTTTTTCATATAGAAATTTTCTCAAATAAAACTTTTTTTGCATGTAAATTTTATTTTTCTTAAGCAATTTATTTCACATGTGAAATTTTTAACTCTTGTTAATATATCAAAATGATGTAGTTCTAATATGTGAAACATTTTTTTTTGAGACACACTTGTATTGAGTACCATCTTGCAATATAGCATTTTGTTGCATTAACTCAATAATAAAACATTTAACTTTATTATTTTTTTCAATCCATATAATATGTGACCTATGCCGGCAATATATTACTCCACGGTCATATGAATTTCATATGTGAAATTTTTTTCATATAACATGCCTTGCGCGACGCTACTTCCCTATAGAGGTTTTGTGACACGTTTTCCGAAAGGTAGTCTTTTTTCACATATAAATGTTTTCGAATAAAATTTTTTTTGCATGTAAATTTTTTATTTCTTATGCAATTTATTTCACATGTGATGGTTATAGATCTTATGAATATATAAAAATGATGTAGTTTTAACATGTAAAATAATAATAAAATATTTAACTTCAATAATTTATCAATCCATATAATATGTGACAAATGCCGGAAACATATGTGAAATTTTTTTCATATAACATGCCTTGCGCGACACCACTCCCCTATAGAGGTTTTGTGACACGTTTTCCGAAAGGTGACTTTTTTTCATATGAAACTTTTTCTCAAATGAAATTTTTTTCACATGAATAATTTGCGTGAATTTTATAAATTTTATGATATTCAATATGAATAATTTTGTTTTTAAATTTTGTGTCAATATGAGATATTGTGTTTACTTGTGAAAAATTACTATATTTTACACACACCACTTCTAAGTCATATGAGTTTCACATGTTACAATTTTTTCATATTACGTTGCTTGCACGACACTACATCCCTACAAAGGTTTTGTGACACGTTTTCCGAAAGGTAGCCTTTTTTCATATAGAAATTTTCTCAAATAAAACTTTTTTTGCATGTAAATTTTATTTTTCTTAAGCAATTTATTTCACATGTGAAATTTTTAACTCTTGTTAATATATCAAAATAATGTAGTTTTAATTTGGGAAACATTTTTTTTGAGACACACTTGTTTTGAGTACCATCTTGCAATATAGCATTATGTTGCATGAATTTAATAATAAAACATTTAACTTCATTATTTTATCAATCCATATAATATGTGTCCTATGCCGGCAATATATAACTCCACGGTCATATGAATTTCATATGTGAAATTTTTTTCATATAACATGCCTTGCGCGACGCTACTTCCCTATAGAGGTTTTGTGACACGTTTTCAGAAAGGTAGCCTTTTTTCATATAGAAATTTTCTCAAATAAAATTTTTTTTTCATGTAAATTTTTTATTTCTTAAGCAATTTATTTCACATGTGATAATTATAGCTCTTATGATTATCAAAATGATGTAGTTTTAATATGTGAATCACTTTTTTTGGAGACACACTTGTATTGAGTACCATCTTGCAATATAGCATTTTGTTGCATTAATTTAATAATAAAACATTTAAATTCAATATTTTACCTATCCATATAATATGCGACCTATGCCGGCAATATATTACTCCACGGTCATATGAATTTCATATGTGAAATTTTTTTCATATAACATGCCTTGCGCGAAACCACTTCCGTATAGAGGTTTTGTGACAAGTTTTCCGAGAGGCGACTTTTTTTCATATGGATCTTTTTCTCAAATGAAGATTTTTTCACATGCAAAATTTGCATGAATTTTATAAATT
Organism: Drosophila immigrans; assembly: GCA_963583835.1. NCBI lineage: Eukaryota > Metazoa > Arthropoda > Insecta > Diptera > Drosophilidae > Drosophila > Drosophila immigrans. The sequence goes on from OY757142.1 coordinate 36,541,399, forward strand.
TTGTGATATTCAATATGAATAATTTTGTTTTTAAATTTTGTGTCAATAAGAGGTATTGTGTTTTCATCTGAAAAATGACTATATTTTATACACACCACTTCACAGTCATATGAGTTTCACATGTTAAAATGTTTTCATAATAAGTTGCTTGCGCGACCCTACTTCCCTACAAAGGTTTTGTGACACGTTTTCCGAAAGGTAGTCTTTTTTCATACAGAAATTTTCTCAAATAAAACTTTTTTTGCATGTAAATTTTTTATTTCTTAAGCAATATATTTCACATGTGATAATTATAGCTCTTATGAATATATCAAAATGATATAGTTTTAGCATGTGCAACATTTTTTTTGAGACACACTTGTATTGAGTACCATCTTGCAATAAAGCATTATGTTGCATTAATTTAATAATAAAATATTTAACTTCAATATTTTATCAATCCATATAATATGTGACAAATGCCGGCAACATATTACTCCACGGTCATATGAATTTCATATGTGAAATTTTTTTCATATATCATGCCTTGCGCGACACCACTCCTCCATAGAGGTTTTGTGACACGTTTTCCGAAAGGTGACCTTTTTGCATATGAAACTTTTTCTCAAAGGAAATTTTATTCACAAGAAAATTTGTATGACTTTTATAACTTTAATGATATTCAATATGAATAACTTTGTTTTTAAATTTTGTGTCAATATGATTTATTGTGTTTACATGTGAAAAATTACTATATTTTACACACACCACTTCACAGTCATATGAGTTTCACATGTTACAATGTTTTCATATTTCGTTGCTTGCGCGACACTACTTCCCTACAAAGATTTTGTGACACGTTTTCCGAAAGGTAGCCTTTTTTCATATAGAAATTTTCTCAAATAAAATTTTTTTTCATATGTTAATTTTATATTTCTTAAGCAATTTATTTCACATGTGAAATTTATAACTCTTATGAATATATCAAAATGATGTAGTTTTAATATGTGAAACATTTTTTTTGGAGACACACTTGTATTGAGTACCATCTTGCAATATAGCATTTTGTTGCATTAATTTAATAATAAAACATTTAACTTCATTATTTTATCAATCCATATAATATGTGACCTATGCCGGCAACATATTACTCCACGGTCATATGAATTTCATATGTGAAATTTTTTTCATATATCATGCCTTGCGCGACACCACTCCTCCATAGAGGTTTTGTGACACGTTTTCCGAAAGGTGACCTTTTTTCATATGAAACTTTTTCTCAAAGGAAATTTTTTTCATTATGATATTCAATAGTAATAACTTGGTTTTTAAATTTTGTGTCAATATGATTTATTGTGTTTACATGTGAAAAATTACTATATTTTACACACACCACTTCACAGTCATATGAGTTTCACATGTTACAATTTTTTCATATTACGTTGCTTGCGCGACACTACTTCCCTACAAAGGTTTTGTGACACGTTTTACGAAAGGTGACTTTTTTTCATATGAAACTTTTTCTCAAATGACATTTTTTTCACATGTGTAATTTGCGTGAATTTTATAAATTTAATGATATTCAATATGAATAATTTTGTTTTTAAATTTTGTGTCAATATGAGATATTGTGTTTACATCTGAAAACTGACTATATTTTACACACACCACTTCACAGTCATATGAGTTTCACATGTTACAATTTTTTCACATTTCGTTGCTTGCGCGACCCTACTTCCCTACAAAGGTTTTCTGACACGTTTTCCGAAAGGTAGCCTTTTTTCATATAGAAATTTTCTCAAATAAAATTTTTTTTCACATGTTAATTTTATATTTCTTAAGCAATTTATTTCACATGTGAAATTTATAACTCTTATGATTATATCAAAATGATGTAGTTCTAATATGTGAAACATTTTTTTTGGAGACACACTTGTATTGAGTACCATCTTGCAATATAGCATTTTGTTGCATTAATTTAATAATAAAACATTTAACTTCATTATTTTATCAATCCATGTAATATGTGACCTATGCCGGCAACATATTACTCCACGGTCATATGAATTTCATATGTGAAATTTTTTTCAAATATCATGCCTTGCGCGACACCACTCCTCCAAAGAGGTTTTGTGACACGTTTTCCGAAAGGTGACCATTTTTCATATGAAACTTTTTCTCAAAGGAAATTTTTTTCATATGCAAAATTGGCATGAGTTTTATAAATTTTATGATATTCAATATGAATAATTTTGTGTCAATATGATTCATTGTATTTACATGTGAACAATTACTATATTTTACACACACCACTTCACAGTCATATGAGTTTCGCATGTTACAATTTTTTCATATTTCGTTGCTTGCGCGACACTACTTTCCTACAAAGGTTTTCTGACACGTTTTCCGAAAGGTAGTCTTTTTTCAAATAGAAATTTTTTCAAATTAAACTTTTTTTGCATGTAAATTTTTTATTTCTTAAGCAATTTATTTCACATGTGATGATTATAACTCTTATGAATATATCAAAATGATGTAGTTTTAACATGTGAAATATTTTTTTTGAAACACACTTGTATTGATCACCATCTTGCAATATAGAATTTTGTTGCATTAACTCAATAATAAAACATTTAACTTTATTATTTTTTTCAATCCATATAATATGGGACCTATGCCGGCAATATATTTCTCCACGGTCATATGAATTTCATATGTGAAATTTTTTTCATATAACATGCCTTGCGCGACGCTACTTCCCTATAGAGGTTTTGTGACACGTTTTCCGAAAGTTAGTCTTTTTTCACATATAAATGTTCTCGAATAAAATTTTTTTTGCATGTAAATTTTTTATTTCTTATGCAATTTATTTCACATGTGATGGTTATAGATCTTATGAATATATCAAAATGATGTAGTTTTAACATGTAAAATAATAATAAAATATTTAACTTCAATAATTTATCAATCCATATAATATGTGACAAATGCCGGAAACATATGTGAAATTTTTTTCATTTAACATGCCTTGCGCGACAACACTCCCCTATAGAGGTTTTGTGACACGTTTTCCGAAAGGTGACTTTTTTTCATATGAAACTTTTTCTCAAATTAAATTTTTTTCACATGTATAATTTGCGTGAATTTTATAAATTTTATGATATTCAATATGAATAATTTTGTTTTTAAATTTTGTGTCAATATGAGATATTGTGTTTACATGTGAAAAATTACTATATTTTACACACACCACTTCTAAGTCATATGAGTTTCACATGTTACAATTTTTTCATATTACGTTGCTTGCACGACACTACTTCTCTACAAAGGTTTTGTGACACGTTTTCCGAAAGGTAGACTTTTTTCATATAGAAATTTTCTCAAATAAAACTTTTTTTGCATGTAAATTTTATTTTTCTTAAGCAATTTATTTCACATGTGAAATTTTTAACTCTTGTTAATATATCAAAATGATGTAGTTTTAATTTGGGAAACACTTTTTTTGAGACACACTTGTTTTGAGTACCATCTTGCAATATAGCATTATGTTGCATGAATTTAATAAAAAAACATTTAACTTCATTATTTTATCAATCCATATAATATGTGTCCTATGCCGGCAATATATTACTCCACGGTCATATGAATTTCATATGTGAAATTTTTTTCATATAACATGCCTTGCGCGACGCTACTTCCCTATAGAGGTTTTGTGACACGTTTTCAGAAAGGTAGCCTTTTTTCATATAGAAATTTTCTCAAATAAAATTTTTTTTGCATGTAAATTTTTTATTTCTTAAGCAATTTATTTCACATGTGATAATTATAGCTCTTATGATTATCAAAATGATGTAGTTTTAACATGTGAAATATTTTTTTTGGAGACACACTTGTATTGAGTACCATCTTGCAATATAGCCTTTTGTTGCATTAATTTAATAATAAAACATTTAAATTCAATATTTTACCAATCCATATAATATGCGACCTATGCCGGCAACATATTACTCATCGGTCATATGAATTTCATATGTGAAATTTTTTTCATATAACATGCCTTGCGCGACACCAGGTTTTCTGACACGTTTTCCGAAAGGTGACTTTTTTCATATGAAACTTTTTCTCAAATGAAATTTTTTTCACAAGAAAATTTGTGTGACTTTTATAAGTTTAATGATAACCAATATGAATAATTTTGTTTTTAAATTTTGTGTCAATATGAGATAGAGTGTTCACATGTGAAAAATTACTATATTTGACACACACAACTTCACAGTCATATGAGTTTCACATGTTAAATTTTTTTCATATTACGTTGCTTGGCGACACTACTTCCCTACAAAGGTTTTGTGACACGTTTTCCGAAAGGTAACTTTTTTTCATATGAAACTTTTTCTCAAATGAAATTTTTTTCACATGCAAAATTTGCGTGAATTTTAAAAATTTGAGGATATTCAATATGAAAAATTTTGTTTTTAAATTTTGTGTCAATATGAGATAGTGTGTTCACATGTGAAAAATTACTATATTTGACACACACCACTTCACTGTCATATGAGTTTCGCATGTTACAATTTTTTCATATTTCGTTGCTTGCGCGACACTACTTTCCTACAAAGGTTTTCTGACACGTTTTCCGAAAGGTAGCCTTTTTTCATATAGAAATTTTCTCAAATAAAACTTTTTTTGCATGTAAATTTTATTTTTCTTAAGCAATTTATTTCACATGTGAAATTTTTAACTCTTGTTAATATATCAAAATGATGTAGTTCTAATATGTGAAACATTTTTTTTTGAGACACACTTGTATTGAGTACCATCTTGCAATATAGCATTTTGTTGCATTAACTCAATAATAAAACATTTAACTTTATTATTTTTTTCAATCCATATAATATGTGACCTATGCCGGCAATATATTACTCCACGGTCATATGAATTTCATATGTGAAATTTTTTTCATATAACATGCCTTGCGCGACGCTACTTCCCTATAGAGGTTTTGTGACACGTTTTCCGAAAGGTAGTCTTTTTTCACATATAAATGTTTTCGAATAAAATTTTTTTTGCATGTAAATTTTTTATTTCTTATGCAATTTATTTCACATGTGATGGTTATAGATCTTATGAATATATAAAAATGATGTAGTTTTAACATGTAAAATAATAATAAAATATTTAACTTCAATAATTTATCAATCCATATAATATGTGACAAATGCCGGAAACATATGTGAAATTTTTTTTATATAACATGCCTTGCGCGACACCACTCCCCTATAGAGGTTTTGTGACACGTTTTCCGAAAGGTGACTTTTTTTCATATGAAACTTTTTCTCAAATGAAATTTTTTTCACATGTATAATTTGCGTGAATTTTATAAATTTTATGATATTCAATATGAATAATTTTGTTTTTAAATTTTGTGTCAATATGAGATATTGTGTTTACATGTGAAAAATTACTATATTTTACACACACCACTTCTAAGTCATATGAGTTTCACATGTTACAATTTTTTCATATTACGTTGCTTGCACGACACTACTTCCCTACAAAGGTTTTGTGACACGTTTTAAGAAAGGTAGCCTTTTTTCATATAGAAATTTTCTCAAATAAAACTTTTTTTGCATGTAAATTTTATTTTTCTTAAGCAATTTATTTCACATGTGAAATTTTTAACTCTTGTTAATATATCAAAATAATGTAGTTTTAATTTGGGAAACATTTTTTTTGAGACACACTTGTTTTGAGTACCATCTTGCAATATAGCATTATGTTGCATGAATTTAATAATAAAACATTTAACTTCATTATTTTATCAATCCATATAATATGTGTCCTATGCCGGCAATATATAACTCCACGGTCATATGAATTTCATATGTGAAATTTTTTTCATATAACATGCCTTGCGCGACGCTACTTCCCTATAGAGGTTTTGTGACACGTTTTCAGAAAGGTAGCCTTTTTTCATATAGAAATTTTCTCAAATAAAATTTTTTTTTCATGTAAATTTTTTATTTCTTAAGCAATTTATTTCACATGTGATAATTATAGCTCTTATGATTATCAAAATGATGTAGTTTTAATATGTGAATCACTTTTTTTGGAGACACACTTGTATTGAGTACCATCTTGCAATATAGCATTTTGTTGCATTAATTTAATAATAAAACATTTAAATTCAATATTTTACCTATCCATATAATATGCGACCTATGCCGGCAATATATTACTCCACGGTCATATGAATTTCATATATGAAATTTTTTTCATATAACATGCCTTGCGCGAAACCACTTCCGTATAGAGGTTTTGTGACACGTTTTCCGAGAGGCGACTTTTTTTCATATGGATCTTTTTCTCAAATGAAGATTTTTTCACATGCAAAACTTGCATGAATTTTATAAATTTTGTGATATTCAATATGAATAATTTTGTTTTTAAATTTTGTGTCAATATGAGGTATTGTGTTTTCATCTGAAAAATGACTATATTTTACACACTCCACTTCACAGTCATATGAGTTTCACATGTTAAAATGTTTTCATAATAAGTTGCTTGCGCGACCCTACTTCCCTACAAAGGTTTTGTGACACGTTTTCCGAAAGGTAGTCTTTTTTCATACAGAAATTTTCTCAAATAAAATTTTTTTTGCATGTTAATTTTTTATTTATTAAGCAATATATTTCACATGTGATAATTATAGCTCTTATGAATATATCAAAATGATATAGTTTTAGCATGTGCAACATTTTTTTTGAGACACACTTGTATTGAGTACCATCTTGCAATAAAGCATTATGTTGCATTAATTAAATAATAAAATATTTAACTTCAATATTTTATCAATCCATATAATATGTGACAAATGCCGGCAACATATTACTCCACGGTCATATGAATTTCATATGTGAAATTTTTTTCATATATCATGCCTTGCGCGACACCACTCCTCCATAGAGGTTTTGTGACACGTTTTCCGAAAGGTGACCTTTTTTCATATGAAACTTTTTCTCAAAGGAAATTTTATTCACAAGAAAATTTGTATGACTTTTATAACTTTAATGATATTCAATATGAATAACTTTGTTTTTAAATTTTGTGTCAATATGATTTATTGTGTTTACATGTGAAAAATTACTATATTTTACACACACCACTTCACAGTCATATGAGTTTCACATGTTACAATTTTTTCATATTTCGTTGCTTGCGCGACACTACTTCCCTACAAAGATTTTGTGACACGTTTTCCGAAAGGTAGCCTTTTTTCATATAGAAATTTTCTCAAATAAAATTTTTTTTCATATGTTCATTTTATATTTCTTAAGCAATTTATTTCACATGTGAAATTTATAACTCTTATGAATATATCAAAATGATGTAGTTTTAATATGTGAAACATTTTTTTTGGAGACACACTTGTATTGAGTACCATCTTGCAATATAGCATTTTGTTGCATTAATTTAATAATAAAACATTTAACTTCATTATTTTATCAATCCATATAATATGTGACCTATGCCGGCAACATATTACTCCACGGTCATATGAATTTCATATGTGAAATTTTTTTCATATATCATGCCTTGCGCGACACCACTCCTCCATAGAGGTTTTGTGACACGTTTTCCGAAAGGTGACCTTTTTTCATATGAAACTTTTTCTCAAAGGAAATTTTTTTCATTATGATATTCAATAGTAATAACTTGGTTTTTAAATTTTGTGTCAATATGATTTATTGTGTTTACATGTGAAAAATTACTATATTTTACACACACCACTTCACAGTCATATGAGTTTCACATGTTACAATTTTTTCATATTTCGTTGCTTGCGCGACCCTACTTCCCTACAAAGGTTTTGTGACACGTTTTCCGAAAGGTAGTCTTTTTTCATACAGAAATTTTCTCAAATAAAACTTTTTTTGCATGTAAATTTTTTATTTCTTAAGCAATATATTTCACATGTGATAATTATAGCTCTTATGAATATATCAAAATGATATAGTTTTAGCATGTGCAACATTTTTTTTGAGACACACTTGTATTGAGTACCATCTTGCAATATAGCATTATGTTGCATTAATTTAATAATAAAATATTTAACTTCAATATTTTATCAATCCATATAATATGTGACAAATGCCGGCAACATATTACTCATCGGTCATATGAATTTCAAATGTGACATTTTTTTCATATAACATGCCTTGCGCGACACCAGGTTTTGTGACACGTTTTCCGAAAGGTGACTTTTTTTCATATGAAACTTTTTCTCAAATGAAATTTTTTTCACATGTGTAATTTGCGTGAATTTTATAAATTTAATGATATTCAATATGAATAATTTTGTTTTTAAATTTTGTGTCAATATGAGATATTGTGTTTACATCTGAAAACTGACTATATTTTACACACACCACTTCACAGTCATATGAGTTTCACATGTTACAATTTTTTCACATTTCGTTGCTTGCGCGACCCTACTTCCCTACAAAGGTTTTGTGACACGTTTTCCGAAAGGTAGCCTTTTTTCATATAGAAATTTTCTCAAATAAAATTTTTTTTCACATGTTAATTTTATATTTCTTAAGCAATTTATTTCACATGTGAAATTTATAACTCTTATGATTATATCAAAATGATGTAGTTCTAATATGTGAAACATTTTTTTTGGAGATACACTTGTATTGAGTACCATCTTGCAATATAGCATTTTGTTGCATTAATTTAATAATAAAACATTTAACTTCATTATTTTATCAATCCATGTAATATGTGACCTATTCCGGCAACATATTACTCCACGGTCATATGAATTTCATATGTGAAATTTTTTTCAAATATCATGCCTTGCGCGACACCACTCCTCCAAAGAGGTTTTGTGACACGTTTTCCGAAAGGTGACCATTTTTCATATGAAACTTTTTCTCAAAGGACATTTTTTTCATATGCAAAATTGGCATGAGTTTTATAAATTTTATGATATTCAATATGAATAATTTTGTTTTTAAATTTTGTGTCAATATGATTCATTGTATTTACATCTGAAAACTGACTATATTTTACACACACCACTTCACAGTCATATGAGTTTCACATGTTACAATTTTTTCATATTACGTTGCTTGCGCGACACTACTTCCCAACGAAGGTTTTGAGACACGTTTTCCGAAAGGTAGACATTTTTCATATAGAAATTATCTCAAACAAAAGTTTTTTTGCATGTAAATTTTTTATTTCTTAAGCAATTTATTTCACATGTGATGGTTATAACTCTTATGAATATATCAAAATTATGTAGTTTTAACATGTGAAATATTTTCTTTGAGACACACTTGTATTGAGTACCATCATGCCATATAGCATTTTGTTGCATTAATTTAATAATAAAACATTTAACTTCAATATTTTATCAATCCATATAATATGTGTCCTATGCCGGCAACATATTACTCATCGGTCATATGAATTTCATATGTGAAATTTTTTTCATAAAACATGCCTTGCGCGAAACCACTTCCGTATAGAGGTTGTGTGACTCGTTTCCCGAGAGGCGACTTTTTTTCATATGCATCTTTTTCTCAAATAACATTTTTTTCACTTGCAAAATTTGCATGAATTTTATTAATTTTATGATATTCAATATGAATAATTTTGTTTTTTAAATTTTGTGTCAATATGAGATATTGTATTTACATCTGAAAAATTACTATATTTTACACACACCGCTTCACAATCAAATGAGTTTCACATGTTACAATTTTTCATATTTCGTTGCGCGACACTACTTCCCTACAAAGGTTTTGTGACACGTTTTCCGAAAGGTAGCCTTTTTTCATCTTGAAATTTTTTCAAATAAATTTTTTTTTCACATGTTAATTTTATATTTCTTTAGCAATTTATTTCACATGTGATAATTATAGCTCTTATGAATATATCAAAATGATGTTGTTTTAAAATGTGAAACATTTTTTTGGAGACACACTTGTATTGAGTACCATCTTGCAATATAACATTTTGTTGCATTAATTTAATAATAAAACATTTAACTTCAATATTTTATCAATCCATATAATATGTGACCTATGCCGGCAACATATTACTAAACGGTCATATGAATTTCATATGTGAAATTTTTTTCAAATATAATGCCTTCCGCGACACCACTCCTCCATAGAGGTTTTGTGACACGTTTTCCGAAAGGTGACTTTTTTTCATATGAAACTTTTTCTCAAATGAAATTTTTTTCACAAGAAAATTTGTGTGACTTTTATAAGTTTAATGATAACCAATATGAATAATTTTGTTTTTAAATTTTGTGTCAATATGAGATAGTGTGTTCACATGTGAAAAATTACTATATTTGACACACACAACTTCACAGTCATATGAGTTTCACATGTTAAATTTTTTTCATATTACGTTGCTTGCGCGACACTACTTCCCTACAAAGGTTTTGTGACACGTTTTCCGAAAGGTAACTTTTTTTCATATGAAACTTTTTCTCAAATGAAATTTTTTTCACATGCAAAATTTGCGTGAATTTTAAAAATTTGAGGATATTCAATATGAAAAATTTTGTTTTTAAATTTTGTGTCAACATAAGATATTGTGTTTACATGTGAAAAATTACTATATTTTACACACACGACTTCAGAGTCATATGAGTTTCACATGTTACAATTTTTTCATATATCGTTGCTTGCGCGACACTACTTCCCTACAAAGGTTTTGTGACACGTTTTCCGAAAGGTAGCCTTTTTTCATATAGATATTTTCTCAAATAAAATTTTTTTTGCATGTAAATTTTTTATTTCTTAAGCAATTTATTTCACATGTGATAATTATAGCTCTTATGAATATATCAAAATGATATTGTTTTAATTTGTGAAACATTTTTTTTGAGACACACTTGTATTGATTACCATCTTGCAACATAGCATTATATTGCATTAATTTAATAAAAAAACATTTAACTTCAATATTTTACCAATCCATATAATATGTGACCTATGCCGGCATTATATTACTCCACGGTCATATGAATTTCATATGTGAAATTTTTTTCATATAACATGCCTTGCGCGACGCCACTTCCCTATAGAGGTTTTGTGACACGTCTTCCGAGAGGTAGCCTTTTTTTCATATGGAACTTTTTCTCAAATGAAATTTTTTTCACATGTTAATTTCATATTTCTTACGCAATTTATTTCACATGTGAAATTTATAACTCTTATGAATATATCAAAATGATATAGTTTTAACATGTGAAACATTTTTTTTGAGACACACTTGTATTGATTACCATCTTGCAATATTGCATTATATTGCATTAATTTAATAATAAAACATTTAATTTCAATATTTTATCAATCCATATAATATGTGACAAATGCCGGCAACATATTACTCATCGGTCATATGAATTACATATGTGAAATTTTTTTCATATAACATGCCTTGCACGACACCACTTCCTTATGATGTTTTGTGACACGTTTTCCGAGAGGTAGTCTTTTTTCATATAGAAATTATCGCAAATAAAATTTTTTTTGCATGTAAATTTTTTATTTCTTAAGCAATTTATTTCACATGTGATGGTTATAACTCTTATGAATATATCAAAATGATGTAGTTTTAACATGTGAAATATTTTTTTTGAGACACACTTGTATTGAGTACCATCTTGCCATATAGCATTTTGTTGCATTAGTTTAATAATAAAACATTTAACTTAAATATTTTATCAATCCATATAATATGTGACCTATGCCGGCAATATATTACTCCACGGTCATTTGAATTTCATATGTGAAATTTTTTTCATATAACATGCCTTGCGCGACGCCAATTCCCTATAGAGGTTTTGTGACACGTTTTCAGAAAGGTAGCCTTTTTTCATATAGAAATTTTCTCAAATAAAATTTTTATTGCATGTAAATTTTGTATTTCTTGTAACGAACCGTCACAATGCCGGGATAGCCAGCTATTGTCCAGGGTTCGAAAAACAAGATTATTTGTATTTGGTCAGATGGACCGTCAGATGTCGAGGGATTTGCGAGACAGACGCGATCGTCTCTGCGGGAATTGGAAGGCTCTTCTTGTACTATGTAGTATGACGTTGTCGTCGTAACCGCACAGTAGCAAGATCGGCAGATTTAGCGTAGTCGCTAATGGAACTAGGAAATAGGGTTACACCCGCTGAAAAGATCACGTCCCAGAAACACGTGTGTGTGATTTCGAAATTATTCGTTTTCGTTTATTTAGCAATGTCTTAAATTTAGTCGTCTATGTTTAATTCTAGAAGGTGGGCGCAAGTGCGTAGTTGCACTGCTCGAGGTTGCAACGGGGGGTCGCAAGCCAAAAGGGTGGGAGTGGTCGCGGCTCGCTGTCTTCGTTTGTGTGTATGTGTGGTCACTCCAACTACAAAGCGTACACTGGCCGGCGCAACTGCGTAGTCGCACTGCTAGTCTCGGTGCAGGCACTTCGTAGACACGAGGAGAGGGGGTGGTCGTGATTCTCTGCTTGTGTTTGTGTATGTGTGTGGTCACATATACACAAACCTTGCGTGCGCGCAGAAACTACGCAGCTGCGTAATCGCACTGCTAGAGTCCGTGCGGCACTTCGTGGGCGCGAGGGGAGGGAGTGGCTCGCGGCTCTTTACGTCTGCTTGTGTAAGTGTGTAGTCAGACTAACACAAGTTTAGCAAATTGCGTACAGACTCTGCGCAAGCGTGTTGTCACACTGCTAAGAACTGTAACGGCACTTTGCAGACGAGGGAGGGCGACGCGCAACTCTCAAAACGTTGGTTATGTACGTGTGTAGTCACACGACACACGCCCGGCACGTGCAGCGATCTACGCCAGTATGTAATCACACTGCTGGATTGCTGCGCCGACACCGTTGTAGGCGAGAGGGGGGGGAAGCAGAGTTCGAATTGTGAAATCACTCGCGTAAGCAAAGAAAAGCGCTCGAAGTTGCGCTGATCTAATTCTGTTTTATTTAACACTGTTTTAGTTGTGACGGGGGGGTTATTTTGGCACGAGTTGTACTTGTTAACATACCTGTGCCTCTTCTCCTTGAACTGCGCACTTGTTTGTTGTCTTTGGCTTTTGCTGTTGTTTGGCTTGTCACGACGATCGTTGTTCAAGAAGTGCGAGCCTGTGTCGCGGCATCTCATTAAGTAGGTCAGTTTTCTACCTAACATAGCTCTGTTAAGCTCACTTGGGTCTGCTAGCGTTAAGCTCCTGCTGACTCAAGTGAGCTGTTAACTCGCGTGAGCGATCCTAGTTCTTAAAGACCAAATTGTACGATATTTACGATGTTTTAGTATTTTTTTCGATTTATTTCTATTGGCTTTGAAATGTGTGGCCAGATTTTTGGGCCGTCACACCCCCCCCCTTTCCTACCGGGCGGATGTGGACCCGGACTCGGCCTGTTCGGGAGCGGTGGATCTGGTAGACCGTGTCCAACCAGACGTGGGTGAAGCGAGCGCGGGTGTTGCGGCCCTCGGTCTGCCGAACCTCCTCGATGAGCCCTCGCGGCAGTTGGCGTCTCGGCGTCTCCACGGCCCAGGTCGATGGTGCCTCCACCAATTCGCTCTCGTGGGCGACGACTTCCACAAGATCGAGGTCGTCTTCCCCGACCTCTGTTAGAAATTCTGGGGCCAGGATGCCCCAGAGCTCCGACAATGACTCCGGGGTGTTCCCGAGGTCATCTCCTGCGTCCTCTCCGGTCGGTTGTCCTGTTTCCCCCGACACCTCGGCCTGAAGCACGCCTCTGTCCTCGGCTGGGTCTAGGGCTGGGGTTTCGGCTGTGGTGGTCGCGTATTGACGCCGAAAACGTGGGCCCTCCATCTCGTCCTCCGACGCAGACTCCCAGAACGGTCCTGTCTCGACCGTTGGGACGTCTGGGGGTGTCTCCTCGACCCTGGCTATGGCACATACCACGGGACTGGCGGGTTCGGTCCACTGGTGTTGTCGGCCGCGCCGGTGTTGCACACGGCGGGGCCGACGTAGTTCCACGTTGGTGGGATGCCAAAATATGTGGCGATCGATTCGCCCGGGGGGACGATGACGTCCACCGTCGTGCGCTCGACTCTTGTGAGCCGCATACCCCACGGCCGGATGGCTGGCTCATAGGAGACCGCCTGCGCCACGCCCTCCACGAAGAAGGGTTCGTCTTCCTCGCTGTCGGACGTGGGAGCAGCCTCCCAATGAGCCAACTCGTCTCCGTCCGTGGGAATGGCATGATATATGCCATGACCCTGGCGGGGGTCTTGACGTCTGACGGTCGGTCGGGGCGACCACGCCCCTAGGGCTGGTCCGATAGGGACATCGTCCTCTTCGTCCTCGTCGTCCTCTTCGTCCTCTTCGTGATAACTCGCCGGCGAGTAGTGAGTTCCCTCACACGACTCTGGCCCGCACGAGTATTGCCACTCATACTCGGTCGGGGGAGGGGGCCTAACCTCCCGTGGCTCCGGCACGAACGAGTATTGCCATTCAACCTCCGGTGACGTGTTGCCTGGGTCCTGTGCCCGGTGTGCGTGCGTATCCCACTCGGCGTCCTCAGGCCGGACGGCGGAGTAGTGAGGAGCATCGGGGTGGTAGTAGGTGGGGGACCGTGCTTCGCGGCCTGACCATTCCTCCTGCTCAGTGGCGGTGGCCATCCTCCTTACTCCTTCCCTGGGGGGTGTGGGGGTGTTGTCGCCGGCGTTGTCGCGCGGTGGAGTGGTACCCGTCAGGTCTATCGGTTCCATATTATCTTGAGCTGTGGAATAGTAGAGAGAGGGAGAAGCGCCTGGGTTTGCTAATGTCACGGATGATACTGGAGTGTTTAGTTCGGGGCGTTCGCGATGGAGGTGTTATCGGCTACGTTAGTTTTAGTCTTGTTCACATTCATTCTGACTTTCACCATCGACCTCCTCTTCCCGATCTAGGAACTCCTTCAGATCGGCAATATTGGCGACTCGCCGTTGGAGGGTCGTGGTGTGTTGTAGCCGCACAATGTTCGGAGAAATGAACTTCTTTACGAGGTAAAGCCCGTCGAACTTCGGAGCGAGTTTCACGGCGAATCCTTCAGCGGCATTGGAGAGGTGATGTTGACGCAACAAGACCTTCATTCCAAGAGCGGGCCGCCACTGTCTGCGGCGCAGGTTCTAGTGTCGGCTTTGGTCGTGGCTAGCTTGGTCTAGGTTTCCTCGGACGAGCGTGAATATTTCGCGGAGTCGTTTGGCCTTGGCGTCGGGATCTTCGGGGTGAAGTTCGGGAGACACCTCCTCGTATAGTCCTCCTGGGAATCGGGGTTCCCTATCCTGTACCAGGAAGGCTGGGCTATATCCAGTTGACTCGGACGTGCTGGAGTTCACGGCCAACGTGATCTGTGGAAGTAGGGTATCCCAGGTGTTTTGTTGGCCGTCGACGAGTTGGGCGATCATGGTCTTCACCGTCCTGTTGGCTCGTTCCGTAGGATTTTCGTGCGGAGCATATGGGGCAGTGTGTTGCAGCTCCACACCGGCGGTTTTCAGGAACGCCTTGAAAGCCCGGCTGGTGAACTGGGTTCCATTGTCGCACACAAACAGCTTCGGGACCCCGAAGTGAGCGAGAATACGCTCCCGGAACGCCCGTTGTAGTCCAGCCACTGTTGCGCGTCGTAAGGGGACCAATTCCACCCACTTTGAAAATAGGTCGAAAAACACGAGTAACATGGTGTTGCCCTGTTTAGAGCGTGGGAGTGGTCCCACGAAATCGGCGCACACTGTGGCGAACGGCTCTTCGGCCGCTCGAGTGTGCATGTGTCCTCCCGGCTTTTGTTGCGATGTCTTGTACTTCTGGCAGCTCAGACAGTGTCGAATGTGTCGTTTCACGTCGCGATGCATCCCCGGCCAGTAGTATCGCTGTGCGACCCGCAAGATGGTCTTCCGTACGCCGAGATGCCCTGCAGACGGCTGGTCGTGGCACTCCTGGAGTACTCGCAGCCGCATCTCTCGGGGTTCGCACAACTTCCAGGTCACATCGTCGAAATCGTCGGCTCGATGCACGATGTGGCGGTATAGTTGGCCCTCCCTTACTGTGTAGTCCGGGTATCGCTGTGGTTCATCGCTTACCTGTTGGATCCGTCGAGACAACCAAGGACACGAGCGGGGCTCCTCCTTTAGTCGGTCCAGACGGGTGACGGGTTGTCGAGACAGGGCATCGGCGACTACGTTCTGTTTCCCGGGACTATACCTCACGTCGTACTGGTATTGCTGCAACTCCAACGCCCAACGTGCTACTCGGCCATGTGGTGATTCCAGTGAATTCAGCCACTTAAGGGCCAGATGGTCGGTGATAACCTCGAACCGGTATCCTTCCAGGTAGCAGCGTAGTTTCCTGATGGCCCAAATCACTGCCAGACACTCCTTCTCGGTAGCCGAATAGTTTTCCTCTGCCTTGTTCAGTCGCCGACTGACGTAGGAGATTGCACGCTCCTGGCCGTCGATTTCCTGGGTTAACACGGCGCCGATTCCCACGTTGCTTGCATCCGTCTGTAGCACAAACGTAGCGTGGAAGTCTGGGCACGCTAGGACGGGTGCTGTAGTGAGGAGGACCTTCAACTGGTCGAACGCGACCTGTTGCTCCAGGGCCCACACCCACTTTCGGCCTTTCTTGAGGAGTTGAGACATCGGTTGTACCACGGTGGCAAAGTTGGGTACGAACCTTCTATACCACGAGGCCATTCCAATGCACTGTCTCAATTCCTTAAGACTCGTTGGCGGAGGTAGGTCACGGACGGCGGCTATCTTACCTGGGTCGGTATGAATCCCTTCCTCGCTTATGACATGACCCAGGTAATGGATTCGTCGCTGGAAGAAGGCACACTTCTCGTGGTTAATCCTGAGGTTGGCTCGGCGGAGTCGGTCCAACACTTCCCGCAGATTTTTAGCGTGGTCATCCAAGGAGTTCCCTACGACTACTATATCGTCCAAGTATGCGAACGCGTACGGCTCCATGTCCACCCCTATGACCGCGTCCAGAGCTCGTTGGAAGGTCGCCGGAGCCGAGTGGAGTCCAAAGGGCATCACCTTCCACTGGTAGAGTCCGCGTCCTGGTACCGTAAACGCAGTCGCTTCCCGACTGCTTGGTGCCATGGGGATCTGCCAGTAGCCATTCTTTAGGTCCAGCGTTGAAATGAACTTGGCGTGTCGGAGGCGTTCCAGGATATATGTGATCCGGGGAAGAGGATACGCATCGGGGATTGATCGTTCGTTGAGTTGTCGGTAGTCCACACACATACGCCATTGGCCGTTCTTCTTCCGAACCAACACAATAGGGGCGCTATGAGGACTATGCGATGGTTCGATAAGGCCTTCCTGCAGCAGTTGGTCGACCTGATCGTCGATGATGCGTCGCATGGCCGGATTTTTAGGGAAGTAACGCTGTTTGATCGGCCTCTCGTCCCGAAGCGTTATATGGTGTTCCGCGATCGTTGTTACTCCGGTCATCTGGGAGAACTTTGGAATTTCTTCTTCCAGAAATTCCTGAATGGCTGGGGCGATCTCCGGTGGCCATGCGTCTGTGCTCGATGGGGTCGGATCCAGCTCGTCTTCCTGGTCTGGGAGCGAAGTCTGTAGATCCGGAGTGAGGGTGACATCGTAGGTACTGGGGCCTTCCATCTTAGAGCCTGAGTTCATCGTAGGCTCCTGGGCTCGAGCGAGAGGTGTACAGAGTCTCGGTGCTGGGGTTGGGATGATGGGAGTATCCCGGGTGATGATCGTCCTTGGTGCTGGCGTGGGTGGAACGTGATTCCCCGGGATTGGTTCCAACCGGGAAGCCTGGTGGGGTACCGAGAGGGGTTGTGGTGTTTGTGCACTCCGGAGCTTGAGTTGTGCGGTACCACAACCGATGTTGGTTTCCATCGCGCACAGGAAATCTATCCCGAGTATCACAGGCTCGAGGACATTGGGGAGAACCAGAAGGGGCATTCGTACTTGTCGGTCCGCCAGACGAATGCGTGCTACAAATGTCCTCGTGACCTCGCGGACAGAGCCGTCGGCCAAGCGGATCTTGGCACCTCGCTGATGGGTTTTCCGGGACGTAGCGAGTTGATTTGCCAGGTCCTCGCTGATAAAGCTCCGTGTGGCTCCGGTGTCCAGAGTTCCCTCTACCGGTATCCGCTCGACGAGGATCCTGGCCACGATCCGTCCACCGGTCACGGACAAAACCGGGACTACTGGCGGGACTGGTTAAATGGCGTCCTTGGCTCCTCCCGTCGGGGCTGAGGACGCTGGTCGTTTCCCGTCATGTTCCTGCGACAACAATTAACTGTACGGACGTCCCTTTTTCCGCAGTCCCAACAGAACAGAACTTGGGGATTTTGGCCCGCCGCCTGTACATGTCCTGATTGCCCACACAGTCTACACACTCGTTGCACGTCTTGGATCGCGGGCTGTCCAGACTGTGCAGTTCGAGGGCGGGGTTGCGTCAGTTCCTTGTGTAAGGGGTCGGGGTCGCCTCGGAAGGGATTATGCCATGCGGGTGTGGTTGGTGCAGGTGCCACAGTTCGGCGTTCAGATGGCCGTGGAGGTACTACCACGGTAGTCGTTGCCAGGTTTGTCAACGAACTGCCCTGTATACTTTCGAACTCGGTGGCTAGCCGAATCAATTGGTTCAAGCTAGTCACCTCATGCCGTCGAGCGTAGTATTTGTATTCGGGCCGGGAGTTGTCGTAAATCCGCTCCAACTCTTGCGCCACGCTGTAGTCAGCATGATGCATGAGGAAGCGGATTTCGGTCACATACTCCTTAAACGACTCGTGGTCGAGTTGTTTTCGGTCCCGAATACTGTCCTCGAGGCGTTCGAAATATCGCGGCGGGAGAAAGTATGATAGGAATTCCCTGCGGAATTCCGACCATGTGGCTGTACCGAGTCCGCTGGTGCGGAACCAACGTGCGGCGCTGTCGATTAGGCCTTCGGTCATACTCCGAGGTAACGCGTTTACCTCTATGCCGTAACCTTGGGCTCGTTCCTCCAGTGCTTCAATAAAAGCCAGGGGATCACCTTGACCGTCGAACTGGATCCCCCATTTCCTAATCCGGTCAAGTGTGGCCCCGCATGGCCTGGAGCTAGGGATATCGTCGGACTCGGGGTAGGCATGCCTACTATTAGTCGGACCTGTCTGTGTGGGGTGGCTAGTGGCCGCATGTCTGGTTGTGGGCTCGTCTGTCTTGAACACCACCGGCGATGGAGCGGTCAAGAACTTGCGAGCCTGTTCTGACGTTGAGGCTTGGACCTCGGGCTGTGGAGTACGTGGTCGCGTGAACTGTACTTCTAATTCGGCCAGACGAGCCCACGCGTTTTTGTCTAACCGGGCCTTAGACACGAGCAACGCGAATGAGCGCCTCAGGTCTTCGACCTTCCCTTCGGCCGAGAATTTGAACTCTTCGGAGAAAGCCTCGAGTTAATCTCGTCGCCGGGAATAGATCCATTTGATGCCAACGCCAGGGTTGGTCATCCCCTGTGAACACTCTTCACTGTCGCTGTCCAGATGGCTTGTCATTGCGTTCGTGAGTCTGTCCCGTTAGTGGAGCTTTAATCCACTCGAACTTGCGTTCCACCTCTAATCTGACTGGGTCCCTGCTCGGGCGCCACTTGTAACGAACCGTCACAATGCCGGGATAGCCAGCTATTGTCCAGGGTTCGAAAAACAAGATTATTTGTATTTGGTCAGATGGACCGTCAGATGTCGAGGGATTTGCGAGACAGACGCGATCGTCTCTGCGGGAATTGGAAGGCTCTTCTTGTACTATGTAGTATGACGTTGTCGTCGTAACCGCACAGTAGCAAGATCGGCAGATTTAGCGTAGTCGCTAATGGAACTAGGAAATAGGGTTACACCCGCTGAAAAGATCACGTCCCAGAAACACGTGTGTGTGATTTCGAAATTATTCGTTTTCGTTTATTTAGCAATGTCTTAAATTTAGTCGTCTATGTTTAATTCTAGAAGGTGGGCGCAAGTGCGTAGTTGCACTGCTCGAGGTTGCAACGGGGGGTCGCAAGCCAAAAGGGTGGGAGTGGTCGCGGCTCGCTGTCTTCGTTTGTGTGTATGTGTGGTCACTCCAACTACAAAGCGTACACTGGCCGGCGCAACTGCGTAGTCGCACTGCTAGTCTCGGTGCAGGCACTTCGTAGACACGAGGAGAGGGGGTGGTCGCGATTCTCTGCTTGTGTTTGTGTATGTGTGTGGTCACATATACACAAACCTTGCGTGCGCGCAGAAACTACGCAGCTGCGTAATCGCACTGCTAGAGTCCGTGCGGCACTTCGTGGGCGCGAGGGGAGGGAGTGGCTCGCGGCTCTTTACGTCTGCTTGTGTAAGTGTGTAGTCAGACTAACACAAGTTTAGCAAATTGCGTACAGACTCTGCGCAAGCGTGTTGTCACACTGCTAAGAACTGTAACGGCACTTTGCAGACGAGGGAGGGCGACGCGCAACTCTCAAAACGTTGGTTATGTACGTGTGTAGTCACACGACACACGCCCGGCACGTGCAGCGATCTACGCCAGTATGTAATCACACTGCTGGATTGCTGCGCCGACACCGTTGTAGGCGAGAGGGGGGGGAAGCAGAGTTCGAATTGTGAAATCACTCGCGTAAGCAAAGAAAAGCGCTCGAAGTTGCGCTGATCTAATTCTGTTTTATTTAACACTGTTTTAGTTGTGACGGGGGGGTTATTTTGGCACGAGTTGTACTTGTTAACATACCTGTGCCTCTTCTCCTTGAACTGCGCACTTGTTTGTTGTCTTTGGCTTTTGCTGTTGTTTGGCTTGTCACGACGATCGTTGTTCAAGAAGTGCGAGCCTGTGTCGCGGCATCTCATTAAGTAGGTCAGTTTTCTACCTAACATAGCTCTGTTAAGCTCACTTGGGTCTGCTAGCGTTAAGCTCCTGCTGACTCAAGTGAGCTGTTAACTCGCGTGAGCGATCCTAGTTCTTAAAGACCAAATTGTACGATATTTACGATGTTTTAGTATTTTTTTCGATTTATTTCTATTGGCTTTGAAATGTGTGGCCAGATTTTTGGGCCGTCACACCCCCCCCCTTTCCTACCGGGCGGATGTGGACCCGGACTCGCCCTGTTCGGGAGCGGTGGATCTGGTAGACCGTGTCCAACCAGACGTGGGTGAAGCGAGCGCGGGTGTTGCGGCCCTCGGTCTGCCGAACCTCCTCGATGAGCCCTCGCGGCAGTTGGCGTCTCGGCGTCTCCACGGCCCAGGTCGATGGTGCCTCCACCAATTCGCTCTCGTGGGCGACGACTTCCACAAGATCGAGGTCGTCTTCCCCGACCTATGTTAGAAATTCTGGGGCCAGGATGCCCCAGAGCTCCGACAATGACTCCGGGGTGTTCCCGAGGTCATCTCCTGCGTCCTCTCCGGTCGGTTGTCCTGTTTCCCCCGACACCTCGGCCTGAAGCACGCCTCTGTCCTCGGCTGGGTCTAGGGCTGGGGTTTCGGCTGTGGTGGTCGCGTATTGACGCCGAAAACGTGGGCCCTCCATCTCGTCCTCCGACGCAGACTCCCAGAACGGTCCTGTCTCGACCGTTGGGACGTCTGGGGGTGTCTCCTCGACCCTGGCTATGGCACATACCACGGGACTGGCGGGTTCGGTCCACTGGTGTTGTCGGCCGCGCCGGTGTTGCACACGGCGGGGCCGACGTAGTTCCACGTTGGTGGGATGCCAAAATATGTGGCGATCGATTCGCCCGGGGGGACGATGACGTCCACCGTCGTGCGCTCGACTCTTGTGAGCCGCATACCCCACGGCCGGATGGCTGGCTCATAGGAGACCGCCTGCGCCACGCCCTCCACGAAGAAGGGTTCGTCTTCCTCGCTGTCGGACGTGGGAGCAGCCTCCCAATGAGCCAACTCGTCTCCGTCCGTGGGAATGGCATGATATATGCCATGACCCTGGCGGGGGTCTTGACGTCTGACGGTCGGTCGGGGCGACCACGCCCCTAGGGCTGGTCCGATAGGGACATCGTCCTCTTCGTCCTCGTCGTCCTCTTCGTCCTCTTCGTGATAACTCGCCGGCGAGTTGTGAGTTCCCTCACACGACTCTGGCCCGCACGAGTATTGCCACTCATACTCGGTCGGGGGAGGGGGCCTAACCTCCCGTGGCTCCGGCACGAACGAGTATTGCCATTCAACCTCCGGTGACGTGTTGCCTGGGTCCTGTGCCCGGTGTGCGTGCGTATCCCACTCGGCGTCCTCAGGCCGGACGGCGGAGTAGTGAGGAGCATCGGGGTGGTAGTAGGTGGGGGACCGTGCTTCGCGGCCTGACCATTCCTCCTGCTCAGTGGCGGTGGCCATCCTCCTTACTCCTTCCCTGGGGGGTGTGGGGGTGTTGTCGCCGGCGTTGTCGCGCGGTGGAGTGGTACCCGTCAGGTCTATCGGTTCCATATTATCTTGAGCTGTGGAATAGTAGAGAGAGGGAGAAGCGCCTGGGTTTGCTAATGTCACGGATGATACTGGAGTGTTTAGTTCGGGGCGTTCGCGATGGAGGTGTTATCGGCTACGTTAGTTTTAGTCTTGTTCACATTCATTCTGACTTTCACCATCGACCTCCTCTTCCCGATCTAGGAACTCCTTCAGATCGGCAATATTGGCGACTCGCCGTTGGAGGGTCGTGGTGTGTTGTAGCCGCACAATGTTCGGAGAAATGAACTTCTTTACGAGGTAAAGCCCGTCGAACTTCGGAGCGAGTTTCACGGCGAATCCTTCAGCGGCATTGGAGAGGTGATGTTGACGCAACAAGACCTTCATTCCAAGAGCGGGCCGCCACTGTCTGCGGCGCAGGTTCTAGTGTCGGCTTTGGTCGTGGCTAGCTTGGTCTAGGTTTCCTCGGACGAGCGTGAATATTTCGCGGAGTCGTTTGGCCTTGGCGTCGGGATCTTCGGGGTGAAGTTTGGGAGACACCTCCTCGTATAGTCCTCCTGGGAATCGGGGTTCCCTATCCTGTACCAGGAAGGCTGGGCTATATCCAGTTGACTCGGACGTGCTGGAGTTCACGGCCAACGTGATCTGTGGAAGTAGGGTATCCCAGGTGTTTTGTTGGCCGTCGACGAGTTGGGCGATCATGGTCTTCACCGTCCTGTTGGCTCGTTCCGTAGGATTTTCGTGCGGAGCATATGGGGCAGTGTGTTGCAGCTCCACACCGGCGGTTTTCAGGAACGCCTTGAAAGCCCGGCTGGTGAACTGGGTTCCATTGTCGCACACAAACAGCTTCGGGACCCCGAAGTGAGCGAGAATACGCTCCCGGAACGCCCGTTGTAGTCCAGCCACTGTTGCGCGTCGTAAGGGGACCAATTCCACCCACTTTGAAAATAGGTCGAAAAACACGAGTAACATGGTGTTGCCCTGTTTAGAGCGTGGGAGTGGTCCCACGAAATCGGCGCACACTGTGGCGAACGGCTCTTCGGCCGCTCGAGTGTGCATGTGTCCTCCCGGCTTTTGTTGCGATGTCTTGTACTTCTGGCAGCTCAGACAGTGTCGAATGTGTCGTTTCACGTCGCGATGCATCCCCGGCCAGTAGTATCGCTGTGCGACCCGCAAGATGGTCTTCCGTACGCCGAGATGCCCTGCAGACGGCTGGTCGTGGCACTCCTGGAGTACTCGCAGCCGCATCTCTCGGGGTTCGCACAACTTCCAGGTCACATCGTCGAAATCGTCGGCTCGATGCACGATGTGGCGGTATAGTTGGCCCTCCCTTACTGTGTAGTCCGGGTATCGCTGTGGTTCATCGCTTACCTGTTGGATCCGTCGAGACAACCAAGGACACGAGCGGGGCTCCTCCTTTAGTCGGTCCAGACGGGTGACGGGTTGTCGAGACAGGGCATCGGCGACTACGTTCTGTTTCCCGGGACTATACCTCACGTCGTACTGGTATTGCTGCAACTCCAACGCCCAACGTGCTACTCGGCCATGTGGTGATTCCAGTGAATTCAGCCACTTAAGGGCCAGATGGTCGGTGATAACCTCGAACCGGTATCCTTCCAGGTAGCAGCGTAGTTTCCTGATGGCCCAAATCACTGCCAGACACTCCTTCTCGGTAGCCGAATAGTTTTCCTCTGCCTTGTTCAGTCGCCGACTGACGTAGGAGATTGCACGCTCCTGGCCGTCGATTTCCTGGGTTAACACGGCGCCGATTCCCACGTTGCTTGCATCCGTCTGTAGCACAAACGTAGCGTGGAAGTCTGGGCACGCTAGGACGGGTGCTGTAGTGAGGAGGACCTTCAACTGGTCGAACGCGACCTGTTGCTCCAGGGCCCACACCCACTTTCGGCCTTTCTTGAGGAGTTGAGACATCGGTTGTACCACGGTGGCAAAGTTGGGTACGAACCTTCTATACCACGAGGCCATTCCAATGCACTGTCTCAATTCCTTAAGACTCGTTGGCGGAGGTAGGTCACGGACGGCGGCTATCTTACCTGGGTCGGTATGAATCCCTTCCTCGCTTATGACATGACCCAGGTAATGGATTCGTCGCTGGAAGAAGGCACACTTCTCGTGGTTAATCCTGAGGTTGGCTCGGCGGAGTCGGTCCAACACTTCCCGCAGATTTTTAGCGTGGTCATCCAAGGAGTTCCCTACGACTACTATATCGTCCAAGTATGCGAACGCGTACGGCTCCATGTCCACCCCTATGACCGCGTCCAGAGCTCGTTGGAAGGTCGCCGGAGCCGAGTGGAGTCCAAAGGGCATCACCTTCCACTGGTAGAGTCCGCGTCCTGGTACCGTAAACGCAGTCGCTTCCCGACTGCTTGGTGCCATGGGGATCTGCCAGTAGCCATTCTTTAGGTCCAGCGTTGAAATGAACTTGGCGTGTCGGAGGCGTTCCAGGATATATGTGATCCGGGGAAGAGGATACGCATCGGGGATTGATCGTTCGTTGAGTTGTCGGTAGTCCACACACATACGCCATTGGCCGTTCTTCTTCCGAACCAACACAATAGGGGCGCTATGAGGACTATGCGATGGTTCGATAAGGCCTTCCTGCAGCAGTTGGTCGACCTGCTCGTCGATGATGCGTCGCATGGCCGGATTTTTAGGGAAGTAACGCTGTTTGATCGGCCTCTCGTCCCGAAGCGTTATATGGTGTTCCGCGATCGTTGTTACTCCGGTCATCTGGGAGAACTTTGGAATTTCTTCTTCCAGAAATTCCTGAATGGCTGGGGCGATCTCCGGTGGCCATGCGTCTGTGCTCGATGGGGTCGGATCCAGCTCGTCTTCCTGGTCTGGGAGCGAAGTCTGTAGATCCGGAGTGAGGGTGACATCGTAGGTACTGGGGCCTTCCATCTTAGAGCCTGAGTTCATCGTAGGCTCCTGGGCTCGAGCGAGAGGTGTACAGAGTCTCGGTGCTGGGGTTGGGATGATGGGAGTATCCCGGGTGATGATCGTCCTTGGTGCTGGCGTGGGTGGAACGTGATTCCCCGGGATTGGTTCCAACCGGGAAGCCTGGTGGGGTACCGAGAGGGGTTGTGGTGTTTGTGCACTCCGGAGCTTGAGTTGTGCGGTACCACAACCGATGTTGGTTTCCATCGCGCACAGGAAATCTATCCCGAGTATCACAGGCTCGAGGACATTGGGGAGAACCAGAAGGGGCATTCGTACTTGTCGGTCCGCCAGACGAATGCGTGCTACAAATGTCCTCGTGACCTCGCGGACAGAGCCGTCGGCCAAGCGGATCTTGGCACCTCGCTGATGGGTTTTCCGGGACGTAGCGAGTTGATTTGCCAGGTCCTCGCTGATAAAGCTCCGTGTGGCTCCGGTGTCCAGAGTTCCCTCTACCGGTATCCGCTCGACGAGGATCCTGGCCACGATCCGTCCACCGGTCACGGACAAAACCGGGACTACTGGCGGGACTGGTTAAATGGCGTCCTTGGCTCCTCCCGTCGGGGCTGAGGACGCTGGTCGTTTCCCGTCATGTTCCTGCGACAACAATTAACTGTACGGACGTCCCTTTTTCCGCAGTCCCAACAGAACAGAACTTGGGGATTTTGGCCCGCCGCCTGTACATGTCCTGATTGCCCACACAGTCTACACACTCGTTGCACGTCTTGGATCGCGGGCTGTCCAGACTGTGCAGTTCGAGGGCGGGGTTGCGTCAGTTCCTTGTGTAAGGGGTCGGGGTCGCCTCGGAAGGGATTATGCCATGCGGGTGTGGTTGGTGCAGGTGCCACAGTTCGGCGTTCAGATGGCCGTGGAGGTACTACCACGGTAGTCGTTGCCAGGTTTGTCAACGAACTGCCCTGTATACTTTCGAACTCGGTGGCTAGCCGAATCAATTGGTTCAAGCTAGTCACCTCATGCCGTCGAGCGTAGTATTTGTATTCGGGCCGGGAGTTGTCGTAAATCCGCTCCAACTCTTGCGCCACGCTGTAGTCAGCATGATGCATGAGGAAGCGGATTTCGGTCACATACTCCTTAAACGACTCGTGGTCGAGTTGTTTTCGGTCCCGAATACTGTCCTCGAGGCGTTCGAAATATCGCGGCGGGAGAAAGTATGATAGGAATTCCCTGCGGAATTCCGACCATGTGGCTGTACCGAGTCCGCTGGTGCGGAACCAACGTGCGGCGCTGTCGATTAGGCCTTCGGTCATACTCCGAGGTAACGCGTTTACCTCTATGCCGTAACCTTGGGCTCGTTCCTCCAGTGCTTCAATAAAAGCCAGGGGATCACCTTGACCGTCGAACTGGATCCCCCATTTCCTAATCCGGTCAAGTGTGGCCCCGCATGGCCTGGAGCTAGGGATATCGTCGGACTCGGGGTAGGCATGCCTACTATTAGTCGGACCTGTCTGTGTGGGGTGGCTAGTGGCCGCATGTCTGGTTGTGGGCTCGTCTGTCTTGAACACCACCGGCGATGGAGCGGTCAAGAACTTGCGAGCCTGTTCTGACGTTGAGGCTTGGACCTCGGGCTGTGGAGTACGTGGTCGCGTGAACTGTACTTCTAATTCGGCCAGACGAGCCCACGCGTTTTTGTCTAACCGGGCCTTAGACACGAGCAACGCGAATGAGCGCCTCAGGTCTTCGACCTTCCCTTCGGCCGAGAATTTGAACTCTTCGGAGAAAGCCTCGAGTTAATCTCGTCGCCGGGAATAGATCCATTTGATGCCAACGCCAGGGTTGGTCATCCCCTGTGAACACTCTTCACTGTCGCTGTCCAGATGGCTTGTCATTGCGTTCGTGAGTCTGTCCCGTTAGTGGAGCTTTAATCCACTCGAACTTGCGTTCCACCTCTAATCTGACTGGGTCCCTGCTCGGGCGCCACTTGTAACGAACCGTCACAATGCCGGGATAGCCAGCTATTGTCCAGGGTTCGAAAAACAAGATTATTTGTATTTGGTCAGATGGACCGTCAGATGTCGAGGGATTTGCGAGACAGACGCGATCGTCTCTGCGGGAATTGGAAGGCTCTTCTTGTACTATGTAGTATGACGTTGTCGTCGTAACCGCACAGTAGCAAGATCGGCAGATTTAGCGTAGTCGCTAATGGAACTAGGAAATAGGGTTACACCCGCTGAAAAGATCACGTCCCAGAAACACGTGTGTGTGATTTCGAAATTATTCGTTTTCGTTTATTTAGCAATGTCTTAAATTTAGTCGTCTATGTTTAATTCTAGAAGGTGGGCGCAAGTGCGTAGTTGCACTGCTCGAGGTTGCAACGGGGGGTCGCAAGCCAAAAGGGTGGGAGTGGTCGCGGCTCGCTGTCTTCGTTTGTGTGTATGTGTGGTCACTCCAACTACAAAGCGTACACTGGCCGGCGCAACTGCGTAGTCGCACTGCTAGTCTCGGTGCAGGCACTTCGTAGACACGAGGAGAGGGGGTGGTCGCGATTCTCTGCTTGTGTTTGTGTATGTGTGTGGTCACATATACACAAACCTTGCGTGCGCGCAGAAACTACGCAGCTGCGTAATCGCACTGCTAGAGTCCGTGCGGCACTTCGTGGGCGCGAGGGGAGGGAGTGGCTCGCGGCTCTTTACGTCTGCTTGTGTAAGTGTGTAGTCAGACTAACACAAGTTTAGCAAATTGCGTACAGACTCTGCGCAAGCGTGTTGTCACACTGCTAAGAACTGTAACGGCACTTTGCAGACGAGGGAGGGCGACGCGCAACTCTCAAAACGTTGGTTATGTACGTGTGTAGTCACACGACACACGCCCGGCACGTGCAGCGATCTACGCCAGTATGTAATCACACTGCTGGATTGCTGCGCCGACACCGTTGTAGGCGAGAGGGGGGGGAAGCAGAGTTCGAATTGTGAAATCACTACTTGTTAACATACCTGTGCCTCTTCTCCTTGAACTGCGCACTTGTTTGTTGTCTTTGGCTTTTGCTGTTGTTTGGCTTGTCACGACGATCGTTGTTCAAGAAGTGCGAGCCTGTGTCGCGGCATCTCATTAAGTAGGTCAGTTTTCTACCTAACATAGCTCTGTTAAGCTCACTTGGGTCTGCTAGCGTTAAGCTCCTGCTGACTCAAGTGAGCTGTTAACTCGCGTGAGCGATCCTAGTTCTTAAAGACCAAATTGTACGATATTTACGATGTTTTAGTATTTTTTTCGATTTATTTCTATTGGCTTTGAAATGTGTGGCCAGATTTTTGGGCCGTCACACCCCCCCCCTTTCCTACCGGGCGGATGTGGACCCGGACTCGGCCTGTTCGGGAGCGGTGGATCTGGTAGACCGTGTCCAACCAGACGTGGGTGAAGCGAGCGCGGGTGTTGCGGCCCTCGGTCTGCCGAACCTCCTCGATGAGCCCTCGCGGCAGTTGGCGTCTCGGCGTCTCCACGGCCCAGGTCGATGGTGCCTCCACCAATTCGCTCTCGTGGGCGACGACTTCCACAAGATCGAGGTCGTCTTCCCCGACCTATGTTAGAAATTCTGGGGCCAGGATGCCCCAGAGCTCCGACAATGACTCCGGGGTGTTCCCGAGGTCATCTCCTGCGTCCTCTCCGGTCGGTTGTCCTGTTTCCCCCGACACCTCGGCCTGAAGCACGCCTCTGTCCTCGGCTGGGTCTAGGGCTGGGGTTTCGGCTGTGGTGGTCGCGTATTGACGCCGAAAACGTGGGCCCTCCATCTCGTCCTCCGACGCAGACTCCCAGAACGGTCCTGTCTCGACCGTTGGGACGTCTGGGGGTGTCTCCTCGACCCTGGCTATGGCACATACCACGGGACTGGCGGGTTCGGTCCACTGGTGTTGTCGGCCGCGCCGGTGTTGCACACGGCGGGGCCGACGTAGTTCCACGTTGGTGGGATGCCAAAATATGTGGCGATCGATTCGCCCGGGGGGACGATGACGTCCACCGTCGTGCGCTCGACTCTTGTGAGCCGCATACCCCACGGCCGGATGGCTGGCTCATAGGAGACCGCCTGCGCCACGCCCTCCACGAAGAAGGGTTCGTCTTCCTCGCTGTCGGACGTGGGAGCAGCCTCCCAATGAGCCAACTCGTCTCCGTCCGTGGGAATGGCATGATATATGCCATGACCCTGGCGGGGGTCTTGACGTCTGACGGTCGGTCGGGGCGACCACGCCCCTAGGGCTGGTCCGATAGGGACATCGTCCTCTTCGTCCTCGTCGTCCTCTTCGTCCTCTTCATGATAACTCGCCGGCGAGTAGTGAGTTCCCTCACACGACTCTGGCCCGCACGAGTATTGCCACTCATACTCGGTCGGGGGAGGGGGCCTAACCTCCCGTGGCTCCGGCACGAACGAGTATTGCCATTCAACCTCCGGTGACGTGTTGCCTGGGTCCTGTGCCCGGTGTGCGTGCGTATCCCACTCGGCGTCCTCAGGCCGGACGGCGGAGTAGTGAGGAGCATCGGGGTGGTAGTAGGTGGGGGACCGTGCTTCGCGGCCTGACCATTCCTCCTGCTCAGTGGCGGTGGCCATCCTCCTTACTCCTTCCCTGGGGGGTGTGGGGGTGTTGTCGCCGGCGTTGTCGCGCGGTGGAGTGGTACCCGTCAGGTCTATCGGTTCCATATTATCTTGAGCTGTGGAATAGTAGAGAGAGGGAGAAGCGCCTGGGTTTGCTAATGTCACGGATGATACTGGAGTGTTTAGTTCGGGGCGTTCGCGATGGAGGTGTTATCGGCTACGTTAGTTTTAGTCTTGTTCACATTCATTCTGACTTTCACCATCGACCTCCTCTTCCCGATCTAGGAACTCCTTCAGATCGGCAATATTGGCGACTCGCCGTTGGAGGGTCGTGGTGTGTTGTAGCCGCACAATGTTCGGAGAAATGAACTTCTTTACGAGGTAAAGCCCGTCGAACTTCGGAGCGAGTTTCACGGCGAATCCTTCAGCGGCATTGGAGAGGTGATGTTGACGCAACAAGACCTTCATTCCAAGAGCGGGCCGCCACTGTCTGCGGCGCAGGTTCTAGTGTCGGCTTTGGTCGTGGCTAGCTTGGTCTAGGTTTCCTCGGACGAGCGTGAATATTTCGCGGAGTCGTTTGGCCTTGGCGTCGGGATCTTCGGGGTGAAGTTCGGGAGACACCTCCTCGTATAGTCCTCCTGGGAATCGGGGTTCCCTATCCTGTACCAGGAAGGCTGGGCTATATCCAGTTGACTCGGACGTGCTGGAGTTCACGGCCAACGTGATCTGTGGAAGTAGGGTATCCCAGGTGTTTTGTTGGCCGTCGACGAGTTGGGCGATCATGGTCTTCACCGTCCTGTTGGCTCGTTCCGTAGGATTTTCGTGCGGAGCATATGGGGCAGTGTGTTGCAGCTCCACACCGGCGGTTTTCAGGAACGCATTGAAAGCCCGGCTGGTGAACTGGGTTCCATTGTCGCACACAAACAGCTTCGGGACCCCGAAGTGAGCGAGAATACGCTCCCGGAACGCCCGTTGTAGTCCAGCCACTGTTGCGCGTCGTAAGGGGACCAATTCCACCCACTTTGAATATAGGTCGAAAAACACGAGTAACATGGTGTTGCCCTGTTTAGAGCGTGGGAGTGGTCCCACGAAATCGGCGCACACTGTGGCGAACGGCTCTTCGGCCGCTCGAGTGTGCATGTGTCCTCCCGGCTTTTGTTGCGATGTCTTGTACTTCTGGCAGCTCAGACAGTGTCGAATGTGTCGTTTCACGTCGCGATGCATCCCCGGCCAGTAGTATCGCTGTGCGACCCGCAAGATGGTCTTCCGTACGCCGAGATGCCCTGCAGACGGCTGGTCGTGGCACTCCTGGAGTACTCGCAGCCGCATCTCTCGGGGTTCGCACAACTTCCAGGTCACATCGTCGAAATCGTCGGCTCGATGCACGATGTGGCGGTATAGTTGGCCCTCCCTTACTGTGTAGTCCGGGTATCGCTGTGGTTCATCGCTTACCTGTTGGATCCGTCGAGACAACCAAGGACACGAGCGGGGCTCCTCCTTTAGTCGGTCCAGACGGGTGACGGGTTGTCGAGACAGGGCATCGGCGACTACGTTCTGTTTCCCGGGACTATACCTCACGTCGTACTGGTATTGCTGCAACTCCAACGCCCAACGTGCTACTCGGCCATGTGGTGATTCCAGTGAATTCAGCCACTTAAGGGCCAGATGGTCGGTGATAACCTCGAACCGGTATCCTTCCAGGTAGCAGCGTAGTTTCCTGATGGCCCAAATCACTGCCAGACACTCCTTCTCGGTAGCCGAATAGTTTTCCTCTGCCTTGTTCAGTCGCCGACTGACGTAGGAGATTGCACGCTCCTGGCCGTCGATTTCCTGGGTTAACACGGCGCCGATTCCCACGTTGCTTGCATCCGTCTGTAGCACAAACGTGGCGTGGAAGTCTGGGCACGCTAGGACGGGTGCTGTAGTGAGGAGGACCTTCAACTGGTCGAACGCGACCTGTTGCTCCAGGGCCCACACCCACTTTCGGCCTTTCTTGAGGAGTTGAGACATCGGTTGTACCACGGTGGCAAAGTTGGGTACGAACCTTCTATACCACGAGGCCATTCCAATGCACTGTCTCAATTCCTTAAGACTCGTTGGCGGAGGTAGGTCACGGACGGCGGCTATCTTACCTGGGTCGGTATGAATCCCTTCCTCGCTTATGACATGACCCAGGTAATGGATTCGTCGCTGGAAGAAGGCACACTTCTCGTGGTTAATCCTGAGGTTGGCTCGGCGGAGTCGGTCCAACACTTCCCGCAGATTTTTAGCGTGGTCATCCAAGGAGTTCCCTACGACTACTATATCGTCCAAGTATGCGAACGCGTACGGCTCCATGTCCACCCCTATGACCGCGTCCAGAGCTCGTTGGAAGGTCGCCGGAGCCGAGTGGAGTCCAAAGGGCATCACCTTCCACTGGTAGAGTCCGCGTCCTGGTACCGTAAACGCAGTCGCTTCCCGACTGCTTGGTGCCATGGGGATCTGCCAGTAGCCATTCTTTAGGTCCAGCGTTGAAATGAACTTGGCGTGTCGGAGGCGTTCCAGGATATATGTGATCCGGGGAAGAGGATACGCATCGGGGATTGATCGTTCGTTGAGTTGTCGGTAGTCCACACACATACGCCATTGGCCGTTCTTCTTCCGAACCAACACAATAGGGGCGCTATGAGGACTATGCGATGGTTCGATAAGGCCTTCCTGCAGCAGTTGGTCGACCTGCTCGTCGATGATGCGTCGCATGGCCGGATTTTTAGGGAAGTAACGCTGTTTGATCGGCCTCTCGTCCCGAAGCGTTATATGGTGTTCCGCGATCGTTGTTACTCCGGTCATCTGGGAGAACTTTGGAATTTCTTCTTCCAGAAATTCCTGAATGGCTGGGGCGATCTCCGGTGGCCATGCGTCTGTGCTCGATGGGGTCGGATCCAGCTCGTCTTCCTGGTCTGGGAGCGAAGTCTGTAGATCCGGAGTGAGGGTGACATCGTAGGTACTGGGGCCTTCCATCTTAGAGCCTGAGTTCATCGTAGGCTCCTGGGCTCGAGCGAGAGGTGTACAGAGTCTCGGTGCTGGGGTTGGGATGATGGGAGTATCCCGGGTGATGATCGTCCTTGGTGCTGGCGTGGGTGGAACGTGATTCCCCGGGATTGGTTCCAACCGGGAAGCCTGGTGGGGTACCGAGAGGGGTTGTGGTGTTTGTGCACTCCGGAGCTTGAGTTGTGCGGTACCACAACCGATGTTGGTTTCCATCGCGCACAGGAAATCTATCCCGAGTATCACAGGCTCGAGGACATTGGGGAGAACCAGAAGGGGCATTCGTACTTGTCGGTCCGCCAGACGAATGCGTGCTACAAATGTCCTCGTGACCTCGCGGACAGAGCCGTCGGCCAAGCGGATCTTGGCACCTCGCTGATGGGTTTTCCGGGACGTAGCGAGTTGATTTGCCAGGTCCTCGCTGATAAAGCTCCGTGTGGCTCCGGTGTCCAGAGTTCCCTCTACCGGTATCCGCTCGACGAGGATCCTGGCCACGATCCGTCCACCGGTCACGGACAAAACCGGGACTACTGGCGGGACTGGTTAAATGGCGTCCTTGGCTCCTCCCGTCGGGGCTGAGGACGCTGGTCGTTTCCCGTCATGTTCCTGCGACAACAATTAACTGTACGGACGTCCCTTTTTCCGCAGTCCCAACAGAACAGAACTTGGGGATTTTGGCCCGCCGCCTGTACATGTCCTGATTGCCCACACAGTCTACACACTCGTTGCACGTCTTGGATCGCGGGCTGTCCAGACTGTGCAGTTCGAGGGCGGGGTTGCGTCAGTTCCTTGTGTAAGGGGTCGGGGTCGCCTCGGAAGGGATTATGCCATGCGGGTGTGGTTGGTGCAGGTGCCACAGTTCGGCGTTCAGATGGCCGTGGAGGTACTACCACGGTAGTCGTTGCCAGGTTTGTCAACGAACTGCCCTGTATACTTTCGAACTCGGTGGCTAGCCGAATCAATTGGTTCAAGCTAGTCACCTCATGCCGTCGAGCGTAGTATTTGTATTCGGGCCGGGAGTTGTCGTAAATCCGCTCCAACTCTTGCGCCACGCTGTAGTCAGCATGATGCATGAGGAAGCGGATTTCGGTCACATACTCCTTAAACGACTCGTGGTCGAGTTGTTTTCGGTCCCGAATACTGTCCTCGAGGCGTTCGAAATATCGCGGCGGGAGAAAGTATGATAGGAATTCCCTGCGGAATTCCGACCATGTGGCTGTACCGAGTCCGCTGGTGCGGAACCAACGTGCGGCGCTGTCGATTAGGCCTTCGGTCATACTCCGAGGTAACGCGTTTACCTCTATGCCGTAACCTTGGGCTCGTTCCTCCAGTGCTTCAATAAAAGCCAGGGGATCACCTTGACCGTCGAACTGGATCCCCCATTTCCTAATCCGGTCAAGTGTGGCCCCGCATGGCCTGGAGCTAGGGATATCGTCGGACTCGGGGTAGGCATGCCTACTATTAGTCGGACCTGTCTGTGTGGGGTGGCTAGTGGCCGCATGTCTGGTTGTGGGCTCGTCTGTCTTGAACACCACCGGCGATGGAGCGGTCAAGAACTTGCGAGCCTGTTCTGACGTTGAGGCTTGGACCTCGGGCTGTGGAGTACGTGGTCGCGTGAACTGTACTTCTAATTCGGCCAGACGAGCCCACGCGTTTTTGTCTAACCGGGCCTTAGACACGAGCAACGCGAATGAGCGCCTCAGGTCTTCGACCTTCCCTTCGGCCGAGAATTTGAACTCTTCGGAGAAAGCCTCGAGTTAATCTCGTCGCCGGGAATAGATCCATTTGATGCCAACGCCAGGGTTGGTCATCCCCTGTGAACACTCCTCACTGTCGCTGTCCAGATGGCTTGTCATTGCGTTCGTGAGTGTGTCCCGTTAGTGGAGCTTTAATCCACTCGAACTTGCGTTCCACCTCTAATCTGACTGGGTCCCTGCTCGGGCGCCACTTGTAACGAACCGTCACAATGCCGGGATAGCCAGCTATTGTCCAGGGTTCGAAAAACAAGATTATTTGTATTTGGTCAGATGGACCGTCAGATGTCGAGGGATTTGCGAGACAGACGCGATCGTCTCTGCGGGAATTGGAAGGCTCTTCTTGTACTATGTAGTATGACGTTGTCGTCGTAACCGCACAGTAGCAAGATCGGCAGATTTAGCGTAGTCGCTAATGGAACTAGGAAATAGGGTTACACCCGCTGAAAAGATCACGTCCCAGAAACACGTGTGTGTGATTTCGAAATTATTCGTTTTCGTTTATTTAGCAATGTCTTAAATTTAGTCGTCTATGTTTAATTCTAGAAGGTGGGCGCAAGTGCGTAGTTGCACTGCTCGAGGTTGCAACGGGGGGTCGCAAGCCAAAAGGGTGGGAGTGGTCGCGGCTCGCTGTCTTCGTTTGTGTGTATGTGTGGTCACTCCAACTACAAAGCGTACACTGGCCGGCGCAACTGCGTAGTCGCACTGCTAGTCTCGGTGCAGGCACTTCGTAGACACGAGGAGAGGGGGTGGTCGCGATTCTCTGCTTGTGTTTGTGTATGTGTGTGGTCACATATACACAAACCTTGCGTGCGCGCAGAAACTACGCAGCTGCGTAATCGCACTGCTAGAGTCCGTGCGGCACTTCGTGGGCGCGAGGGGAGGGAGTGGCTCGCGGCTCTTTACGTCTGCTTGTGTAAGTGTGTAGTCAGACTAACACAAGTTTAGCAAATTGCGTACAGACTCTGCGCAAGCGTGTTGTCACACTGCTAAGAACTGTAACGGCACTTTGCAGACGAGGGAGGGCGACGCGCAACTCTCAAAACGTTGGTTATGTACGTGTGTAGTCACACGACACACGCCCGGCACGTGCAGCGATCTACGCCAGTATGTAATCACACTGCTGGATTGCTGCGCCGACACCGTTGTAGGCGAGAGGGGGGGGAAGCAGAGTTCGAATTGTGAAATCACTCGCGTAAGCAAAGAAAAGCGCTCGAAGTTGCGCTGATCTAATTCTGTTTTATTTAACACTGTTTTAGTTGTGACGGGGGGGTTATTTTGGCACGAGTTGTACTTGTTAACATACCTGTGCCTCTTCTCCTTGAACTGCGCACTTGTTTGTTGTCTTTGGCTTTTGCTGTTGTTTGGCTTGTCACGACGATCGTTGTTCAAGAAGTGCGAGCCTGTGTCGCGGCATCTCATTAAGTAGGTCAGTTTTCTACCTAACATAGCTCTGTTAAGCTCACTTGGGTCTGCTAGCGTTAAGCTCCTGCTGACTCAAGTGAGCTGTTAACTCGCGTGAGCGATCCTAGTTCTTAAAGACCAAATTGTACGATATTTACGATGTTTTAGTATTTTTTTCGATTTATTTCTATTGGCTTTGAAATGTGTGGCCAGATTTTTGGGCCGTCACACCCCCCCCCTTTCCTACCGGGCGGATGTGGACCCGGACTCGGCCTGTTCGGGAGCGGTGGATCTGGTAGACCGTGTCCAACCAGACGTGGGTGAAGCGAGCGCGGGTGTTGCGGCCCTCGGTCTGCCGAACCTCCTCGATGAGCCCTCGCGGCAGTTGGCGTCTCGGCGTCTCCACGGCCCAGGTCGATGGTGCCTCCACCAATTCGCTCTCGTGGGCGACGACTTCCACAAGATCGAGGTCGTCTTCCCCGACCTCTGTTAGAAATTCTGGGGCCAGGATGCCCCAGAGCTCCGACAATGACTCCGGGGTGTTCCCGAGGTCATCTCCTGCGTCCTCTCCGGTCGGTTGTCCTGTTTCCCCCGACACCTCGGCCTGAAGCACGCCTCTGTCCTCGGCTGGGTCTAGGGCTGGGGTTTCGGCTGTGGTGGTCGCGTATTGACGCCGAAAACGTGGGCCCTCCATCTCGTCCTCCGACGCAGACTCCCAGAACGGTCCTGTCTCGACCGTTGGGACGTCTGGGGGTGTCTCCTCGACCCTGGCTATGGCACATACCACGGGACTGGCGGGTTCGGTCCACTGGTGTTGTCGGCCGCGCCGGTGTTGCACACGGCGGGGCCGACGTAGTTCCACGTTGGTGGGATGCCAAAATATGTGGCGATCGATTCGCCCGGGGGGACGATGACGTCCACCGTCGTGCGCTCGACTCTTGTGAGCCGCATACCCCACGGCCGGATGGCTGGCTCATAGGAGACCGCCTGCGCCACGCCCTCCACGAAGAAGGGTTCGTCTTCCTCGCTGTCGGACGTGGGAGCAGCCTCCCAATGAGCCAACTCGTCTCCGTCCGTGGGAATGGCATGATATATGCCATGACCCTGGCGGGGGTCTTGACGTCTGACGGTCGGTCGGGGCGACCACGCCCCTAGGGCTGGTCCGATAGGGACATCGTCCTCTTCGTCCTCGTCGTCCTCTTCGTCCTCTTCGTGATAACTCGCCGGCGAGTAGTGAGTTCCCTCACACGACTCTGGCCCGCACGAGTATTGCCACTCATACTCGGTCGGGGGAGGGGGCCTAACCTCCCGTGGCTCCGGCACGAACGAGTATTGCCATTCAACCTCCGGTGACGTGTTGCCTGGGTCCTGTGCCCGGTGTGCGTGCGTATCCCACTCGGCGTCCTCAGGCCGGACGGCGGAGTAGTGAGGAGCATCGGGGTGGTAGTAGGTGGGGGACCGTGCTTCGCGGCCTGACCATTCCTCCTGCTCAGTGGCGGTGGCCATCCTCCTTACTCCTTCCCTGGGGGGTGTGGGGGTGTTGTCGCCGGCGTTGTCGCGCGGTGGAGTGGTACCCGTCAGGTCTATCGGTTCCATATTATCTTGAGCTGTGGAATAGTAGAGAGAGGGAGAAGCGCCTGGGTTTGCTAATGTCACGGATGATACTGGAGTGTTTAGTTCGGGGCGTTCGCGATGGAGGTGTTATCGGCTACGTTAGTTTTAGTCTTGTTCACATTCATTCTGACTTTCACCATCGACCTCCTCTTCCCGATCTAGGAACTCCTTCAGATCGGCAATATTGGCGACTCGCCGTTGGAGGGTCGTGGTGTGTTGTAGCCGCACAATGTTCGGAGAAATGAACTTCTTTACGAGGTAAAGCCCGTCGAACTTCGGAGCGAGTTTCACGGCGAATCCTTCAGCGGCATTGGAGAGGTGATGTTGACGCAACAAGACCTTCATTCCAAGAGCGGGCCGCCACTGTCTGCGGCGCAGGTTCTAGTGTCGGCTTTGGTCGTGGCTAGCTTGGTCTAGGTTTCCTCGGACGAGCGTGAATATTTCGCGGAGTCGTTTGGCCTTGGCGTCGGGATCTTCGGGGTGAAGTTCGGGAGACACCTCCTCGTATAGTCCTCCTGGGAATCGGGGTTCCCTATCCTGTACCAGGAAGGCTGGGCTATATCCAGTTGACTCGGACGTGCTGGAGTTCACGGCCAACGTGATCTGTGGAAGTAGGGTATCCCAGGTGTTTTGTTGGCCGTCGACGAGTTGGGCGATCATGGTCTTCACCGTCCTGTTGGCTCGTTCCGTAGGATTTTCGTGCGGAGCATATGGGGCAGTGTGTTGCAGCTCCACACCGGCGGTTTTCAGGAACGCCTTGAAAGCCCGGCTGGTGAACTGGGTTCCATTGTCGCACACAAACAGCTTCGGGACCCCGAAGTGAGCGAGAATACGCTCCCGGAACGCCCGTTGTAGTCCAGCCACTGTTGCGCGTCGTAAGGGGACCAATTCCACCCACTTTGAATATAGGTCGAAAAACACGAGTAACATGGTGTTGCCCTGTTTAGAGCGTGGGAGTGGTCCCACGAAATCGGCGCACACTGTGGCGAACGGCTCTTCGGCCGCTCGAGTGTGCATGTGTCCTCCCGGCTTTTGTTGCGATGTCTTGTACTTCTGGCAGCTCAGACAGTGTCGAATGTGTCGTTTCACGTCGCGATGCATCCCCGGCCAGTAGTATCGCTGTGCGACCCGCAAGATGGTCTTCCGTACGCCGAGATGCCCTGCAGACGGCTGGTCGTGGCACTCCTGGAGTACTCGCAGCCGCATCTCTCGGGGTTCGCACAACTTCCAGGTCACATCGTCGAAATCGTCGGCTCGATGCACGATGTGGCGGTATAGTTGGCCCTCCCTTACTGTGTAGTCCGGGTATCGCTGTGGTTCATCGCTTACCTGTTGGATCCGTCGAGACAACCAAGGACACGAGCGGGGCTCCTCCTTTAGTCGGTCCAGACGGGTGACGGGTTGTCGAGACAGGGCATCGGCGACTACGTTCTGTTTCCCGGGACTATACCTCACGTCGTACTGGTATTGCTGCAACTCCAACGCCCAACGTGCTACTCGGCCATGTGGTGATTCCAGTGAATTCAGCCACTTAAGGGCCAGATGGTCGGTGATAACCTCGAACCGGTATCCTTCCAGGTAGCAGCGTAGTTTCCTGATGGCCCAAATCACTGCCAGACACTCCTTCTCGGTAGCCGAATAGTTTTCCTCTGCCTTGTTCAGTCGCCGACTGACGTAGGAGATTGCACGCTCCTGGCCGTCGATTTCCTGGGTTAACACGGCGCCGATTCCCACGTTGCTTGCATCCGTCTGTAGCACAAACGTGGCGTGGAAGTCTGGGCACGCTAGGACGGGTGCTGTAGTGAGGAGGACCTTCAACTGGTCGAACGCGACCTGTTGCTCCAGGGCCCACACCCACTTTCGGCCTTTCTTGAGGAGTTGAGACATCGGTTGTACCACGGTGGCAAAGTTGGGTACGAACCTTCTATACCACGAGGCCATTCCAATGCACTGTCTCAATTCCTTAAGACTCGTTGGCGGAGGTAGGTCACGGACGGCGGCTATCTTACCTGGGTCGGTATGAATCCCTTCCTCGCTTATGACATGACCCAGGTAATGGATTCGTCGCTGGAAGAAGGCACACTTCTCGTGGTTAATCCTGAGGTTGGCTCGGCGGAGTCGGTCCAACACTTCCCGCAGATTTTTAGCGTGGTCATCCAAGGAGTTCCCTACGACTACTATATCGTCCAAGTATGCGAACGCGTACGGCTCCATGTCCACCCCTATGACCGCGTCCAGAGCTCGTTGGAAGGTCGCCGGAGCCGAGTGGAGTCCAAAGGGCATCACCTTCCACTGGTAGAGTCCGCGTCCTGGTACCGTAAACGCAGTCGCTTCCCGACTGCTTGGTGCCATGGGGATCTGCCAGTAGCCATTCTTTAGGTCCAGCGTTGAAATGAACTTGGCGTGTCGGAGGCGTTCCAGGATATATGTGATCCGGGGAAGAGGATACGCATCGGGGATTGATCGTTCGTTGAGTTGTCGGTAGTCCACACACATACGCCATTGGCCGTTCTTCTTCCGAACCAACACAATAGGGGCGCTATGAGGACTATGCGATGGTTCGATAAGGCCTTCCTGCAGCAGTTGGTCGACCTGCTCGTCGATGATGCGTCGCATGGCCGGATTTTTAGGGAAGTAACGCTGTTTGATCGGCCTCTCGTCCCGAAGCGTTATATGGTGTTCCGCGATCGTTGTTACTCCGGTCATCTGGGAGAACTTTGGAATTTCTTCTTCCAGAAATTCCTGAATGGCTGGGGCGATCTCCGGTGGCCATGCGTCTGTGCTCGATGGGGTCGGATCCAGCTCGTCTTCCTGGTCTGGGAGCGAAGTCTGTAGATCCGGAGTGAGGGTGACATCGTAGGTACTGGGGCCTTCCATCTTAGAGCCTGAGTTCATCGTAGGCTCCTGGGCTCGAGCGAGAGGTGTACAGAGTCTCGGTGCTGGGGTTGGGATGATGGGAGTATCCCGGGTGATGATCGTCCTTGGTGCTGGCGTGGGTGGAACGTGATTCCCCGGGATTGGTTCCAACCGGGAAGCCTGGTGGGGTACCGAGAGGGGTTGTGGTGTTTGTGCACTCCGGAGCTTGAGTTGTGCGGTACCACAACCGATGTTGGTTTCCATCGCGCACAGGAAATCTATCCCGAGTATCACAGGCTCGAGGACATTGGGGAGAACCAGAAGGGGCATTCGTACTTGTCGGTCCGCCAGACGAATGCGTGCTACAAATGTCCTCGTGACCTCGCGGACAGAGCCGTCGGCCAAGCGGATCTTGGCACCTCGCTGATGGGTTTTCCGGGACGTAGCGAGTTGATTTGCCAGGTCCTCGCTGATAAAGCTCCGTGTGGCTCCGGTGTCCAGAGTTCCCTCTACCGGTATCCGCTCGACGAGGATCCTGGCCACGATCCGTCCACCGGTCACGGACAAAACCGGGACTACTGGCGGGACTGGTTAAATGGCGTCCTTGGCTCCTCCCGTCGGGGCTGAGGACGCTGGTCGTTTCCCGTCATGTTCCTGCGACAACAATTAACTGTACGGACGTCCCTTTTTCCGCAGTCCCAACAGAACAGAACTTGGGGATTTTGGCCCGCCGCCTGTACATGTCCTGATTGCCCACACAGTCTACACACTCGTTGCACGTCTTGGATCGCGGGCTGTCCAGACTGTGCAGTTCGAGGGCGGGGTTGCGTCAGTTCCTTGTGTAAGGGGTCGGGGTCGCCTCGGAAGGGATTATGCCATGCGGGTGTGGTTGGTGCAGGTGCCACAGTTCGGCGTTCAGATGGCCGTGGAGGTACTACCACGGTAGTCGTTGCCAGGTTTGTCAACGAACAGCCCTGTATACTTTCGAACTCGGTGGCTAGCCGAATCAATTGGTTCAAGCTAGTCACCTCATGCCGTCGAGCGTAGTATTTGTATTCGGGCCGGGAGTTGTCGTAAATCCGCTCCAACTCTTGCGCCACGCTGTAGTCAGCATGATGCATGAGGAAGCGGATTTCGGTCACATACTCCTTAAACGACTCGTGGTCGAGTTGTTTTCGGTCCCGAATACTGTCCTCGAGGCGTTCGAAATATCGCGGCGGGAGAAAGTATGATAGGAATTCCCTGCGGAATTCCGACCATGTGGCTGTACCGAGTCCGCTGGTGCGGAACCAACGTGCGGCGCTGTCGATTAGGCCTTCGGTCATACTCCGAGGTAACGCGTTTACCTCTATGCCGTAACCTTGGGCTCGTTCCTCCAGTGCTTCAATAAAAGCCAGGGGATCACCTTGACCGTCGAACTGGATCCCCCATTTCCTAATCCGGTCAAGTGTGGCCCCGCATGGCCTGGAGCTAGGGATATCGTCGGACTCGGGGTAGGCATGCCTACTATTAGTCGGACCTGTCTGTGTGGGGTGGCTAGTGGCCGCATGTCTGGTTGTGGGCTCGTCTGTCTTGAACACCACCGGCGATGGAGCGGTCAAGAACTTGCGAGCCTGTTCTGACGTTGAGGCTTGGACCTCGGGCTGTGGAGTACGTGGTCGCGTGAACTGTACTTCTAATTCGGCCAGACGAGCCCACGCGTTTTTGTCTAACCGGGCCTTAGACACGAGCAACGCGAATGAGCGCCTCAGGTCTTCGACCTTCCCTTCGGCCGAGAATTTGAACTCTTCGGAGAAAGCCTCGAGTTAATCTCGTCGCCGGGAATAGATCCATTTGATGCCAACGCCAGGGTTGGTCATCCCCTGTGAACACTCCTCACTGTCGCTGTCCAGATGGCTTGTCATTGCGTTCGTGAGTGTGTCCCGTTAGTGGAGCTTTAATCCACTCGAACTTGCGTTCCACCTCTAATCTGACTGGGTCCCTGCTCGGGCGCCACTTGTAACGAACCGTCACAATGCCGGGATAGCCAGCTATTGTCCAGGGTTCGAAAAACAAGATTATTTGTATTTGGTCAGATGGACCGTCAGATGTCGAGGGATTTGCGAGACAGACGCGATCGTCTCTGCGGGAATTGGAAGGCTCTTCTTGTACTATGTAGTATGACGTTGTCGTCGTAACCGCACAGTAGCAAGATCGGCAGATTTAGCGTAGTCGCTAATGGAACTAGGAAATAGGGTTACACCCGCTGAAAAGATCACGTCCCAGAAACACGTGTGTGTGATTTCGAAATTATTCGTTTTCGTTTATTTAGCAATGTCTTAAATTTAGTCGTCTATGTTTAATTCTAGAAGGTGGGCGCAAGTGCGTAGTTGCACTGCTCGAGGTTGCAACGGGGGGTCGCAAGCCAAAAGGGTGGGAGTGGTCGCGGCTCGCTGTCTTCGTTTGTGTGTATGTGTGGTCACTCCAACTACAAAGCGTACACTGGCCGGCGCAACTGCGTAGTCGCACTGCTAGTCTCGGTGCAGGCACTTCGTAGACACGAGGAGAGGGGGTGGTCGCGATTCTCTGCTTGTGTTTGTGTATGTGTGTGGTCACATATACACAAACCTTGCGTGCGCGCAGAAACTACGCAGCTGCGTAATCGCACTGCTAGAGTCCGTGCGGCACTTCGTGGGCGCGAGGGGAGGGAGTGGCTCGCGGCTCTTTACGTCTGCTTGTGTAAGTGTGTAGTCAGACTAACACAAGTTTAGCAAATTGCGTACAGACTCTGCGCAAGCGTGTTGTCACACTGCTAAGAACTGTAACGGCACTTTGCAGACGAGGGAGGGCGACGCGCAACTCTCAAAACGTTGGTTATGTACGTGTGTAGTCACACGACACACGCCCGGCACGTGCAGCGATCTACGCCAGTATGTAATCACACTGCTGGATTGCTGCGCCGACACCGTTGTAGGCGAGAGGGGGGGGAAGCAGAGTTCGAATTGTGAAATCACTCGCGTAAGCAAAGAAAAGCGCTCGAAGTTGCGCTGATCTAATTCTGTTTTATTTAACACTGTTTTAGTTGTGACGGGGGGGTTATTTTGGCACGAGTTGTACTTGTTAACATACCTGTGCCTCTTCTCCTTGAACTGCGCACTTGTTTGTTGTCTTTGGCTTTTGCTGTTGTTTGGCTTGTCACGACGATCGTTGTTCAAGAAGTGCGAGCCTGTGTCGCGGCATCTCATTAAGTAGGTCAGTTTTCTACCTAACATAGCTCTGTTAAGCTCACTTGGGTCTGCTAGCGTTAAGCTCCTGCTGACTCAAGTGAGCTGTTAACTCGCGTGAGCGATCCTAGTTCTTAAAGACCAAATTGTACGATATTTACGATGTTTTAGTATTTTTTTCGATTTATTTCTATTGGCTTTGAAATGTGTGGCCAGATTTTTGGGCCGTCACACCCCCCCCCTTTCCTACCGGGCGGATGTGGACCCGGACTCGGCCTGTTCGGGAGCGGTGGATCTGGTAGACCGTGTCCAACCAGACGTGGGTGAAGCGAGCGCGGGTGTTGCGGCCCTCGGTCTGCCGAACCTCCTCGATGAGCCCTCGCGGCAGTTGGCGTCTCGGCGTCTCCACGGCCCAGGTCGATGGTGCCTCCACCAATTCGCTCTCGTGGGCGACGACTTCCACAAGATCGAGGTCGTCTTCCCCGACCTCTGTTAGAA
This sequence comes from Drosophila immigrans, assembly GCA_963583835.1. NCBI lineage: Eukaryota > Metazoa > Arthropoda > Insecta > Diptera > Drosophilidae > Drosophila > Drosophila immigrans. The sequence goes on from OY757142.1 coordinate 36,585,651, forward strand.
ATTCTGGGGCCAGGATGCCCCAGAGCTCCGACAATGACTCCGGGGTGTTCCCGAGGTCATCTCCTGCGTCCTCTCCGGTCGGTTGTCCTGTTTCCCCCGACACCTCGGCCTGAAGCACGCCTCTGTCCTCGGCTGGGTCTAGGGCTGGGGTTTCGGCTGTGGTGGTCGCGTATTGACGCCGAAAACGTGGGCCCTCCATCTCGTCCTCCGACGCAGACTCCCAGAACGGTCCTGTCTCGACCGTTGGGACGTCTGGGGGTGTCTCCTCGACCCTGGCTATGGCACATACCACGGGACTGGCGGGTTCGGTCCACTGGTGTGGGGTGGCCCATGCGCCGGTGTTGCACACGGCGGGGCCGACGTAGTTCCACGTTGGTGGGATGCCAAAATATGTGGCGATCGATTCGCCCGGGGGGACGATGACGTCCACCGTCGTGCGCTCGACTCTTGTGAGCCGCATACCCCACGGCCGGATGGCTGGCTCATAGGAGACCGCCTGCGCCACGCCCTCCACGAAGAAGGGTTCGTCTTCCTCGCTGTCGGACGTGGGAGCAGCCTCCCAATGAGCCAACTCGTCTCCGTCCGTGGGAATGGCATGATATATGCCATGACCCTGGCGGGGGTCTTGACGTCTGACGGTCGGTCGGGGCGACCACGCCCCTAGGGCTGGTCCGATAGGGACATCGTCCTCTTCGTCCTCGTCGTCCTCTTCGTCCTCTTCGTGATAACTCGCCGGCGAATAGTGAGTTCCCTCACACGACTCTGGCCCGCACGAGTATTGCCACTCATACTCGGTCGGGGGAGGGGGCCTAACCTCCCGTGGCTCCGGCACGAACGAGTATTGCCATTCAACCTCCGGTGACGTGTTGCCTGGGTCCTGTGCCTGGTGTGCGTGCGTATCCCACTCGGCGTCCTCAGGCCGGACGGCGGAGTAGTGAGGAGCATCGGGGTGGTAGTAGGTGGGGGACCGTGCTTCGCGGCCTGACCATTCCTCCTGCTCAGTGGCGGTGGCCATCCTCCTTACTCCTTCCCTGGGGGGTGTGGGGGTGTTGTCGCCGGCGTTGTCGCGCGGTGGAGTGGTACCCGTCAGGTCTATCGGTTCCATATTATCTTGAGCTGTGGAATAGTAGAGAGAGGGAGAAGCGCCTGGGTTTGCTAATGTCACGGATGATACTGGAGTGTTTAGTTCGGGGCGTTCGCGATGGAGGTGTTATCGGCTACGTTAGTTTTAGTCTTGTTCACATTCATTCTGACTTTCACCATCGACCTCCTCTTCCCGATCTAGGAACTCCTTCAGATCGGCAATATTGGCGACTCGCCGTTGGAGGGTCGTGGTGTGTTGTAGCCGCACAATGTTCGGAGAAATGAACTTCTTTACGAGGTAAAGCCCGTCGAACTTCGGAGCGAGTTTCACGGCGAATCCTTCAGCGGCATTGGAGAGGTGATGTTGACGCAACAAGACCTTCATTCCAAGAGCGGGCCGCCACTGTCTGCGGCGCAGGTTCTAGTGTCGGCTTTGGTCGTGGCTAGCTTGGTCTAGGTTTCCTCGGACGAGCGTGAATATTTCGCGGAGTCGTTTGGCCTTGGCGTCGGGATCTTCGGGGTGAAGTTCGGGAGACACCTCCTCGTATAGTCCTCCTGGGAATCGGGGTTCCCTATCCTGTACCAGGAAGGCTGGGCTATATCCAGTTGACTCGGACGTGCTGGAGTTCACGGCCAACGTGATCTGTGGAAGTAGGGTATCCCAGGTGTTTTGTTGGCCGTCGACGAGTTGGGCGATCATGGTCTTCACCGTCCTGTTGGCTCGTTCCGTAGGATTTTCGTGCGGAGCATATGGGGCAGTGTGTTGCAGCTCCACACCGGCGGTTTTCAGGAACGCCTTGAAAGCCCGGCTGGTGAACTGGGTTCCATTGTCGCACACAAACAGCTTCGGGACCCCGAAGTGAGCGAGAATACGCTCCCGGAACGCCCGTTGTAGTCCAGCCACTGTTGCGCGTCGTAAGGGGACCAATTCCACCCACTTTGAAAATAGGTCGAAAAACACGAGTAACATGGTGTTGCCCTGTTTAGAGCGTGGGAGTGGTCCCACGAAATCGGCGCACACTGTGGCGAACGGCTCTTCGGCCGCTCGAGTGTGCATGTGTCCTCCCGGCTTTTGTTGCGATGTCTTGTACTTCTGGCAGCTCAGACAGTGTCGAATGTGTCGTTTCACGTCGCGATGCATCCCCGGCCAGTAGTATCGCTGTGCGACCCGCAAGATGGTCTTCCGTACGCCGAGATGCCCTGCAGACGGCTGGTCGTGGCACTCCTGGAGTACTCGCAGCCGCATCTCTCGGGGTTCGCACAACTTCCAGGTCACATCGTCGAAATCGTCGGCTCGATGCACGATGTGGCGGTATAGTTGGCCCTCCCTTACTGTGTAGTCCGGGTATCGCTGTGGTTCATCGCTTACCTGTTGGATCCGTCGAGACAACCAAGGACACGAGCGGGGCTCCTCCTTTAGTCGGTCCAGACGGGTGACGGGTTGTCGAGACAGGGCATCGGCGACTACGTTCTGTTTCCCGGGACTATACCTCACGTCGTACTGGTATTGCTGCAACTCCAACGCCCAACGTGCTACTCGGCCATGTGGTGATTCCAGTGAATTCAGCCACTTAAGGGCCAGATGGTCGGTGATAACCTCGAACCGGTATCCTTCCAGGTAGCAGCGTAGTTTCCTGATGGCCCAAATCACTGCCAGACACTCCTTCTCGGTAGCCGAATAGTTTTCCTCTGCCTTGTTCAGTCGCCGACTGACGTAGGAGATTGCACGCTCCTGGCCGTCGATTTCCTGGGTTAACACGGCGCCGATTCCCACGTTGCTTGCATCCGTCTGTAGCACAAACGTGGCGTGGAAGTCTGGGCACGCTAGGACGGGTGCTGTAGTGAGGAGGACCTTCAACTGGTCGAACGCGACCTGTTGCTCCAGGGCCCACACCCACTTTCGGCCTTTCTTGAGGAGTTGAGACATCGGTTGTACCACGGTGGCAAAGTTGGGTACGAACCTTCTATACCACGAGGCCATTCCAATGCACTGTCTCAATTCCTTAAGACTCGTTGGCGGAGGTAGGTCACGGACGGCGGCTATCTTACCTGGGTCGGTATGAATCCCTTCCTCGCTTATGACATGACCCAGGTAATGGATTCGTCGCTGGAAGAAGGCACACTTCTCGTGGTTAATCCTGAGGTTGGCTCGGCGGAGTCGGTCCAACACTTCCCGCAGATTTTTAGCGTGGTCATCCAAGGAGTTCCCTACGACTACTATATCGTCCAAGTATGCGAACGCGTACGGCTCCATGTCCACCCCTATGACCGCGTCCAGAGCTCGTTGGAAGGTCGCCGGAGCCGAGTGGAGTCCAAAGGGCATCACCTTCCACTGGTAGAGTCCGCGTCCTGGTACCGTAAACGCAGTCGCTTCCCGACTGCTTGGTGCCATGGGGATCTGCCAGTAGCCATTCTTTAGGTCCAGCGTTGAAATGAACTTGGCGTGTCGGAGGCGTTCCAGGATATATGTGATCCGGGGAAGAGGATACGCATCGGGGATTGATCGTTCGTTGAGTTGTCGGTAGTCCACACACATACGCCATTGGCCGTTCTTCTTCCGAACCAACACAATAGGGGCGCTATGAGGACTATGCGATGGTTCGATAAGGCCTTCCTGCAGCAGTTGGTCGACCTGCTCGTCGATGATGCGTCGCATGGCCGGATTTTTAGGGAAGTAACGCTGTTTGATCGGCCTCTCGTCCCGAAGCGTTATATGGTGTTCCGCGATCGTTGTTACTCCGGTCATCTGGGAGAACTTTGGAATTTCTTCTTCCAGAAATTCCTGAATGGCTGGGGCGATCTCCGGTGGCCATGCGTCTGTGCTCGATGGGGTCGGATCCAGCTCGTCTTCCTGGTCTGGGAGCGAAGTCTGTAGATCCGGAGTGAGGGTGACATCGTAGGTACTGGGGCCTTCCATCTTAGAGCCTGAGTTCATCGTAGGCTCCTGGGCTCGAGCGAGAGGTGTACAGAGTCTCGGTGCTGGGGTTGGGATGATGGGAGTATCCCGGGTGATGATCGTCCTTGGTGCTGGCGTGGGTGGAACGTGATTCCCCGGGATTGGTTCCAACCGGGAAGCCTGGTGGGGTACCGAGAGGGGTTGTGGTGTTTGTGCACTCCGGAGCTTGAGTTGTGCGGTACCACAACCGATGTTGGTTTCCATCGCGCACAGGAAATCTATCCCGAGTATCACAGGCTCGAGGACATTGGGGAGAACCAGAAGGGGCATTCGTACTTGTCGGTCCGCCAGACGAATGCGTGCTACAAATGTCCTCGTGACCTCGCGGACAGAGCCGTCGGCCAAGCGGATCTTGGCACCTCGCTGATGGGTTTTCCGGGACGTAGCGAGTTGATTTGCCAGGTCCTCGCTGATAAAGCTCCGTGTGGCTCCGGTGTCCAGAGTTCCCTCTACCGGTATCCGCTCGACGAGGATCCTGGCCACGATCCGTCCACCGGTCACGGACAAAACCGGGACTACTGGCGGGACTGGTTAAATGGCGTCCTTGGCTCCTCCCGTCGGGGCTGAGGACGCTGGTCGTTTCCCGTCATGTTCCTGCGACAACAATTAACTGTACGGACGTCCCTTTTTCCGCAGTCCCAACAGAACAGAACTTGGGGATTTTGGCCCGCCGCCTGTACATGTCCTGATTGCCCACACAGTCTACACACTCGTTGCACGTCTTGGATCGCGGGCTGTCCAGACTGTGCAGTTCGAGGGCGGGGTTGCGTCAGTTCCTTGTGTAAGGGGTCGGGGTCGCCTCGGAAGGGATTATGCCATGCGGGTGTGGTTGGTGCAGGTGCCACAGTTCGGCGTTCAGATGGCCGTGGAGGTACTACCACGGTAGTCGTTGCCAGGTTTGTCAACGAACTGCCCTGTATACTTTCGAACTCGGTGGCTAGCCGAATCAATTGGTTCAAGCTAGTCACCTCATGCCGTCGAGCGTAGTATTTGTATTCGGGCCGGGAGTTGTCGTAAATCCGCTCCAACTCTTGCGCCACGCTGTAGTCAGCATGATGCATGAGGAAGCGGATTTCGGTCACATACTCCTTAAACGACTCGTGGTCGAGTTGTTTTCGGTCCCGAATACTGTCCTCGAGGCGTTCGAAATATCGCGGCGGGAGAAAGTATGATAGGAATTCCCTGCGGAATTCCGACCATGTGGCTGTACCGAGTCCGCTGGTGCGGAACCAACGTGCGGCGCTGTCGATTAGGCCTTCGGTCATACTCCGAGGTAACGCGTTTACCTCTATGCCGTAACCTTGGGCTCGTTCCTCCAGTGCTTCAATAAAAGCCAGGGGATCACCTTGACCGTCGAACTGGATCCCCCATTTCCTAATCCGGTCAAGTGTGGCCCCGCATGGCCTGGAGCTAGGGATATCGTCGGACTCGGGGTAGGCATGCCTACTATTAGTCGGACCTGTCTGTGTGGGGTGGCTAGTGGCCGCATGTCTGGTTGTGGGCTCGTCTGTCTTGAACACCACCGGCGATGGAGCGGTCAAGAACTTGCGAGCCTGTTCTGACGTTGAGGCTTGGACCTCGGGCTGTGGAGTACGTGGTCGCGTGAACTGTACTTCTAATTCGGCCAGACGAGCCCACGCGTTTTTGTCTAACCGGGCCTTAGACACGAGCAACGCGAATGAGCGCCTCAGGTCTTCGACCTTCCCTTCGGCCGAGAATTTGAACTCTTCGGAGAAAGCCTCGAGTTAATCTCGTCGCCGGGAATAGATCCATTTGATGCCAACGCCAGGGTTGGTCATCCCCTGTGAACACTCCTCACTGTCGCTGTCCAGATGGCTTGTCATTGCGTTCGTGAGTGTGTCCCGTTAGTGGAGCTTTAATCCACTCGAACTTGCGTTCCACCTCTAATCTGACTGGGTCCCTGCTCGGGCGCCACTTGTAACGAACCGTCACAATGCCGGGATAGCCAGCTATTGTCCAGGGTTCGAAAAACAAGATTATTTGTATTTGGTCAGATGGACCGTCAGATGTCGAGGGATTTGCGAGACAGACGCGATCGTCTCTGCGGGAATTGGAAGGCTCTTCTTGTACTATGTAGTATGACGTTGTCGTCGTAACCGCACAGTAGCAAGATCGGCAGATTTAGCGTAGTCGCTAATGGAACTAGGAAATAGGGTTACACCCGCTGAAAAGATCACGTCCCAGAAACACGTGTGTGTGATTTCGAAATTATTCGTTTTCGTTTATTTAGCAATGTCTTAAATTTAGTCGTCTATGTTTAATTCTAGAAGGTGGGCGCAAGTGCGTAGTTGCACTGCTCGAGGTTGCAACGGGGGGTCGCAAGCCAAAAGGGTGGGAGTGGTCGCGGCTCGCTGTCTTCGTTTGTGTGTATGTGTGGTCACTCCAACTACAAAGCGTACACTGGCCGGCGCAACTGCGTAGTCGCACTGCTAGTCTCGGTGCAGGCACTTCGTAGACACGAGGAGAGGGGGTGGTCGCGATTCTCTGCTTGTGTTTGTGTATGTGTGTGGTCACATATACACAAACCTTGCGTGCGCGCAGAAACTACGCAGCTGCGTAATCGCACTGCTAGAGTCCGTGCGGCACTTCGTGGGCGCGAGGGGAGGGAGTGGCTCGCGGCTCTTTACGTCTGCTTGTGTAAGTGTGTAGTCAGACTAACACAAGTTTAGCAAATTGCGTACAGACTCTGCGCAAGCGTGTTGTCACACTGCTAAGAACTGTAACGGCACTTTGCAGACGAGGGAGGGCGACGCGCAACTCTCAAAACGTTGGTTATGTACGTGTGTAGTCACACGACACACGCCCGGCACGTGCAGCGATCTACGCCAGTATGTAATCACACTGCTGGATTGCTGCGCCGACACCGTTGTAGGCGAGAGGGGGGGGAAGCAGAGTTCGAATTGTGAAATCACTCGCGTAAGCAAAGAAAAGCGCTCGAAGTTGCGCTGATCTAATTCTGTTTTATTTAACACTGTTTTAGTTGTGACGGGGGGGTTATTTTGGCACGAGTTGTACTTGTTAACATACCTGTGCCTCTTCTCCTTGAACTGCGCACTTGTTTGTTGTCTTTGGCTTTTGCTGTTGTTTGGCTTGTCACGACGATCGTTGTTCAAGAAGTGCGAGCCTGTGTCGCGGCATCTCATTAAGTAGGTCAGTTTTCTACCTAACATAGCTCTGTTAAGCTCACTTGGGTCTGCTAGCGTTAAGCTCCTGCTGACTCAAGTGAGCTGTTAACTCGCGTGAGCGATCCTAGTTCTTAAAGACCAAATTGTACGATATTTACGATGTTTTAGTATTTTTTTCGATTTATTTCTATTGGCTTTGAAATGTGTGGCCAGATTTTTGGGCCGTCACACCCCCCCCCTTTCCTACCGGGCGGATGTGGACCCGGACTCGGCCTGTTCGGGAGCGGTGGATCTGGTAGACCGTGTCCAACCAGACGTGGGTGAAGCGAGCGCGGGTGTTGCGGCCCTCGGTCTGCCGAACCTCCTCGATGAGCCCTCGCGGCAGTTGGCGTCTCGGCGTCTCCACGGCCCAGGTCGATGGTGCCTCCACCAATTCGCTCTCGTGGGCGACGACTTCCACAAGATCGAGGTCGTCTTCCCCGACCTCTGTTAGAAATTCTGGGGCCAGGATGCCCCAGAGCTCCGACAATGACTCCGGGGTGTTCCCGAGGTCATCTCCTGCGTCCTCTCCGGTCGGTTGTCCTGTTTCCCCCGACACCTCGGCCTGAAGCACGCCTCTGTCCTCGGCTGGGTCTAGGGCTGGGGTTTCGGCTGTGGTGGTCGCGTATTGACGCCGAAAACGTGGGCCCTCCATCTCGTCCTCCGACGCAGACTCCCAGAACGGTCCTGTCTCGACCGTTGGGACGTCTGGGGGTGTCTCCTCGACCCTGGCTATGGCACATACCACGGGACTGGCGGGTTCGGTCCACTGGTGTGGGGTGGCCCATGCGCCGGTGTTGCACACGGCGGGGCCGACGTAGTTCCACGTTGGTGGGATGCCAAAATATGTGGCGATCGATTCGCCCGGGGGGACGATGACGTCCACCGTCGTGCGCTCGACTCTTGTGAGCCGCATACCCCACGGCCGGATGGCTGGCTCATAGGAGACCGCCTGCGCCACGCCCTCCACGAAGAAGGGTTCGTCTTCCTCGCTGTCGGACGTGGGAGCAGCCTCCCAATGAGCCAACTCGTCTCCGTCCGTGGGAATGGCATGATATATGCCATGACCCTGGCGGGGGTCTTGACGTCTGACGGTCGGTCGGGGCGACCACGCCCCTAGGGCTGGTCCGATAGGGACATCGTCCTCTTCGTCCTCGTCGTCCTCTTCGTCCTCTTCGTGATAACTCGCCGGCGAATAGTGAGTTCCCTCACACGACTCTGGCCCGCACGAGTATTGCCACTCATACTCGGTCGGGGGAGGGGGCCTAACCTCCCGTGGCTCCGGCACGAACGAGTATTGCCATTCAACCTCCGGTGACGTGTTGCCTGGGTCCTGTGCCCGGTGTGCGTGCGTATCCCACTCGGCGTCCTCAGGCCGGACGGCGGAGTAGTGAGGAGCATCGGGGTGGTAGTAGGTGGGGGACCGTGCTTCGCGGCCTGACCATTCCTCCTGCTCAGTGGCGGTGGCCATCCTCCTTACTCCTTCCCTGGGGGGTGTGGGGGTGTTGTCGCCGGCGTTGTCGCGCGGTGGAGTGGTACCCGTCAGGTCTATCGGTTCCATATTATCTTGAGCTGTGGAATAGTAGAGAGAGGGAGAAGCGCCTGGGTTTGCTAATGTCACGGATGATACTGGAGTGTTTAGTTCGGGGCGTTCGCGATGGAGGTGTTATCGGCTACGTTAGTTTTAGTCTTGTTCACATTCATTCTGACTTTCACCATCGACCTCCTCTTCCCGATCTAGGAACTCCTTCAGATCGGCAATATTGGCGACTCGCCGTTGGAGGGTCGTGGTGTGTTGTAGCCGCACAATGTTCGGAGAAATGAACTTCTTTACGAGGTAAAGCCCGTCGAACTTCGGAGCGAGTTTCACGGCGAATCCTTCAGCGGCATTGGAGAGGTGATGTTGACGCAACAAGACCTTCATTCCAAGAGCGGGCCGCCACTGTCTGCGGCGCAGGTTCTAGTGTCGGCTTTGGTCGTGGCTAGCTTGGTCTAGGTTTCCTCGGACGAGCGTGAATATTTCGCGGAGTCGTTTGGCCTTGGCGTCGGGATCTTCGGGGTGAAGTTCGGGAGACACCTCCTCGTATAGTCCTCCTGGGAATCGGGGTTCCCTATCCTGTACCAGGAAGGCTGGGCTATATCCAGTTGACTCGGACGTGCTGGAGTTCACGGCCAACGTGATCTGTGGAAGTAGGGTATCCCAGGTGTTTTGTTGGCCGTCGACGAGTTGGGCGATCATGGTCTTCACCGTCCTGTTGGCTCGTTCCGTAGGATTTTCGTGCGGAGCATATGGGGCAGTGTGTTGCAGCTCCACACCGGCGGTTTTCAGGAACGCCTTGAAAGCCCGGCTGGTGAACTGGGTTCCATTGTCGCACACAAACAGCTTCGGGACCCCGAAGTGAGCGAGAATACGCTCCCGGAACGCCCGTTGTAGTCCAGCCACTGTTGCGCGTCGTAAGGGGACCAATTCCACCCACTTTGAAAATAGGTCGAAAAACACGAGTAACATGGTGTTGCCCTGTTTAGAGCGTGGGAGTGGTCCCACGAAATCGGCGCACACTGTGGCGAACGGCTCTTCGGCCGCTCGAGTGTGCATGTGTCCTCCCGGCTTTTGTTGCGATGTCTTGTACTTCTGGCAGCTCAGACAGTGTCGAATGTGTCGTTTCACGTCGCGATGCATCCCCGGCCAGTAGTATCGCTGTGCGACCCGCAAGATGGTCTTCCGTACGCCGAGATGCCCTGCAGACGGCTGGTCGTGGCACTCCTGGAGTACTCGCAGCCGCATCTCTCGGGGTTCGCACAACTTCCAGGTCACATCGTCGAAATCGTCGGCTCGATGCACGATGTGGCGGTATAGTTGGCCCTCCCTTACTGTGTAGTCCGGGTATCGCTGTGGTTCATCGCTTACCTGTTGGATCCGTCGAGACAACCAAGGACACGAGCGGGGCTCCTCCTTTAGTCGGTCCAGACGGGTGACGGGTTGTCGAGACAGGGCATCGGCGACTACGTTCTGTTTCCCGGGACTATACCTCACGTCGTACTGGTATTGCTGCAACTCCAACGCCCAACGTGCTACTCGGCCATGTGGTGATTCCAGTGAATTCAGCCACTTAAGGGCCAGATGGTCGGTGATAACCTCGAACCGGTATCCTTCCAGGTAGCAGCGTAGTTTCCTGATGGCCCAAATCACTGCCAGACACTCCTTCTCGGTAGCCGAATAGTTTTCCTCTGCCTTGTTCAGTCGCCGACTGACGTAGGAGATTGCACGCTCCTGGCCGTCGATTTCCTGGGTTAACACGGCGCCGATTCCCACGTTGCTTGCATCCGTCTGTAGCACAAACGTAGCGTGGAAGTCTGGGCACGCTAGGACGGGTGCTGTAGTGAGGAGGACCTTCAACTGGTCGAACGCGACCTGTTGCTCCAGGGCCCACACCCACTTTCGGCCTTTCTTGAGGAGTTGAGACATCGGTTGTACCACGGTGGCAAAGTTGGGTACGAACCTTCTATACCACGAGGCCATTCCAATGCACTGTCTCAATTCCTTAAGACTCGTTGGCGGAGGTAGGTCACGGACGGCGGCTATCTTACCTGGGTCGGTATGAATCCCTTCCTCGCTTATGACATGACCCAGGTAATGGATTCGTCGCTGGAAGAAGGCACACTTCTCGTGGTTAATCCTGAGGTTGGCTCGGCGGAGTCGGTCCAACACTTCCCGCAGATTTTTAGCGTGGTCATCCAAGGAGTTCCCTACGACTACTATATCGTCCAAGTATGCGAACGCGTACGGCTCCATGTCCACCCCTATGACCGCGTCCAGAGCTCGTTGGAAGGTCGCCGGAGCCGAGTGGAGTCCAAAGGGCATCACCTTCCACTGGTAGAGTCCGCGTCCTGGTACCGTAAACGCAGTCGCTTCCCGACTGCTTGGTGCCATGGGGATCTGCCAGTAGCCATTCTTTAGGTCCAGCGTTGAAATGAACTTGGCGTGTCGGAGGCGTTCCAGGATATATGTGATCCGGGGAAGAGGATACGCATCGGGGATTGATCGTTCGTTGAGTTGTCGGTAGTCCACACACATACGCCATTGGCCGTTCTTCTTCCGAACCAACACAATAGGGGCGCTATGAGGACTATGCGATGGTTCGATAAGGCCTTCCTGCAGCAGTTGGTCGACCTGCTCGTCGATGATGCGTCGCATGGCCGGATTTTTAGGGAAGTAACGCTGTTTGATCGGCCTCTCGTCCCGAAGCGTTATATGGTGTTCCGCGATCGTTGTTACTCCGGTCATCTGGGAGAACTTTGGAATTTCTTCTTCCAGAAATTCCTGAATGGCTGGGGCGATCTCCGGTGGCCATGCGTCTGTGCTCGATGGGGTCGGATCCAGCTCGTCTTCCTGGTCTGGGAGCGAAGTCTGTAGATCCGGAGTGAGGGTGACATCGTAGGTACTGGGGCCTTCCATCTTAGAGCCTGAGTTCATCGTAGGCTCCTGGGCTCGAGCGAGAGGTGTACAGAGTCTCGGTGCTGGGGTTGGGATGATGGGAGTATCCCGGGTGATGATCGTCCTTGGTGCTGGCGTGGGTGGAACGTGATTCCCCGGGATTGGTTCCAACCGGGAAGCCTGGTGGGGTACCGAGAGGGGTTGTGGTGTTTGTGCACTCCGGAGCTTGAGTTGTGCGGTACCACAACCGATGTTGGTTTCCATCGCGCACAGGAAATCTATCCCGAGTATCACAGGCTCGAGGACATTGGGGAGAACCAGAAGGGGCATTCGTACTTGTCGGTCCGCCAGACGAATGCGTGCTACAAATGTCCTCGTGACCTCGCGGACAGAGCCGTCGGCCAAGCGGATCTTGGCACCTCGCTGATGGGTTTTCCGGGACGTAGCGAGTTGATTTGCCAGGTCCTCGCTGATAAAGCTCCGTGTGGCTCCGGTGTCCAGAGTTCCCTCTACCGGTATCCGCTCGACGAGGATCCTGGCCACGATCCGTCCACCGGTCACGGACAAAACCGGGACTACTGGCGGGACTGGTTAAATGGCGTCCTTGGCTCCTCCCGTCGGGGCTGAGGACGCTGGTCGTTTCCCGTCATGTTCCTGCGACAACAATTAACTGTACGGACGTCCCTTTTTCCGCAGTCCCAACAGAACAGAACTTGGGGATTTTGGCCCGCCGCCTGTACATGTCCTGATTGCCCACACAGTCTACACACTCGTTGCACGTCTTGGATCGCGGGCTGTCCAGACTGTGCAGTTCGAGGGCGGGGTTGCGTCAGTTCCTTGTGTAAGGGGTCGGGGTCGCCTCGGAAGGGATTATGCCATGCGGGTGTGGTTGGTGCAGGTGCCACAGTTCGGCGTTCAGATGGCCGTGGAGGTACTACCACGGTAGTCGTTGCCAGGTTTGTCAACGAACTGCCCTGTATACTTTCGAACTCGGTGGCTAGCCGAATCAATTGGTTCAAGCTAGTCACCTCATGCCGTCGAGCGTAGTATTTGTATTCGGGCCGGGAGTTGTCGTAAATCCGCTCCAACTCTTGCGCCACGCTGTAGTCAGCATGATGCATGAGGAAGCGGATTTCGGTCACATACTCCTTAAACGACTAGTGGTCGAGTTGTTTTCGGTCCCGAATACTGTCCTCGAGGCGTTCGAAATATCGCGGCGGGAGAAAGTATGATAGGAATTCCCTGCGGAATTCCGACCATGTGGCTGTACCGAGTCCGCTGGTGCGGAACCAACGTGCGGCGCTGTCGATTAGGCCTTCGGTCATACTCCGAGGTAACGCGTTTACCTCTATGCCGTAACCTTGGGCTCGTTCCTCCAGTGCTTCAATAAAAGCCAGGGGATCACCTTGACCGTCGAACTGGATCCCCCATTTCCTAATCCGGTCAAGTGTGGCCCCGCATGGCCTGGAGCTAGGGATATCGTCGGACTCGGGGTAGGCATGCCTACTATTAGTCGGACCTGTCTGTGTGGGGTGGCTAGTGGCCGCATGTCTGGTTGTGGGCTCGTCTGTCTTGAACACCACCGGCGATGGAGCGGTCAAGAACTTGCGAGCCTGTTCTGACGTTGAGGCTTGGACCTCGGGCTGTGGAGTACGTGGTCGCGTGAACTGTACTTCTAATTCGGCCAGACGAGCCCACGCGTTTTTGTCTAACCGGGCCTTAGACACGAGCAACGCGAATGAGCGCCTCAGGTCTTCGACCTTCCCTTCGGCCGAGAATTTGAACTCTTCGGAGAAAGCCTCGAGTTAATCTCGTCGCCGGGAATAGATCCATTTGATGCCAACGCCAGGGTTGGTCATCCCCTGTGAACACTCTTCACTGTCGCTGTCCAGATGGCTTGTCATTGCGTTCGTGAGTCTGTCCCGTTAGTGGAGCTTTAATCCACTCGAACTTGCGTTCCACCTCTAATCTGACTGGGTCCCTGCTCGGGCGCCACTTGTAACGAACCGTCACAATGCCGGGATAGCCAGCTATTGTCCAGGGTTCGAAAAACAAGATTATTTGTATTTGGTCAGATGGACCGTCAGATGTCGAGGGATTTGCGAGACAGACGCGATCGTCTCTGCGGGAATTGGAAGGCTCTTCTCCTTGTACTGCGCACCTGTTTGTTGTCTTTGGCTTTTGCTGTTGTTTGGCTTGTCACGACGATCGTTGTTCAAGAAGTGCGAGCCTGTGTCGCGGCATCTCATTAAGTAGGTCAGTCTTCCACCTAACATAGCTCTGTTAAGCTCACTTGGGTCTGCTAGCGTTAAGCTCCTGCTGACTCAAGTGAGCTGTTAACTCGCGTGAGCGATCCTAGTTCTTAAAGACCAAATTGTACGATATTTACGATGTTTTAGTATTTTTTTCGATTTATTTCTATTGGCTTTGAAATGTGTGGCCAGATTTTTGGGCCGTCACATTCTTAAGCAATTTATTTCACATGTGATAATTATAGCTCTTATGAATATATCAAAATGATGTTGTTTTAATATGTGAAACATTTTTTTTGGAGACACACTTGTATTGAGTACCATCTTGCAATATAGCATTTTGTTGCATTAGTTTAATAATAAAACATTTAAATTCAATATTTTATCAATCCATATAATATGCGACCTATGCCGGCAACATATTACTCATCGGTCATATGAATTTCATATGTGAAATTTTTTTCATATAACATGCCTTGCGCGAAACCACTTCCGTATAGAGGTTTTGTGACTCGTTTTCCGAGAGGCGACTTTTTTTCATATGGATCTTTTTCTCAAATGAAATTTTGTTCACTTGCAAAATTTGCATGAATTTTATAAATTTTGTGATATTCAATATGAATAATTTTGATTTAAAATTTTGTGTCAATATGAGATATTGTGTTTACATCTGAAAAATTACTATATTTAACACACACCACTTCACAGTCATATGAGTTTCACATGTTAACATTTTTTCATATTTCGTTGATTGCGCGACACTACTTCCCTACAAAGGTTTTGAGACACGTTTTCCGAAAGGTAGCCTTTTTTCATATAGAAATTTTCTCAAATAAAATTTTTTTTCACATGTTAATTTTATATATCTTAAGCAATTTATTTCACATGTGAAATTTATAACTCTTATGAATATATCAAAATGATGTAGTTTTAATATGTGAAACATTTTTTTTGTCATTGTATTGAGTACCATCTTGCAATATAGCATTTTGTTGCAATAATTTAATAATAAAACATTTAACTTCAATATTTTATCAATCCATATAATATGTGACCTATGCCGGCAACATATTACTCCACGGTTATAAGAATTTCATATGTGAAATTTTTTTCATATATCATGCCTTGCGCGATACCACTCCTCCATAGAGGTTTTGTGACACGTTTTCCGAAAGGTGACCATTTTTCATATGAAACTTTTTCTCAAAGGAAATTTTTTTCATATGCAAAATTTGCATGACTTTTATAAATTTTATGATATTCAATATGAATAATTTTGTTTTTAAATTTTGTGTCAATATGATTTATTGTGTTTACATGTGAAAAATTACTATATTTCACACAAACTATTTCACAGTCATATGAGTTTCACATGTTAAAATTTTTTCATATTAGGATGCTTCTGCGACACTACTTCCCTACAAAAGTTTTTGTGACACGTTTTCCGAAAGGTAGACTTTTTTCATAAGAAACTTTTTCTCAAATGAAATTTTTTTCACAATAAAATTTTTATGACTTTTATAACTTTAATGATATTCAATATGAATAATTTTGTTTTTAAATTTTGTGTCAATATGAGATAGTGTGTTTACATCTGAAAAATTACTATATTTTACACACACCACTTCACACTCATATGAGTTTCACATGTTAAAATTTTTTCATATTACGTTGCTTGCGCGACACTACTTCCATACAAAGGTTTAGTGACACGTTTTCCGAAAGGTAGACTTTTTTCATAAGAAACTTTTTCTCAAATAAAATTTTTTTTGGATGTAAATTTCTTATTTCTAAAGCAATTTATTTCACATGTTATAATTATAGCTCTTATGAATATATCAAAATGATATACTTTTAACATGTGAAATATTATTTTTGGAGACACACTTGTATTGAGAACCATCTCTCAATATAGCATTTTGTTGCTTTATTTTAATAATAAAACATTTAACTTCAATATTTTATCTATTCATATAATATGTGACCTATGCCGGCACCATATTACTCCACGGTCATATGAATTTCGTATGTGAAATTTTTTTCAAATAACATGCCTTGCGCGACACCACTCCTCAATAGAGGTTTTTTGACACGTTTTCCGAAAGGTGACCTTTTTTCATATGAAACTTTTTTTCAAAGAAAATTTTTTTCACATGTAAATTTTTCATGACTTTTATAACTTTAATGATATTCAATACGAATAATTTTGTTTTTAAATTTTGTGTCAATATGAGATATTGTGTTTACATATGAAAAATTACTATATTTTACACACACAACTTCACAGTCATATGAGTTTTACATGTTAAAATTTTTTCATATTACGTTGCTTGCGCGACACTACTTCCCTACAAAGGTTTTCTGACACGTTTTCCGAAAGGTAGACTTTTTTCATAAGAAACTTTTTCTCAAATTAAATTTTTTTCACGAGAAAATTTTTATAACTTTTATAACTTTAATGATATTCAATATGAATAATATTGTTTTTAAATTTTGTGTCAATATGAGATAGTGTGTTCACATGTGAAAAATTACTATATTTGACACACACAACTTCACAGTCATATGAGTTTCACATGTTACAATTTTTATACCCGCTACCCATAGGGTAGACTTAGACTTGACTTAGTGCCAACAGAAAATGTATGGAACAGGCAGAAGGAGGCATCCCCGACCCCATAAAGTATATATATTCGTGATCAGCGTCAACAGCCGAGACGATATAGCCATGTCCGTCTGTCCGTCTGTCAGTCTGTCCGTCTGTCCGTCTGTCTGTCCGTATGAACACCTGGATCTCAGAGACTATAAGACATAGAGACACCAAATTTGGCAAAAAGGTTCCTTCATACCCTACGCAGATCAAGTTTATTTCAAAAGTTGGATGCCACGCCCCCTTCGCCCACAATAAGCATTAATCTAGAAAAAGTCAAGTTTTTTTTATGTAAATCGCGTATAACTCCAAAAGTTCTTTGTGTAATGTTGTGTAATTTATTAACCCATCTGCGCTTGACACTCTTAATATACCCTGTAATTTTGGTACAAATCGGATAAGTAGAACAAAAGTTATTCGTGAAATTCTTTATCAAAATTGTTGTGCCCAGTGCATATGGACGTTTTAAGTGTGTGAATGACCTAGAGATATCAAATTTGGTGACAGTATTCGTGTAGGTCTTACGCAGTTCATGTTTATTTTAGATTTTTGCCACGCCCCTTTCCACCCCCAAGAACTGTAAAAGCCGTAATAATAGACCTAGAGCATTGAATATTGGTATGCATAATAACAATGATAGTCAGAATGACTCCTGTGGCAAAAATCTAAAACAAACTTGATCTGCGTAAGAGCTGCATGCATACTGTCACCAAATTTGATATCTCTAGGTCATTCACACACTTAAAACGTTCATATGCACTGGGCACAACAATTTTGATAAATAATTTCACGAATAACTTTTGTTCTACTTATCCGATTTGTACCAAAATTACAGGGTATATTAAGAGTGTCAAGCGCAGATGGGTACCAAATTACACATCATTACACAAAGAACTTTTGGAGTTATTCGCGATTTACATAAAAAAAACTTG